>JAHDVF020000606.1:0-526049 GCA_022606425.2 Lepidostoma basale | reverse complement strand
AACATATTAAATAACTAAAGATAATAAAACAATTCATTATCACTCACATCATAGTTTTTTTTTAAACAGTTATTTGATAAATATGCACCATGTTAAAAAAATGATTTAAGGAAGTGATTCAAAATGGCTCTAATTTATATAGTTTAAAATGCTAATTATGAATGTTATTGCGCTCCAGCTATTGGTGTATTATATAAAAGTATAAGTTATTTATCCCAATGAATTATGAATTAATTAAAAAGGTGAAAAAACATTTTCATTACACATAAGCTTTGAAATTTATGCCGCAACAGTATAATCATAGGCGTCAAGTTATCGAATACCACTGCTATGTAATATGCATAGCAATTGAAATATTTTTTATAAAGTAAAGTTATTCGAATATTATTTAGGTTTTTTGCTTGCATAAATACAAGTTTGAACATTCATTCATATCTGAATAAATAGAATTACATATTAAATTTCCATAAAATTTTATTTTTATTATCGTTGACATGTTTGGCTATGACACTACCTTTTTCAATGCACACATTTTTATGTCATGCATGTTTGCGTTATAACAAATTTAGATAGATAAGAAAAAAACTGTTTGTTTTATAACTATCGTCATCATCATCATCATCATCACATTTAGTCGTCCGGTGCTGAACATAGGCTCCCTTCCCGACTTCCACAACTCTCTATCCATCACCGCTCTGTGCCATTAACCTCCTGCCACTCTCTTGATGTCATCAGACCATTCTGGTGTGTGGTCTACCAGGATTACTATGGCCGGTTCTTGGTCGCCACTCTAGGGTGCGTCTTGTTCACCGATCATCCGTTGTCCTCGCTATATGGCCGGCCCAATTCCACTTCAACGAGGCTATTTTGCACGCTACGTCCGCAACTTTGGTCATTTTTCTGATCCATTCATTCATTATAACTATGGTTTGACAAAAATAAAGTGCCGTAAAAACAAATAAAAGTGTTTTTTTAATTATTTTTATAAATAAAGCATTATAAATGCAAGGTGAAATTCAAATTTATGGTTGCGGTTTTAATTTTATAAAACTCCATTATATAATTAATGCTTGTGCATGACACGATTTATGAATGTTGAGGAATCGAGAGAATTATGTAAGATAGTTCTCTCTTCTTCTTCTTTAACAGCCGTTGTCGTCCACTGCTGGACATAGGCCTACTTCTACCCCCTTCCCCCATACTTCTCTATGTATGACATGTCATACGGGGGGTGGTTGGCATTACAACACCACGCTTGCTAGACGGGTTGGCGAGGTGTCTTTCCACGTTAGCCTATGCATCAATATTATCTACCGAGGTTATTCACACTCAATCTTCAACATTTCGCATAGTTTCCAGGGGAGACCAAAGTCGAAGAAGTGTGGATAGGTATTTGGGATCAGATCAATCCTCCAGCGTAGCATGGCCATCACCACGGTGATAGCCATGCACCGCTCGAAGAGTCAATAGGATCCCTCTTGTAAGATAGTTAGTTAGTTATAATTCAAGTAAACAATTAAAATCACTAATAACCCGCACGTCTCCAAAGAAGTATTTTAATGAATTTATCGTTTATAATGTCAATTTTTTTTTTAAATGGTGAAGAAATACGAAACATTTTACACTTCCTATTAGTCGTTTGATTGCTGGTTGAAATATAATTTGATCGCTGGGAAAATTAAAGAAAGAAAGCGGAGAGATAATGCTATGCTGTTAATCGCTTCGGAGATCGATATTTTTTTGTTTATCGATGAAACAATGTTTAAAAGGAAAATACTCCAAATATTGGAAAGTATTCAGCCTCATTAGCGTCAAACTTGTTCATGTATTACAATGTCGATGCATTCTTTCAATGGGCTACTTAAATATAATTGTAATGTCGTATTTTGAAAATAAATAATATGAATTTAAATTAACACTTAGAAGAATATAAATGTATATACGTAGTTATATAGAGCGAATAAATTTGGTTATATAGATATATATAATAGTATATATTCAAAAGTTTGGTCGAAACACTATGATAATTCAACATTATTAAATATTAAATTATAAAATTCTAAGGATTAATGGTATTCTAATAGAGACGAATATGATTTTTTTTTTTTGAAACAGAATATGGTAGTCGAGGCGTTTACAGGACTTATGACCTGTCATTGGTTGGGTTAAGCGATCACTTTATGTTAACGACATTCCCCATTCCGCCCTTCTTACGACCACCACGTCTGACAAATTTTTGGAACTTGTATATATGCTACTATTTTTAAATCTCAACCAATGACAGGTCACAAGTCCTGTAAATGCCTCGACTACCATATTCTGTAAAAAAAAATTAAAAGTATTAACCCGCAATGGGCAAAAATCCAGTATTTGTCTACATTCAAAAAACAAATTATAAAATTCTGTTTTTGTACTGCAATTTTTATTTTGTATTATTCGCGTCAGCTGTTCTCGTCAACATATGTTGATATCATTAGGTGTTATATAGATAGCTGTTTAGTAAAGTATTTGTTTATATTTTTAAAACAGCTCTTCCGAAAAAAAATAAGGTGGTGCATAAACAGAGAATTTAAATGTAACAGTAGTTTATGTAGTATCTATTATACCTTAACTATTTAAACAAAACTAAAAAGAGAAGATGAAAACTTGGCATGATCAAATAAATCAAATATTAAATGTCGCCTACGCGAGGACTCGGAGAAATTGACGTATGTGCATGACACGGTGTACGAATGTTGAGAAAGCGAGAGAATTGGAAAATTATGTCAGGAAAGAACAGTGTGGCAGTCCATTATTTCTCTCTACACCTTTGGTGAGACGGCGTGATGATTATATAATTAGTTGTAGATTGATAAAATTCATATATTTTCTAATAGATTATAACACTTTCAATAACTATTACTTTACACTGACCTAGTCAAGGTGTTAAATATGCGTGCGTTAATTTACATTATCAGACACACTTAACTTTTCGTTTGATTAATTGAGCCAGACACCCGCGGAGAAAATGCAAATGTAATCAATTATACATTAGTAAACCTATTGATCAAGCGATAATGATTGTTATAAATCGAATTAATATCTTTGATATTGCAGTTCATAAAATACTATTAAAGATATGAATATGTAACGACACTTTATTTTCATTACGCGCGTAATGTTATTTTTATTTTCAGCAATGAAACCAATACCGTAAACAATTATTTACAAGTTTATTTTCAGTTACGTAAACAACATTAAAATCAATATGTTAATTTATTACATTGTGTGACGCCAGTTTATACGCCTCGTATAAATTCATATTTATTAAGGGTACTTAAAAGAGAACATAAGCCAAAACACATGTAATGCTAAAAACATTTAAATAATAATTAAATAAAACGTTGTTTTAAACTACTTCCACTTTTGTCTTTATTTCAACAGCGATCAGTTTCGCCAAGCTCGCTGGCATCGACAGACTGGTGACACTATTGCAAACCGAGTCCTTTATATACATACGAGTACATACATTCTGTACAAAAATAGTCTTCAAATATTTATGTAAAATTTACTGTATTCAAATATTGGTATTACAGGTATTCAAGAAGATTCATATTCAATACATTTTTTTATTTTTTATTTATACATGTTATACATTAATTTGACAAAAAAAAATTATGGGCTGTAGTAGTCACACTAGGCACGGCCTGTATTGTGGCAACTACGTAAAATAGCATGTAAGTAGCATTGTTAGTAAAATGGCGGTTTGTTATTATTTATTAGTAATCTTATGCTAACATTGGTAATCGCAACATGATGATATAATTAAAATTAAATGCTAGGAAAGTTGTGATAATATGTTTACATACTAGAATAGATAAAACTCTTGTAAAAAAACATTTTCTATGTCTATGGTTGACCCCTTCATATATTTGGTTAGAGCACGTTTAAATTTTTTTATGTCGTTAATAGATTTGAGATTCTCAGGAAGACGATTGAAAATATAGGGCGCACGGAATGAAAATGGTTTCTGAGCGACAGCGAGGAACTTTAAAATTAAGGTGAGAGGAATATCTTGTGGGACGGTTCTGTTGTGATCTAGAATTCGAAATTTTAAATTTCGAGAAGATGGCTGATATTTTAATGTAAAGTTGTCGAATACTAAGAATTTGATATTCATCGAACAACAAGGAAGAAGGATGCCTAATGGGTTTTCTGGATGAATTTTTAATGTTATTATAGCCTACATATTTATATATTACCTGGGTTACCGAGCCAACACATACCGCAGGTGGATTACTGGATATCCTCATCTCCAACAAAAATGCTGTTAACACTCTGGCAAGTGTTATAGATATTGGACTCTCGGACCACAAAATTATTCGTACGGAGATCCCTTTCCATCCACCACGACCCGTGTTTCAAACTTTCACTTCACGTACATGGCGCTCTAACAATTTTGAAAATTTTGAAAGAGACTTGATGAACTCACATGTTTGTGAAAAATATAATAACAATACCCTCGAAATGTCATTAGATGAATTAGTTCAAACCTACTACAATGTTTTTACTTCTCTTCTCGACAAGCATGCTTCACATTCGACAAAAACACTTCGGGTGCGAGTGTCTAATGCATGGTTTGATGAAGAATGTCGTAGAAACAAGAGACTAATGCGTAGGTTTGAACGTATGTACCGAAACACAGGCCTAAGCTCTTCAAGAGAAGCCTGGGTGAGATCGCAGAATTCTTTTAGAGACCTGATCAAGAAGAAAAGATCGGAGTACTGGAAATGTAAAATTGAATCGGAAAAGGAAAATCCCCGACATCTATGGAATTCCGTTAAATCAGTACTCGGAAATAATCAACAAGAAAAGGCCTCTACCAAGTTATCTCCTCAGGACTTCGCCCAATTCTTTGAAGATAAAATCGCTGTGATTCGTGCAACGACTTCATCTACAACACCACCAACTTTCACGACATATGAGGGAAAACTTCTAACTAAATTTAATATCACAACACCTCAAGAAGTGATTAAACTTATCTTAAACGCACCTAATAAACAGTGTTCGCTTGATCCGATTCCGACATGGCTTCTCAAGAGATGCTGTCACCATGTTGCTCCATTTTTAGTCAAAATTTTTAACAAATCTCTTCTAACAGGACAAGTCCCCTTTTTGCTCAAGAAAGCTATTGTTTCTCCCATATTAAAAAAACCTCAACTAGATTCCGAAAATCTTAGTAACTTCCGGCCCGTCTCAAATCTACCTTTCATCTCTAAAGTTCTTGAAAAAATTGTAGCCTCCCAAATTTCTAATCACCTTTCAACAAATAATATTTTGTCTAAATTACAATCCGCCTACAGACGTTTCCATTCAACGGAGACGGAATTGCTTAGAGTCATGTCAGATTTAGTACTGGCAAACGAATCGGGCAAATTGGCACTGCTTTCCCTTCTGGACATGAGCGCTGCGTTTGACACAATTGATCACTCACATCTTATCCAACGATTAGCGATCACGTATGGTTTTAGAGGTAATGCCATAGACTGGCTAAATTCATATCTGTCGGATCGTTCACAAGCTGTGCAGCTAGCAGGTAAAAAATCCTCATTTACTAATATCCAATCTGGTGTGCCACAAGGCTCTGTTTTAGGACCCCTTTTATTTATCATGTTTACAAATGACGTTGCCAAAATAATAGAATCCTTTGGCCTCCTCTCACATTGCTATGCTGATGATCAGCAACTTTATTTTTTCTGCAACCCTGATGACACCAAACATCTTACGTCAACAACTGTCAACTGCATTGATGCCATATCCAGATGGATGGCATCAAACAAACTTAAACTAAATCCATCCAAAACGGAATTTCTCTGGACTTCTTCCGCAAAGCGTCAACATCTTATCGATCATTCCTCAATTTCAACAGCTGACAATGATATCGTTCCCAAAAACTCCACAAAGCTTCTTGGTGTTTATCTTGACGCAAATCTGTCTCTAAAATCTCAAATTAATAACACGGTCAGCGCTAGTTTCTTCCACCTAAGACGATTAAAATCCGTCAAAAGGAGTATTCCCCACGACACTTTCAAAACTCTTGTAAATTCCTTCGTTGTGTCACGACTTGATTATTGTAATGGAATTTATGCAAACATTCCAAAACAACAAATAAACAAACTTCAATCTGCGTTCAATGCAGCAGCAAGGCTCATTAAAGGCATTCCAAAAAAGTCTCATATAACACAACATCTCAAAGAACTTCACTGGCTTAAAAGTCCAGAAAGAATCCAGTATAAACTCTGCTGGACAGTCTTCAAAGCGCTACATGGAATGGCACCAAGTTATATATCTGAACTCTGTATAACGGACAGCCTAAATTCACGGAAATCCACACTTCGCTCGGCGAACTCCTCAGCAATAGGAAGATTAGTTGAGCCGAAGCGTTGCCCCAGTACAAATTTCGGGGATCGAGCGTTCGCGGTAGCCGGTCCATCAGCTTGGAACAATCTCCCTTCACACCTTAGATGCATAAATGATCCGACAGATTTCAGATCTAAATTGAAAACCCATCTTTTTCATATTTCATACCCAATTTAAACATTTATACTTTGTTCTACTATACTTTCAAACCGATCGTTTTTTAAGCGGTCACATTTAGATTTTTAAGATTTAAAACACGTCTTAATGCACCCTTGAGGTGATTACATCACAAAAACGGCGCTTTAAAAGTTAGCATATTATTATTATTATTATTATATAACGTTTGAAAAATTGGTACTAATGTTTTTATTATTACTGAATTTAAATATAATATGATGTTATGTATCTTAGTCCATTAGGTTGGCGTCGCCTTATCGGTTTTTCCATCCATTTGAGCTAATGGGGAAGTAGTTAAAAAAACATAATTTTATTTAATTATTATTTAAAATGAATTTTTATCAAGAGATTTCGGTAAAATTATTTGATTATCTTTAAATAATATCGTTACGCGTTTACTCAATTTAATTTTAAATATATTTGTAAATAGTTTATTTCATTTCTGACTTCTTCCAAAACATCTTCATACATTTTCAGTATCTTTGATACAGTTCGAATTTGGTTTTTCTCCTAAAGAAGAGCCTCTGTTCATCTTTATTTTTTTATTCATAAAAATGTTCATGCTGATTTTCTTTGATCATCCTTTAGAATTATTGGAATATGTGCCAACTGAAATTTTCGTAAATCAGAAATAAAACATTACATATTATACAATTATGTTATCTCTTTAAATGTCATGTTAAGCTCTTTCTGCATCAATCGAATCTTGCTACATCTACTTCTCCTTAATATCATTATCTTCTTATTATTCTTGTTCCTCTGTTATCGGAGGTTAGACAACTTCACGGTTTTATTTACCCTAGATACCGCTGCTCTAAACAGGGGCGTGGTGCTGCAACTGAAACATTCTCGAAGGATTTCTAGCCAGGATATTCCTCTCCTCTCAACACCTTGTTTTCGATTATTTTTGCCTTGGATAATCAATTATAGCACTTTGGATTTATCGTTTCTCATAATGTGCCCGAAGTATTCCAATTTCCTGCGCATAATGGTCTTGACAAATTCTTTTTATTTCTTCATTCGCTGCAATACTTCCTCGTTTGTAACTTTTTCTGTCCATATTATATTCTCATTTATATATTTTTGAAGAAAACTTGCATATTTCTGAACTGATATATCGTCTAATCCTCCCCATAAGTGATATTTTTAGCGGTATTTTTAGTAATACATAAATATTCAATTTCAATTTCAATAATTCATATAATCATGCGATGTACTACTTATCCAACTAGTATATGTTTATACATTGATCCGGAAGTATGTTAACATGTATATTCAATATAATTATCGACTATCAAAAAATTAAGCATTTATTCTATTCAGTTTAATTTTTTCGTAAATAAGGACCACGCTGACTTTACTTTTAATTGATGATTATAAATAGATAAATCATTTAAGAAGATAGATTAAAATTACATTACACTTAATCACATTGTGCAAAAACACTTAAACTAATTAACATGAATTAATTACATTGTTCATCAACCACCTTCAACTCAAGTAACAAGCAATTTAGTCTGCAATATATTAACGGTAACATTAATGAAAATTAATTAAATAATTTGGTATATTAGTAACAGCAACTGATTTTTGACATCCTAAAATTTAAAATTAATATATTATACATGTTTAAAAAATAATAATAATATGTAAAGTAGTGGAGACGATATCTTGTTGATTTATTGACGATGTCCTTATATTACAAAAGAACTCATATAAGTATATAAATAAGAGAAGTATTAAAAAAAATTGTTTTGTTTTAAATATGATACCCGCTTTTTTTTCATAAATACATTTCCGTAATAACATGAATTTTTATACATTTTTTTATTCAATTTCAATTTATTCATTTTTTAAATCATAGACATCACAGTATCAGTACCATTATGACAATAGAATACAAAAAAAAATTAAACACAAGATACAAATGTGAAATTTAAAAAATACTTAAATACAATATGTACAATAGTCATAAACAAAAAAAAAACACAAGATAATTAAAAATTAAGAACAATTAATTAAAAAGAAAAAATAAGAAGAACAAGAGAAGCAAATATCAATTTTATACATTATATAAGAAATAGATGCTTTTTGAGGGTAGCCTAACTATCGTGGTAGATGTCCACATCCGAAGAGATGCGGTTTAGAAGGATTATTGCCCTGCCCACGGGCATTATCTTAGATAAATCGGTTCTACACCAAGTGAAATAATCTATGTTGCCTTTGTCGCAGATAATTGCCGGGACAAATAAAGTCAAGTCATTCAAAATATCAGAGTTATGTATTCGACCACGAATCAGTTGAAAAAAATGAACACCCAAATGGATAGTTCGTCTAAATTTCTAATGATTGGTAGTCCGGTATACCCAGCAAATCCAAAGCAAATAAAAAAATCATGAATTAAACAATCCACGATTCATATAATGGAATAAATTATTCCAAAAGTTCAATTTTTTTTTTTTTTTTTAAGAATTCATTGATTCAAGCTGTTCGTACTTTTGACACTTTAAACCACGATTAAGTGTGCGAGACTTGACGGCGCGACTAAACGAAGGTACAACATGTAAGTACTTACATAATGTAGTTCTATATTTAAGGTCCGGTAATTAGATCCTCGAAGGAAACAGCTTCGCGCTAAAAGCTTTCCTCCTTATATGGAAAGAGTAGTTCCAAAGATGCATTATGCGCGAAGTATTGAACGGTGTATTGAACGCCTCGTAGAATTAACGATCGATTTTAAGCCACAAGAATTTCAATGTATTTTGGTATCTTATTTGAAATTATGATAATAGATATTAGCTGACAAGAAAGTGAACTTTAATTTGGTATTTTAAGGTTATCGGCGAACTTATTTTTATCCACGTGTGAAAATTAACAGGGTTTACTAAAAAGTTCTGATACTCCTGTTTGTACCGAGACAGATATTTTATTGATCTGTTATGTGCACACTCTAATAAGTATTATAGGGTTTACTTCATACTGTTTTTGTGACCCTAATGAGGCTTTTCATTGAGCGAAATCGGTCGATAGTTAAAAAAATTAATTAAAGTCGTGTTAAAACAAAATATTTATATGTAGTCCATTGTTTTGACCGAGAGCAAATAAACTAAAAATAGTTCAACATTATTAATTGTTAAAATATAAAACGCGGTTTATAGTTTCACAATTTTTTTATTTTTTGCAAAAGCTGTTTCGTAAACCTATGTTGACATGTCGCGAAAAATAAAAAATATATAAAAAAATATGATACCATAAGGAGCATTTTTTATTTGAACAGTTAAACAAATATGATTTCTTAATAATACTCGTTTTGCACTTTCCTTCTATATTCACCTCCACTTTTCATGCTATCTTTATATTTAAATATAATAGATTTATTTTATTTATTTTATTTAATCCCACATGAACAGCTTATATCATTTATGTGATTTCTTTACATGTTTTGAAAAACTTAACACGCTACTGAAACATTTAGTTGATAGGAAAAACATGTATTTTATAAATAAAATGTTTTATTTATCATTACATAATATTTTTTCAATTATTTTTCAATTATCTTAAAACTCTTTTTCGGGTTTTATTTTTAAATTACTGACTTCAATATGGTATTCTACTTTGAATATCAGCTAACTGACTTTTATATTCAGCGCTACTTTTAATATTAAATTACTCACTTATATATTAACCAGATCGGTTAATATCACATTACTGACTGCTATGTTCAGCATTACTATTAGTATCAGAAATATTACAGACATTCATATTCAGCACTATTTATAATATCAGATTATTGATACATACAGTTTTTATTATTTAAAGTGTTTCTTACTTTTTGCCCCATCGTAACGGTTCGTCGTTTAATTTATACACATATTTTAATAGTTAGGCAATTATTACAACATATATAATTTCGCGCAACAAAAAAAAACTTGTTGTTTTGATTTAATTCCTTGCAATAAAAAATCTTCGTGTGATGAAATCAAGGTAAGTTACAATGCGTAAGTACCTACGATTCTGCACTAACCTGAGTATTTATTAGTTTTGATTATTTATGAACAAGTCAACTACAAACCGATAATTATAATAGGCTACAAATAATAATGAGTATAAGAGGTTGCCTGTATACATTATGTGAAGTTGTTTAGAAAATATATAATATAATATACGTTAGATAACGGAGACTGCTATGTATAAACAATATAATGCAAATACAAGTCTTAATTAATTCATTAGTTTGGATGTATTTTTTTTTTGTTTATATCCTGTTGTAGGCTTGCCAAAACTGTTTCATGGTTCGTTAACAGTGTGATACCATAAAATGTTTAATCAGCGATAATTAATTTATTGACAACTGCTACATGGTTAGGTTAGTACATAGGTACGGGTTTAAAAATATTTTACGCCTTATGTTTTATAAGGTAATCTAATTCAGAGGCGTGCCCACAGAATGTTATAATTAAGCACTACTTAATATGTAAAAGATACAATATTATGATAACTGTAAACAACTATACTTTGTGCCGATTATTATTTCTTCTTCTCGGTCATATTTCTCATGATTGAGGGTCGTGTCCATCCTGTAAACAATTGACTATGGCACGCCATGCGCTCCTGTCACCCGTCAGTCTCCAGGCTGCAGCTAATGAGAGACCAGTCAGATCCCTGATTTGATCGGACCAGCGGCTCGGTGGTCGTCCCTGTGGTCGCCTTTCCTCCACGTTGCCCATGATGATGAGCTTTTCAAGGCTGTCCTGATCTCTCTGGGCTATATGTCCAAAATATTTCAGCACTCTCTGAGAACACATCCGCGAGAGTCCTGCTTTGATACCCAGCTGGTCAATGATTAACTGGTTTGTTCTTCTTGCCATCCAGGGTATACACAGCATTCTTCGCCAGCACTACATCTCGAAAGCATCAATTTTGGACCTCTCTGATATTTGCATAGTCCAAGACTCGTTACCATAAAGGAATATGGAATATGCAGATTATTATAAGACGTAAAAATCACGTTTTATGTGAAGTTAAAAATGTATCTAAAAAAATACGAGAAAACATAGCAAAGAAGAATAACATCACGAACCATCACGCCGTTACTTCAAAAGGGTAGGCAGAGAGAATGGACCGCCACACTACTGTATCCTGACACCTCTCCACATTCATGCAACGAGTCATACACGTACGTCGATTCTTCCGACTTCTAATATGGCCGACCTTTAAAATTTGATTAATTTAGGCATAACATGTTTTTTTCGGTCTTCTTCGACTCCGTTATCCATTCACATCGTTTAAGTATTCTTTCTTAAACATTATTTTTTCGCCCATGTGTTCCATATTTCCAAATGTATAATAAAATTGACCAGAAATGATTTCAAAAGTTAAATATAAGGTGGAAGTTGAACATTAAGAGAGGAGTAAGTTTACTCCCTCAAATCATCTAGACTCCCCCACATCTTTTAGAATCGATCGCGTTGTTATGCTTGGCCAACCCCAAGGTAGACGACCCCCGGGCAGACCACCAAAAATATGTGACGACAGCTGGGAATCGACTTTGCATAAGGCCAATCCTTCCTATAAAACCAGCATAAAAAAGTAGCTGAGAGTAGAATCAGAATGGTGTTTAATACCTTTATTTATTCCATTAAACCCTAGTTTTCTAATGGATTTATTTTATTTCTTTATTCTGCTGATAAATAAAACGTATTTTTCCTTGATTCAATTTTCTGTTAATAAAATATAATGCCCTTTTTAAATTAGTTTACTATTTCGAATGGTTTATATAAAACGACTTTCATGGCTTAAAGTACTGTCAAAAATATAATATGTGCAATTTACTTTCTTAAATTAACTGAAAATCGTTTTATTTAATTATCTTTGCCATCAATTTATTTTCATAAACGTATATGTACAAAAAATATTAGTCATCTCGCGTTCAAGCTTAAAAACAGAAGTTGGAACAACTTATTTAAAAATATAATAACGTAAAATTATTAGCAGGTAACTGAAAACATACACCAATTCTTGAATGATTACGGGTTCTCTACGATGTGATCATTTTTTCGCACAAATAAGCAGTTTCGATTATGGATTATAAACATATAATCCGGCGAGTTAATCTCTATTATAATGCATATAGTGTATAAGAATCTTGGTTTTATCTGAATAAATGATTAAACTTTCAATTATTTTTTAAATTTCCTTGCTTTATTATAATACGTAAGGAAAATTTAATTTACAATTTAATCTCAAGAAGCTGGTAGCTGTAATAAGATTCTTGCTTCTGTTCATCGTGATGTGAATTCGGATACATTTTCTGTTTGAATAATATAAAAATATTAACAATAATTTAATACGAGTAAGGTAAGGTAAATTATATCACCTTCTAAATCGTACCACAATCCATCTTTTGATTGAACCACATTGCATATTTTGATTGATACCCATCTTTTGTATTAATTTGAGAATTTGATATACATAAAGAGATAATTTCCGAATCACGAATTTTTTTTATATATTATATTTACTATAATATTATTTGAAATAAAAGTCCGGATCGTCCAGCTGACAACAAGTGCACCATCTAAAAGAACATTATGTGTTATATTATTTTTATTTTGTTATTTTTATTTATTTTGTATCATTGCTCTTTAGATCATTTGTTTTAGATTTATTTTGTGGACGTTGGACAATCGAATTGGACGCGGGTGATGCCTATTGGTTGCGATGAGGTTCGCAACCCAGAGTCTCCCGCGGGGGCGCAAAGAGAAGGATGGAGTGCCGCATCGGTTAAAGTGTGGCAGTCCATTCTGTCTGCCTACCCCTTCGGGAGACGGCGTGATGGTAAGTTAATTAGTTATTTTGTTATAATATTTACGTTCAATTATTTTTGTTCCCTATATTTAAGATAAGTGTGAGGTTTTTGATGCGAAATAGTCGGATTGCTTAGATCTTACGAATAGGTTTATTTTCTACCTTTATTTTCCCTATACAATATTTTGGATTCACTAGTACATTAATAAATCTTATAGAAGTATTATATAATACGTAAATGAATAATATATTTCTTATAAGTTAAACTCTGTATGATTCCATAATGATGAATTTTTAATGAATAAAAACACTGTTCTTTTTCAATTAAGGAAGACCGAGGAAAACGTGGCACGATTAACTAAATCAAGTATTCAATCTCAGCCACGCCGGAAAAATTGATGTGCGTACATGACAAGATAAATGAATGTTGAGGAATCGAGAGAAGTATGTCAAGAAAGAACAATGTGGCCTTCCACCCCTTTGGGGAGTTGGCGTGATGGTTAGTTAGGTAGTTAGTTAGAAATAAAATCTTATACAATTTAATTATTGAAATTAGAGTAATATTTTGATAGTTGATACGTATTGAAATGTATTATATTTCATTTAAAAAAAACAATGCTCAAACCGGTCCATTTATTAGTATGTAGATCAGCCCGCAATCTGAATATTATCAAATGATTAATATTACGATATTTCATCAGAGTATTTACTTTCCAAATGTTCTCCCGGCGAAGTGGACGATGGATGTGATATTTTTAATTAAAAAATGTCTTCATTTTGAGAGCATCAGTGTAAAATGTATAACTTTTACACTCACACCAGCATGACGGATGAGAGCCGTTAACCGGAGTTTCTTGTTTTAAAATTCGTTTACGCTTTTCACAATTAAATGTATTCGTATTCCCATGCATTTTGTATCACTGTGGTTCATTAATTCAGGTTTTTCTTGTAGAATAATAAACGAATTTAAAATCTTTAACTTTGACATAAGTTACACAATTAAGTTCATGTACGTGAAAGAGCCCCCTGCCTATTAATTAATGTTCTAGCAGTACTAAAAGATGTATAGGTACAAGTAATGTGAATAGAAAAAAAACATCGTTTCAATTCTAGGGAATTCGGAATTCAACTTGTCTCTATCTACTGCTGCCATACCATTCCCGCTGTCGTCACAATATCATCGCTTCACCTGGTACGCTGTCTCCCAAAACTTCTCCGGTCCAACCTTGGCCTCCATTCAGTATCCCTCTGGCTCCGTCTTCCATCATCCCGTCGGCACACATTTCCAGCCCATTGCCACTTCATTGTTGACCCTAGTGTGTCTTCCAAACTCCACATTGGCTATATATAATTGAGATACCCAACATGGATTAAGTAAGAGTCTTTTAACATCTTTGCTGGTACTTGGGATTCTTGGGCGTTTTTAATGTGGTAGTTTACCGTTCCTTTCCACATTCAAAGAAAATATGTCATTAAAATATAGCAGATTAAGCATATACTTAAAGATGGCCATGGTCAAAGTCGGAAAATTACACGAGCGTGTGTCACAATGTATTAATCTAGAAGTATAACTAGCGAGGTTTTTCATATTCGAACATAATGATTGTCCATCCTTTTTCGAAACATGTCACTTTATAATTATGTAAAAGCTGTACAAGAAACTTGTAGAAAACGTATAAAATACTAACTAAATCAATTATTTTGGGATAGAACGCTTCTTATTCAATGCAAGCCACGACCAAGATTAGTTACCAATTATAACGAGCTTTCATATTGATTTATATCTTAAGAAACAAGTTTATACCAAATATTCAAAACCGTAAATACAAAATACAACAATGTTTATATATACTCATAAATTGTAATTTATACTTAAATTATAATATAAAATTGTGCGTTTTTTTTTTAATATTTAAATTCATTTAGAAGATTTTAGTATATTTGTTTTTGATATGTTAGTTTTTATTTATCCGAAGGGGTAAGCAGGAAAAATGGTCCGCCATATTGTTCTTTTCTGACCAATCAAAAGTAAAAAATACTTTTCTGACCAATCAAATATGGACCAGTCTGTCGATGCCAGCGAGCCTGGCGAAACCGGTCGCTGTCTAAATAAAGACAAAAGTGGAAGTAGTTAAAAAACATCGTTTTATTTAATTATTATTTAAAATGAACTTCCATCAAGAGATTTCAGTAAAATCATTTGATTATCGTAAAAAATACTGTTCAATTACATGTCAAATCAGTTTATTTTTCTCAAAAGACAACACAGACATTACAAAATTACCAAATTTCTCTCGATTCCTCAATATTTATACATCGTGTAATGAACACACTTAGATTTTTCCGACTCCTCGCGTAGATTATATAATTTTTACATTTGTTAATTACGTTTTGGATTGTTTAAATATCACCTACATTTTGATTTTTCTTTTGTTGATATTTTAATTACTAGGAAAAAATAAAAAAAATTGTTCCCGCTAACTAGTGTATCCTATACTTCTCTCTAAATTGTGGTAATGTTATAATTAGAGTCGAAAAAAATGTCCACAATATCGACATACGAGTACATGTTTAATCCCGACAGTGTTATGTTTCTCAAAAGTCTAATTGATAAACCCGGACACAGCAGCGGAACAATAAAATAACTACTGACAGTTTAATTTCGATTAACATCTTCCCTCTCGCTTCCTGCCTCACTTTTACTCTCTCGGAAACCGTTTGATTTACTACACCGGTCACCGGACACCTCCGAATCTCGGCCAATTATTATATACGGGATCATACTCCCACAGTACGCTTACATCTCAATAAACATTTGTAGTCCACTTTACATACTCGTGTGAATACGCCTTTACACATCGTCCCGTGGACGTAGGAAGGAATTAAGCGCGTCGGTCGTATGCAAGACTTTTAAAGGCGTGTTCACTTCGGAACGTGCCAGACACGAAAATTGGTTAAAAACTTGAATGTTTCAGCTACCTGTTATTATTATCATAATTAATAAAACATGTCCGGGATTTTCTTTTAATTAATAAATTCAAACTTTCTGTGTCACGTATATTTTTTAATTGCTTTGTTTTACATAAATTTAAGATATTATATTACGACGGTGAATGACTCTTTATACAATTACTTACTTACTTCCTATGTCCATACAACTCTTGAAGAGTTTTAGCCTCCTTGATGATTTTCCTCCAAGCTCCTCAATCCTGCGTCCGCAGTCCAATCCATACTAGGCTACCGGCTTACACTGTGCTTGTCACGAGTATAAGGAGCTCCTGTGTCATCTTTGGTTTACTGGAATCTCCTAGTTACTCCTGTGCCTTCAAGTTCCCGCTGCAATACCAGTCCCAGGATCATTCTTAGAATCTTAGATGGATAATATGCTAGGATCTTCTTCCTTCTCTGGTTTCAATCCTGGGATTGGTTTGCAGCAATTTCCTCCATTATTCTCTTCCACTTTTCCCTGTCTTGTGCGGCTCTTTTGAGATCTGCATATGATGAGCAGCGTACGTCCACCAACAGGTCCTCCAGGTACTCTCGGCGTGGGCGTCCCCTAGAGTTTGTCCCCTCGATCATACCCTCCATTATGGCATGCAAGAGACCTTCTTGACGTATGACATGGCCGATCCATCTTGCACGCCTTTCGGACAAGGTCCTGAGCAGGTGCCTTCCTCCTTCGATTCCTTGAAGAACTTCCTCATTCGTGATGTGGTCTCTCCAGGAAATTCCAAAGAGTCTTCTATAGGACCACATCTCAAAAGCCTTGGTATGTGGTCCTATAGAAGACTCTGGTGCTAGGATATGTACATAGTATTAGGGTAGATATCCCATTTCTTTTTCTTCTTCATTTATATCATTTCACTTATTTGAATTTATTTGAATAAAAATCAATCAATTACCCTACAGCCCATTTCGAACCTAAGCCTCCACTATTCATCGTCTCCAACTTCTTTTGACTTTGCTTCGACCCTCCAGCTTGATACTTTTAACAATTTCGCTGATATCCCTATCCACCCTTATATTATATTTGAATTTATTTCATTTAATTAAATGTTATTTTTATGGAGAGATGCCTATTGGTGGCAATGAGGTTAACAACCCATCACACCGCGTTTCCGCGGGGGCGAAAAGCGAAAGATGGAATGCCGCATCGGTTAAAGCGTGGCAGTCCATTGTTTTTGCCTACCCCTTCGGGGAAAAGGCGTTATGATTGGTTAGTTTGTTTATTTCTTTTTTTATATCAATATATTATTCATTATGAAATTGATTTCATTTCAATTAAATCACATTTTGCGATTTGCATATTTTTTCAATCTGCAAAATGAATTGGACTCCTTAAAAACACTGCAATAATTTGTTTATCTAAGCCTAGAAGAGGTCAATTTAATTTAACGATCAATTTAATTAAAATATTGAACGTTGCATTCATTTATTCGTACGATTACGCCACCGTCCAATGAAATATGATTATTTAACCACTACATATTTATAGCGAAAGTTTAATTTAAATAATTAATTTCGGAAGCTTCACAGCCTGCAGAGTCGTAAATTTAACTAAGCGTGGAATTTATTCTAATGCTGTAATTAACCTCTTGGTCTAACCATTAACAGTGCAGAAGGTTGTTTAACTTGTGTTTGAATAGTTAATAACGTTATTAATAACAATTTAAATAATAATTTAAGTTCTAAACCACATCGGATACCGGTGTACGTTTATTTTTATAGTTGGTACAAACCTTATTCTTCTTACTATTGTTCTTTTTCTTCTTCTTCCTCAGCTTTGATCTCTGCTGGATGTGGCCTTTTCCAAACGATTCCATACTGTTTACCAGCTATTGAGGCTTCTTCGAGGATCAGGATGTTTGTACTAATACGAAGATAGAAATTAATATATTATATGTTTGATAATACCTGTAGAAGAATCCTTTACCTTATAATTTCTGATATTTTAAACTTATTTCTGGATTCAATTCTAGAAATAGTGGTAAATAACTTTTCGCCTAAAAATTCAGAGCCTCATACAAATATAAATTAGATATTTTTTTATAGATAAGTTTTTGATTGAGTACGCCTTTATTTGCAAATGAATGATATGAACTGTTCATAAAGAAGGGAATTGGGTAATTTCAGTGTTAATTCAAAGAATATCTTCTATGTTTGCTATCACTTTGTGATGTGGATTCATATTTGAATAATTTTAAAAACTATTGTATTTTCACAACACTTATTTGCACTTTTTACAAATACGTTTCAAGCCACTAATCCCTTTACTCGTTGTAGAAATTTGAGCTTAAAAATAAAACATGTTTTTTTTTAATTTTTAGATTTCTGCTACTAAAAATTGGTTGTGATATTTCCAAAAAAGTGTTGTGAAAATGCAATGTTTTTTTTTTATCAATATTACTCAAATTATTTTTAAGACTTCATTTAAAGAAAAAAAAATTAATTCTAATCTGTCTTATGCTCAAATCAATTATAAATTGTTTTTTTTTCCCTGAATAAGAAAAAAAATTATCCCAATTAAATTTGAATTTATTATTTACATATTATTTACGTTGTTTAAACTTTAATTATATCCTTAACAATCAGTAGCTTTATATTTTGTGGGTTCAACATTAATACTAGATTTAACATAGTACCCAACACCGGTTAATGTACTGACGTAGATTTTTTTGATTTATCGAAACTAATCAGCTTGTTCCCACGATTTTCAATCCACGAAATTGGTCGAATGAGAAACACAGGCAAGTTTTAACTCAAAATTTCCAAGATCAAAGACGGAGAGGCACCAGATTGTGAAATGTGTTCTTGTGTGGTAAATGTTGATAGATTGAGGTATTCGCCAGATATATGGTGGTCAGGTCACTATCTCGGAGTGAATTATATCTTAGTTTAGTAATGTGGACACTATCACCCAAGAGCTGGACACGAGTATTAACTACCCAAATTAATGTGATTGTCGTATACGAATTGCCAACTTTTTTTTAATTCACTGTCAATCTGATATCTATCAATCTTGTAAATTTATTCACTTTGGTTTTGGAACTTAAACCACACGTTGTCTATTGTATATATTTATTTTTTATTTCGTGAATATTATACTTGAATAAATAAAAATTATATTCTGTGTAACATATTTTTTAATTTTTTGTAATAAAACACACACTAAATACAAAAAACTTATAGGTATAAAATAATAAAACACTGTGTACTTTAAACGCGGTTTGGTTATTATAATTGATGCCAACTAGTTTCAATTGGACTCAAGCTTCATCAGGGCAATATAATAACGGATCAGTTATTATACTGCCTGATGAAACTTGGGTCCAAGGTAAACTAGTTGCCATCAATTATATAGTCATACCTTGGTTAAATACTAAGTATTTTATTATTTTATATTAATAACCACATAATAAGTGGTTCATAAAAAAGAAAAAATACATGTAATAGTAATGATATATTTTTTATATGCAAACGAAAAACAGATTTATTATTTCATTAATTATCCATATTAGTTACTTAAAATATTAATGATAACATCAGTTTTATTATATTATATCGGTGAAACATTTGATAGTGTTCATTTCGCGATGAAACTCCCATGAAATATATCATGCACATTATATTAAACTTGAATAAACATGACCTTATCGTTCATAATTTGGAGCAAGAAATGGCCGAGTGGAAAGAGATATTGAAATAAGGGTTGGGGCAGGCCACAAAGTGAATGGTGCACGTAAAGAGTGTCGAATGAAAGTATAATAAGTGAATGCGGTGTGAATGATGGTATTATGAACAAAATAATGAAAGGATCATTAAGATGATCTGGACACATGGAAAGAATGAATGAAGAAAGAATGGTAAAACAAGTATATGTTAACGATGTTATTGGAACTAGAAATTCAGGAAGACCGAGGAAAACGTCGCATTATCAAATAAATCAAATATTGAATGTCGGCCACGTGAGGAGTCAGAGAAATCGACGCGCGTGCATGACATGATGTATGAATGTTGAGGAAGCGAGAGAAATATGTCAGGAAAGAAAAGTGTGGCAGATGGTTAGTTAGTTAGTTAAATAACGTAATTTTTTAAGTATAATAAGTTCATCAATATTCAAATAAAACATTTAGAAAACGAGTTTTATAACTTAAATTCTATATAGGAGTATAAAATATTTGTTATCGAAATTATTTATTATAATTGTGAGATTGAAGCAGCATGGAAGCGTTTTTTTAATTAAAAAAATAGTTATCGTTATTGCATCCGACTGTACCCCACGAGCCAAAAGCTCTCCTTATCGATTGGTACATTTCTGATAATGGCCAAATGCATTTCGCGGTATAAGTGAGATATTTCGTTTTAAATGTTTGGTATCAAAAAGCAATAAACTGACCGAGCCGTCGAGATCTCCGCTTTGACGAAGCAATTTGCTCCTTACACAATTCAATTATGACTTCGATTTCCAAAACCATAATGGCGCCTGATAATGCACAAAGGCAATTCTGGTTAGTTCGATTGATTTTATCTGATCTTACCGTTTATTTAATTGTTTTTTAAGCGAAATGATTCCGAGTTTCACACTTGGCCGTTGATTTGTGGTTTTTGTTTTTACCGAATGCCCGCCGCTGCTTGCATTATATGTGTAATATTCGATATGCAATCACGAATATAACTATAAATCATTGCAGCGAGTATCAATTGAAAAATACACGAGTTTTTGGCGTTCACGATGAGTTATATTACGCGTTGCCTGAAATGAACAACTCCTACAAGGTGTTGAAAAGGGCGCTCAGATAACCGAATAAGGCGTAATTCGAACATTTCGATTGATCATTATAATGACGATATCCGTTGGAAATTTCACATCTGGGTTTAAAGGTTATGAAGTGAACGATTGTTTTTTTTTAATTTTCCTTTTTTATTTACTTTGTTATACAACACTAACTTTAAAAAAAATTAATTACATATCAGACATGTTTCGGACAACCGGTCCTTCTTCAGTGATACATATTATAAAGATACATTTTTCAAATATTTTAAATCAAAACTGATCATATTTATAAACAATTTTATAATATTTTAAAAATGTATCTTTATAATATGTATCACTGAAGAAGGACCGGTTATTTTGTGATGCACTGAATTTATATATAATATTTTTTTTAAATGTTACGTAATCGTATAATTTAGAATGCATATTGTTTAAAGAAAAAAGTAATAAACAGAAAATATACATAATACATTATTTGGAACAGCTTTTGTTTTCTTTAAACTTTTAATCAGATAGCAGTAAAACAAAACATATTGATTTTCTTTTTATTGTTTCTTGAACAATGATGTAAAACTCTATATTAAATAATTAATACGAATGAAAAGTCATTTTTTAGAAGTTTTGTTATATTTTTTATAATGCCTTAGAATGGCGAAACGTGTCATTCCTATCAAATATAATAAAACTTTTAGCAAACGAACGTTTTCATTAGTATTAATTAAAACATATTGATGTAAAAATAACACATGTTTTATTGTTTGCTTTCATTTTTGAGTATCGTATTAAATATTATAATTCAATAGCTCCCCTTATGTAAGTTCAAAATCTTATATTAAAGTTAGTTTTTGAATGCGGTATATCTCACCAATAATAGAGTTTAGTTGTGGAATATAATGTTTGAATATGGAATAAATACAAAACTGATCACGGCAATTAAGTCGCTATACACGGAAAGCACTACTAGTGTCAAAGTAAATGGGGATCCTACAGCCTGGTTCGATATAAATAATATGTCAAATAGCGTTGCGTCATGTCCCCATTTATATTTTTATAGACGAGGTATTAAGGAGGTGAAAAGGTTGGATGTAGGTGCCAAAATGAGCGAGTGAGCTGTCTATTGTATGCGGATGACGCTGTCCTACTTACATACAACGAGCATGAACTACAAGTCTGGTAAATAAAATGTATGAGGTATATATGCAAAATGATCTGATGATGAATGTGAATAAGTCTAAAGGTAATGATTTTTGAAAGAGAAAAAATCATGACATTCTGCAACACTAGCGTGAATGGTGAAAATCTGAAACAATTAGATGAGTTTGTATATTTAGGTAGTATATATACGAGAAAAGGCGAGTGGAGAGGGATTTTGAAAGAAGGGTTGGGGCAGACCACAAGTTGATGCACTTAAAGTCGTAATTGCTACAAAAGCCTATCCAAAAAGCTATAATGGCATATCATAATGGTGTTCTTCTACCGACCCTTATGTATGGAAGCGAAGCAAGGAACTGGCAAAAGAAGGATGAAAGTACAATACATTCAGTAAAATGATATCTATTAGACAAGTGTGTGGAAAATCTGTGTATGATAGAGTGTCGAATGAAAATATAAGAAGTGAATGCGGTGCGAATGAAATTGTTTTCAACAAAATAATGAAAGGAACATTAAGATAGTTTGAACATATGGCAAGAATGTATGAAAAAATTGTGGTTAAAAATAGTTGAAAAATGTTTACGATGTAAATAAAATTAGAAATAGAGAAAGACCGAGGAAAACGTGACACGATCAAATAAAACAAATATCAAATGTCGGGCACGAGAGGAGTCAAAAAAATCGACGTGCGTGAGAGACATACATGAGAGAAGCATGTCAGGAAAGAAAAGTGTAGGAGTCCATTATTTCTTTCTACCCCTTTGGGGAGGCGACGTTATGGTTAGTTATTAAAACAGTAAATATAAAAATTATGTAAAATATTTTACAATTTTATTTCTTTTATTAGTTTTTAATATAATATTTCGTTAAAAAAATCTTAATCAAAGTTTTATACTCAGTATTTTTTACTATTTTTTTTTTTGTATTATGTGTTAGAGTACTTGATTTATTAAAATAAATTGAACCACAATTGAAAAATTACGAGTCACAAACGTATCCGCTACCCCAGAGATAAGAACTAAATTGGTCTCACGTGTGGTTTATTTGCAAAGAGTCATTATTTATATCTTAATACATGTAACACGTTTATTGCATGTGAATTGAAGTCAATTATTTAATACCGCACAATCTGCCGCTAGTGAAAAATCGGTACGGCCCGGCCAGCTGTAAAACTAATGTGCCAAAAGCTTTTTCAAGGCCGAAACCAGTAATTAGACTGAACCAATTATCTTCGGAAAATCGTTTGTATCTTGTTTGAATTACGATCAACAATTCCGAAACGTCCTTTAATCC
Organism: Lepidostoma basale; assembly: GCA_022606425.2. Classification (NCBI taxonomy): domain Eukaryota; kingdom Metazoa; phylum Arthropoda; class Insecta; order Trichoptera; family Lepidostomatidae; genus Lepidostoma; species Lepidostoma basale. Next base: position 502,447 of record JAHDVF020000606.1, on the reverse strand, counting down.
AGCGGCTGAAAAATCTTTTAGTTATAAGGATTAATTGTATCTCAATAGAGACGAAGATGTAAATTGTTTTCTGGAAACAGAATATGGTGGCCGAGACGCTTACAGGACTTATGACCTGTCATTGGTTGGGTTGAGCGATCGCTTTATGTTTAACAACATTACCCATTCCGCCCTTCTTACGACCACCACGTCTGACAAATTTTTTTGGAAGTTGTATATATGCTAGAATACTGCGCCTATCTTCACATTTTTTTAGTTCACTCTACACTAGCGTCATCTATTAAGATTGGGAAGTATTAAGCAGAAAATCTTTATTAATGCACTGTGAAAGGCTCTGCAAATCATACAGTACTAGATTACGCCTGGAGATATCTCTCCAATTTTTATGCCTTTAATTTGGACCCTTGAATATAAATATTATACCGTTTTCTCGATGAATCCTTCGACTTGTTTTGTCTATAGTTATAAAGAATTTGAATTAATGTATCTGTAAAATGGCTCTCTTTTATTTATTAAATATTTTTTTATTTCAAAACTGTAGTATAACAAGTACCTAAATACCTTGATATACGTATATTCATATAGGTACTCCCATTCTCAGGTGTGGAATAGTTCATAGTATATGAAAACCTAATATCATTTTTTATTAGATTGTCAACACTTCCTCGAAAACAAAGCGTAAACGGTATACAAAAACTAATTTAAATCAATAAAGCAATAAGTTTTATACGTTTTTTGGTCTGAAATTATGGGATACTAAAATGATAGATTGATTGATAGTTTAATTACCAAAAACGTTTACAACGTGTCAACAAAATAACAATTTTTAGAACTATTTATTTGAGCCTACTATAATAAAACAATTTACATATCTAATGTGTCCGTTTTGAAAGAAACATTTGTAATTTATTTGTACAAAATCAAAGTGTGTAGGTACTCATTTTTTATTCGAGATTAATTCTTGGTATTTATTATAACAGTGGCAACACTGAATGCTTATGTAATAGTCCTGTAATATTGTACGAGAGGCGTGGTATAATTTTTTTACATTAAATAATGTTTTTAATTATCAGCACTAATTAGATTCGTGCAGCTATAAATGCGCTAGTAGGTACTTTTGTTAGTTCTTATTTGTATAATTAAACATATTATCAAGTTCATAATACTCCTACTTTTAAAATATTGATTATTTGGCAACACATTCAGTACGTGTGTACACTTATGTATATTATGAGCGTTCCACATACGTATGTTATTGTTTAATTGACCCAATTCTGGTTAATCTGTAACATTCAAAAATTAACGTGAGCTATCAATAAGCTTGTAGCTCGAGGGGTTGGGATATTGATACTTTTGTATGAAAATAATTTATTTTAAGATATCACACGACACGAAGAACCGTGAGTAAAATAAAAGCTATATATAATACTAAAAACATGTTTAAATGCAAATTAATGTTATTATTCAAAAACCACCGCCGTTGTGGCTGGATGCTTGTATTATGTTGTTTGGAAAAACAAGCTGAAAGACGCAAAATGCGATTATACAAAACCTGCATTTAAAATAATATAATTGCATATAAATGAGTGCTCACCGATTTATTATCAAGTGAAAAAATTCAAAACGACGACTTTCATGACATAGTGGCAAGAGCCAGGACTGCCATACCGAAGATTCCAGCTTCGATTCCCAGCTTTGATGTGATTATCACACGTTCTTTCACGGACAACAAAATGGTGATAGGTTACCTACCACCATGGTTACATGTCAAGAGAATCAATATAATAAGCTCAAACAAATTTTATACAGTACTTGGTTTAAACGACCCGTTGAATAAGATGAGATGGACCGATGATATTATCAAAAGGGTTGGAAAATCTTAGATACAAAAGGGGCAGGATAGAGACGAGTTGAAGAAATTGGAAGAGGCCTATATCCAGCAGTGGAAGGAAGAAGGCTAGCAAAGAAGAAGAAGTTGAATAAAAAAAAAGATTTATGATGTCGAAGATGTTGTGCGATGTGGAAGACTGAGAAGACGATACTGGAGAGACCACGCGGATCGAGCGTGGTAAGCAAGAACGTGTTCTAGAAGAGATCAAAACAAAACAAATAAAGTACTAACAGGCAACCGATCTTCAGGAAGACCATTCAAAAGAGGACGAAATATCAAGACATCTCTGCATCCCAGAAATAGGCTCTGAGAAATAACAGGCACGGTCCTAAAAAAAGTAGTAGAAGACGAAGAATTTGTATAATATTAAAAATTAACCTACGTGAAAATCTGCTATAAACTTTATTATTGGAATTGATTTATGTTGAAAGTATTTTTAGTTTATGTAATCTATGTGGCTCGATACGTCCGTTTCTTCTAAGATATTTTCATTTTGAGACCCTCAACACCACGCTTGGTGTAAAACAATGAAACCACAAATCAAAGCGTACATTTGAAATTCTAATGCGATCAAGTAGAGAGAAATTGAATAAAACATGTCACAAATAGTTCAAATGGTTAAATAATAATAACCAAGTACGATATTCACTTGGTGACATTTAAATATGAGAAAGGCTTTGATTTAAATATAAGGCATTCGTGTTATAACTAACTTCTAACTAACTTACCATCACGCCGTCTCCCGAAAGGGGTAGGCAGAAAGAATAGACTACCACGCTTCAACCGATGCGGCAATCCATCCTTCTCTTTTCGCCGCCGCGAGAAACGCTGTGTGATGGGTTGCGAACCTCATCGCCACCAATATGCATATCTCGCGCACACTTCGATCGTTCAACGTCTACATAATAAATCTAAAAAATATAAATATAAATATAATATAAATATACATTTTATATTGACACATAGTTAAAATTTAACGCGATAGATATGAAATCTCTGGAACAAAAATATTTCATAAAATTAGGCAAGAAAATAAGTTATCATAATATTAAAATAGCATTTCACTCTATTCACCTTCACTTTGTGTTGTGAATAATTCATATTTTAAAAAATGCGAAAATGGTTCGTCGGATAAATCAAGGTCCAGTAGATTTACACATATATCGTATCAATATTTACTACCATCCGTGGATATATCGTAGCTTATCCACTGATTAAAGTAAAAATCGTATAATACTCGTACTCGTATATCAGAATGGTGTTCTATTGTACAGAACGCTTGGCCACTGATTCAGACGATTTGGGTTCAGTCCCGAATATAATCCGGACTATTTTTTTCAATAAATGGGATTTTATAAAAATTTCCATAGTCAAAAAAACTTTAATTGTTGTTTTTTTCTCAATTCTAGAGAGTTAAGTTTTAAAAAAAATTGATTTTATTAATTAAATTTAATTAATTTTTTTTCTAGTTTCATCTGACTTTTAACTATGATATAGTGGGAAAAATATCCATTTATATGTATTTGCTCATAATTCATAATAAAAAATAACAACAACGTACCAAATGTTTAGGGTTTCTAAATACTAAAAATAAAATAAAAATCAATTAATAATGTCTTTATAGTATATACAATGTTTGATTCCACTTAGGTTTATGGATACGACCAGTTTTGGCAGCTCGCTGCCCTTTTCTGGTACCTAAATGAAGGTTTCTTACCCTTATATATGAAATGATATATGATGGAAGTTGAAGTTTAATGATTGTAGATAATTCATTAGGGTAAAAAAAATGTTTAACTATATTATTTTTTAACTTTTGTATTAAGCACTTAATTTGTGGTGTGACATTATTAAATAAAATAATAATACACTTTTAATATTTGTATCTTAACCACTTTATTTATAACACAATTTAAATGCAGTTCAATAAACTCAGTTTACTCTCTCGCCCTCCGACAAAGGTCCGGCGGGAGCGAAACCGGTTGGTGTTACAAATAAAGTGGTTTAGATACAAACATTAAAAGTGCATTATTCGTTAGATTAATATTATTTTTAGTTTCTTTATAATTTTAACGTGATTATTTTTGTAGCTATTATTTATAATGATCCTACACAATGTAAAGATTTTAAATGTGTACAGTTATATTACTTTTTTATCGCAAACAAACAAACAAACCATCACATCGATTCTCAAAAATATTAGGCAGAGAGAACAAACTAACACACTACTCTACCTTGACACACCTCTCTAGCTTCCTACACATTCATACAGCGAGTCATACATGTATGTCGATTCTTCCGACTTCTAACATGGTCGACTTTTGAAATTTATTATTTTTATTATGAACTAACCATCACGCCATTTAACCGGAGGGGTGGGCAGAGGGGATGGATCGCCACTATGCTCTGTCCTGGCATACCTCTCGGGCTTCCTCTACATTTATACATCGTGCCATGCACGCACGTCGATTATTCCGACTTCGAATGTGACTTTTAGTAATTGATTAATTTGGTCATGCCAAGTTTTCCTCGGGCGTCTTCGGCTTCTTTTCCACTCACACTGCTTGTGTACAACTTTTTAACCATTCTACTATTATCCATTCGTTCCATATGCCCAAACCGTCTCAGGGATCTTTTAATTGATTTGATCCATTTTGCAGTCATCTGCCTTTTGTTATATCTATTTTTATTATGCCATATTTTATTGCTATTTTTAAAAAATGCACTTTGCATCACAGAAGAGCAAGAGAGATATTTTTCATCCCAATGTTACTGAATTGTTGGAAGAACTCGCACACCACAATTGAGCAACTGCAATTAATTATTAGTTGTGCGTGTATTCTACTGTAACAGCATCTAGTTTATACAAAGTTTTCTTAGGAAAGCGCTCTCCTAATTTAGAAAAGTCGGTAGTCTTTGAACAATGGACGATTATTGTAATATGCGCCGGACTCCATATAGACAGAGACATAACGTTCACTTCTAATATTTTCTAAACTGTCTAACGGAATGGTCCCAACTGCTTACTAACAATATAGTCCTACTTGCCGACTCATAAGGGGGTTCACATTCAAAACTACAATTATTTTAATGTTTTTAACAGCTATTAAAAGTTGCTTTATTTCTGTTGTTAAATAACTGGATCAAATCAAATCAAATTTATAATTGTTAATGCAAAAACTTTGTTTTATATCACATAATTGTATTTATTTTACTTTACGACAGCTGTTTCATCAACCAATGTTGACATCATCAGGTCTTATAAAAATATATATGTTTTAACATCTGAAGATGGAGATAACCTCCGAAACATGTCTTGTGTTTTTAATCTTTCGTGGATTTTTTTTTCTTCAATTTCTTAAGTACATTACTATGGAATTCCACAGTGTTAATGCCTTAGCTTTCAATAAGTTACGTATGTTTTATTATTTTAATTATCAATGTGTTTATTAATGCAAAATATTCTTATTCTTTTCTTCCTTCAAAAAGATCTATGTGGTCAGTTCTCCGAAGGGTTGTTCTCCTGTGAGGTATACTCCCAGCTGTTATTTCCTTTCATTTTTTCTAGTTATTATCATAAGGTTGTTCACGAAAATTCGGAAAAGCTGCATCTTAGAGAGTCACTTAGATTAAAATACGAAACGACATTTGATATATATTTTTGTAACACCTGATGATGTCAACATTTGTTGATGAAACAGCTGTCGTAAAGTAAAAATAAATACAATAACGTGATTTAAAACAAAGTTTTTGCATTAACAATTTTAAAATGTTAAAATATCATAGTGTTTCGGCAAAAACAATGCACTATCAAATCAAATTTGTAGGTATATTTTCTCAAAAAATATTATAAGCAAAATTCAAGTTAGAGGCAAATATTACGAGCAACTAAGTACGACAATATCCACTAGTCAACAAATTGGATAATGGGAAAATAATCTTATAAAGTGTTTCATACTGCGTTATTTATATTTGATTTTATGTAATTGTAATACTTCAACCAAGAATCATTATTTACAAAGTAGAATAGAACAATAGTTCTAATAATGACTATTTAGGCATAAGACAAATTCAAAACAAAAAGAATTTAAGAATTAGAAATTTAATACATATGTTTCTTGTAATTGAAAATTTCATGCAAAAAAATATTAACAAGGACATTCTTAGCTAACTACTGTTTTATGCTATTAGATATTTGACAGCCTTCTTGGCACAGTGACAACAGCTATGACTACCACACCGAAAGTCCCTGGTTCGATTCCCGGCGATGACAATGTGAAAAATCACGCTGTCTGGCGATAGACCAGCTTCTTATCGCAAGTATTGAGAATCAATAGCGAAAAAAATGTAAACAGTTAGTTGGTTCAAATAACAACAAACGTATGGAAAGCAACAGGGAACTACCACATTAAAGGTCCAAGTAGCATCCTAAGAACCAACAAAAATGTTTCACTTTGCTGCAAATAAATCGCTAGGATTCAAACTTTAATAAAAAAAATTATAAAACATCACAGCAATTGATAGAAGACCTTTATTTGTGATGGTAAACAAAGATAGATTATATTATTATATAATAAAAGAACAATTCATGACGAATCTTTTGTTATATAAAAAATTCGTCTCTGTCGTAAATACAAATTTTTAGCTGATACTTGACTGTTTTTGTCCCCCACAAAATAATCTCTGGTATGCGGTATGACTATCATAATCAAGTATGAACCATAAAGCCCCTAAAAAACCATCTCGGTTCGCAGTAAGGAACGCTTACCGCGAATAGCCGCTTTTACTGCTTAATAGCCAGCTAAACGTGAGTTAGACGCTTTTGTGCCTTAGATAGTTATGCTCTGAAAACCTTCGGTTTACAATCACCTTTGTTAACTCGGGTGTCAGTATTTGCACCTAACGCGCGCCGTCCGATACAACTTTCACTGGGTCAAGACGCGTAAAAAATGGACACTGATAATGTATTTTGTCGCCTCGCTTGCGATCGATTTCGAGTCGAGATTACTTCACGTACAGTCGGTATCTCCGTCTGATTGGAAACGTGCCCGAGTCGTGCGCCATATTGCGTATTCACCGAACAAAAGAAAGGTTTTCCATTCGACTACCGGTCTATTCTGATACTCCCATTCAGTGAAAAAATTGCTTAAATCTCAGTCGGTGACGTGCCGAATATGAAACGATTTTTACTCGCGGCGAATCGATATTGTAACAGATTTTTCGGGTCCTGTTGTAACTCCGTTTGAAAACGATATCAGATTCCGATTGAACTTTTACTTTCGTTACAACATCCCTGCCATCCCACTCACTAATCGTTTGTTTTTCATTACACATTAGTTTCTACGACACATGTTTTTTCATGAAGCATTTAGTATTTTCCTATTTTTTTTATGGTCGAATGAAAATATGTATTTTCGAGAAGCTTCATTATATGTTATCATTATCATTCCCATTAAATATAATAAAATTAAAAAAATATATTAATAATTTAATTAAGAGTTTAACAACATTGTTCAAGACCATTTTTTATCGTTTATTCGCTTCGATAAAAAATGATATGTATGGTACAATTACTTGAAGGTGGAAACTCCAGCGATCTATGAAACGTCATTCGCAGGGAAATAAAAAAAAAACACCCTAGATCGAAAGTATCAGTCACAATAGTATAGCCTAATGATTTACATCCTTTCTTTCATCTCTCCTGGCCGGTACACTACTTACAAAGCTCTATTGCTGTGGTCTATGAACTATCGTCCATTTCGTAAGATCATAAAACAATCCATTTTATGTTTTTTTAATTCACAATCATCGCTATGTAGCCAATTCATTCGCCAGCCTTACTTCTGTCATTAGATTTTATTTACAATATTATAAAGTTATTTCATCTGCATATTTATATCTTAAGTTCAATTAATCTGAACTCATTAAAAAGTCAGAATAGCCAAAGAAGTGAGAATTTATCACATTCAACGACCATAATCCATTCCTTGTGTAAATATATAGACAAACATTTATTGATATTCAATTACTATACAGGTGTTCGAGTCAGGTGAGAATATATGGTCGTCTTGTATTATAAAAAAATCGTGTTTCTATTGGTGCATAAATTATATATGCATAGGTACACATATTAATTGCAATTGTATATACACATATTGTATTTATCTTTATCCCTTATCCTTAGCTTCCAGTGGACCTTTCGACCAGCTTAGTTAGATCAGACAGAAATTTGCCCATCAGGCGCTGACTAGGCCTTTAAGTCTTACTCCAGCTAGAATTGATGCGAACATGGTCTTAATTGTTCGTGTATCATGTCAATGTTAAGAAATGGCGGCATATATAATTATTATTTTTAATAACAAAAAAACTAACTAACTAACTAACCATCACGCCGTTCCCCGAAGGGGTAGGCAGAAAGAATGGACTGCCACAATTTTCTTTCTTGGCATATTTCTCTCGCTTCCTCAACATTCATTCATCATGTGATGCACGCGCGTCAATTTCTCTGACTCCTCACGTGGCCGACATTCAATATTTGATTTATTTGATCGTGCCACGTTTTCCTCGGTCTTATTTTATTTCTAGTTCCATTTACATCGTAAACATGTACTTTTTTTACCATTCTTCCTTATTCATTCTTTCTATGTGACTAAACCATCTTAATGATCCTTTCATTATTTTGTTCACAACACCATCATTCGCACCGCATTCACTTCTTATATTTTCATTCGACAAAATCATACAAAGAGTATCCATACATTCTCATTTATACCAGATACCTTCCAGATCTCATTTATACTGCATTTATTCTACTTTCATCCTTCTTTTGCCAGTTCCATGCTTCGCTTCTATACACAAGGGTCAGTACAAGAACAAAGAATTGTTAAATTCATATAAATAAAATATTCCTCACGGAGTGAAGACGAGCTCAGAAATTTTTTTATCTGTTCGATTTTTAAAAAAAATGAGCAAAGCATATACCGGAAATAACGTGTTTTGCAGTTGAACCATAATGTTGATTGAAATTTTTTATATAACATCCGCTTATCAATAGACGTACAATTCAATGAAGGCCTGCGATTCGTTTTGACCATACCTAACTTATGCTACCTTTTCAGTTTCTGTAGAAGAAATCAATTTTCAATGTTTTGTACAAAAAATAACGGTTATCTTGTAATAAAATGAATAAGGTTAATTTGTAGCGCACTTCCTGTAATCTTCTGAACAGTGGTGGACCATGAAAAATTTTCAATTTAAATCGTGTTCGTAATAATAAATCCGATTGAATTATCAGGTGTTAGGCTCTTCGAGTAAGGGAAGGGAGATATGGGTATTTTTATCCGGAATGCAAATGTCTCGTTTGCTTCCTACGCATTGAACTTAACCCTTAATTGGACGAAAGGAAAATATTTCCAACTTTATATTATTTATGTTCCTATAAACAGAGATATTTTAGGTTTATAATTCTAATCGAGAGGATCCGAAAAAAAATCATATAACGGTTAAAAAGGGTTTCCTAACTTGCCGGAAGTTATCAAGGATTCTGAATCTCCCTCGTAAGAACTTTAAAACTCGAAAACCTTCCTCGACTTATTTTTCCATTCACACTACTTGTATATATATTTTTAACCATTCTACCCTCATTCATTCGTTCGATATGTCCAAACCATCTAAGTGACCCTTTCATAATTTTATTTATCACGCATTCATCAGCTTAACACTCCTTTCTCACTTCATACATTGTTTTTCTGCACAATCTTCTAAGTGCCCTCATTTCTACAGCATTTATTTTACTTTCATTATTCTTCTGCCAACTCCAAGCTTCACTTCTATACATAAGGCTCGGCACTAGAATACCATTATGCACCGCCATATTAACTTCAGTCGATATATTTCTATTTGCGTCAATGACTTTGAGTGCCCCATTGATTTGGTTTCCGGCTCCAACCCTTCTTTCGTTATCTTTCTCAATTTTTCCATCTCTTGTAAACATGCGTCCCTAATAAATAAATTCGGTAACTTGATCTAATTTCTCACCTTTAGCACTTATGTCACAATCCGTCATAAATTCTTCCTTTTCAAATACCATAAGTCCTGAAAATTTTCATAATCTCAGGAGCTAATGTACAGTGCGGTCAGGTTTTAGAGGGTTTTAGGTTTATGTTCCAGTTTCGTCTTTATGGGTTTAATCTTCTTCTTCTTCTGATTGTAGATCTGGCGATCTGTTTTTGCCGGAATATCAACTGTCTTCCTGTAATGAAGACGACCAGCCTTCTCTCCATCTCTTTGGTGGTCGTCCTGGTGGTCGACGGCCTTCTGAAGTCTCGTGCATCACGATATTAAGAATTCTTGCCTGATCCATTCTCTCGATGTGGTCCCTCCAGAAACGTCTTCTCTGCCTACTCCATCTCACTATGTCCTTAATTTTGCAGGATTTGCGAATTTCTTCATTGGGTATCCTATTTCTAAGGGTTCTCCCCACAATAGGTCGCAATGTTCTCATTTCTGCTACTCTTAAGAGTTGTTTGGTTCTGACAGTGTCTGCTCTTACTTCGATTCCGTATGTCATTATGGGACTGATGCACGTTTTATAAATTTTTACTTTGCTTTCTACTAGTATATGCTTATTGTCCCAGACAGTGTCCCTTAGACATCTGGAGATAACTGCAACTTTATAAGTCTTTATCTGTCTGGGTTTAATGTTACGTTTAAACTATTAAATGTAGTATTAAAAATGTTAAACATTAGTGGTAAGAAATGTTTTTTAATGGTGAAATGCGTGTTTGTTTTATCAATAAATGATGTAAATAAAATCAACATATTTATCCATAGAATGAATTGTATAACAGTTCAAAGGAAGTTTGTTAATAAATTATTTTATATTGTATGTCATGTATTTCTTAATTGAAAACAATATGAAATAGTTCAATGTTTTATCCGAAATACTATGATAATGAATACATCATTATTAAAAATAATCAGTTTCCTAGCGTCACATTACGGGTTAATCTAGAATCTATCACAGATCACATATATTTCAGAGCTGGATATTCCAGATCAACTAAGACTTTAACTTCAACAGTTTATCAATGTGAAAACGGGATGTTCTTCGTTTTTTTAACAATGCCCACACGTTTATTGACTCGCTCTGTAAGGTTCTTATTTTCTTTATTCATGTTTAAACGTAGATCTGTTAGGGTAATAAAAAAATAATTTCCTTTAAGACGTTCAATATTATGCTTATTATTGACGATCCCAAACGTTTACTTTAAATTGTGATATTATTCAAAATAATATACATGTTGAAGTTCTATTCAACTGCTTATGAAGATGTACACATTTATAACATTTTTTTTTTGTAAATTAAAACAGAGTTTTCTCCACTTTCAAGTTTATTTTTTTCGGCATGTTTCGATGGTTGTACAATTTCATCATGGGAGAACGATATTAACGTAGATACCGATGATAAAGGTGTAAAACCTTCGAAACAAATCGAGAAAAATAATCTTAAAAGTGGAAAAACAGTGTTTTAATCCATAAAGAATCGGAAATGTGAACTCCACAGTGTTCATGCCTTAAATTGAAAACACATTTATATTTATGCGATAATTACTATTCAAATGATTATTTTATTTTTTAAGATATAATAGTTATTATAACACGAACAATGGCCTAGTACTGCTTATAGCCTGTGTCGGGTACACCCAAATGACTTAATGTTAAATTTAAAAAACTTTGTTTAATGTATCACAATTGTATCTTTATTTTACGCGACAGCTGTTTCGTTAACCTATGTAGAATATGTATCTGGAACAAATACACATAAAGGTTCGAAAATCACGAAAATTTGACATTTGATATATTATTGTAACACCTGATGATGTCAACATAGGTTGACGAAACAGCTGTCGCGTAAAATAAAAATACAATTGTGATATATAAAACAAAGTTTTTTTTAATTTAACAGTTTATAATGTTAAATTATCATAGTGTTTCGGCCAAAACAGTGGACTATTTACTTAATGTTCCATTTGATGTTAAAGTTTGACAAACTGAACATTTAGATATGTTTTTACATTTGTACCTTTTACGCACCTTCACTGTAATTTTTGATTCGGTCATAATCCTACGATCATTCAGAAGCTGGGAGCAATAAAACCGTTTCGTAGTTATAAAGCTCTGATTAGAGCGATATTATAGAAATCTATGCCATTGATTGGCGTGCCTTAAGAATGTGGTTGGGTGCTTCGTTTTTAGAACAGATGAGATATAAAAACTATTTCGAATATTCCTTTTGACCATTCCATTAAACCTGCAATTTACTGGTGATACTTTGATCTAGAAAATTGGACAATAAAAATATATGTAAACACTTTTTCTACCATAATTTTTTTTATGAATGAAACAGTTTCTTACGTTGTTACTTTTGTAGGCCTATATTGAACTGATTTCTTTGTTACGACCTTCTTAATTTACCGTGACATTAAAACGGAATGAAGCGACCCATCAGCACTTGGGATAATTCTATGAAAACTATTCACTTCAACTCAATCTATGATGTATAACTCTTTCAAACAATCAATTAATGTTTTAAATTGAAATTTCACGGTAGAAGATCATTTTAAATAATGAAAACAAAAAAAAAAAATTACAAAATTTCTTTATTGTTATGGATTTTGTGTGCTTCCACTTGTGTTTTTGTTCGACCAGTTTCGAACATAAGCACAAGTGGAAGCACACTAAATACATAATATTAAAAAATATTGTATCATTTTTTTTTTGTTTTCATTATCATTCAAGAAACTAAACAAAATGTATTGTAAACAACCAAATCAAATTTACCTTAAGCCTTGCGACCCCTGTTTCTTGATATTTAATTTTTTATATTATTTATGTATTAAAATATAAAATCAGCTTATATTGACATCACATTAAGGGTAGTTAAGATTTAAAAATATCAACATTTTAAATAACCAATCTAGCTTATGCCAATATTATTTTTGGAAGTGTACATTTAAAATGGTATACTCAATAAAATTTGTTTTTTCTGTTAAGCAAAAAAAATTATCAGCGTTTAAGAACCGATTAAAGAAATGCCCAAACTTTATTAAACTGTATCTTCATAATTATTATTGTTTAATCTCTTTGAACCTCAAATCAAAAAACGGTACTTTTGATACTTAATTTTAATTGCTTTAAGATAATTTCAGTGAATAAATAACTTAAAATAATATTTTTAAAAGATTATTATAAAAATTATTACAATCATATTTTACAATTAAGTACAGAAAATATGGTTCTTTTAACGTTGAAAGAAGTCGCCGTGAAAACAGTGTCAAAAATTTACAGTAAATACAATAAATATTAATTAAGTTTTTTTTAAGTACTTTAATAAATTTGTATTTCTATAAGCGTTGCTCATATTTTTAAATACTTTATTTCATTATATTATCTATAATTTACGCATCTTATAACTAATATTAAACAGTTTTTACACAACAACAATAAGTAAATTATTCAAAAATATTCCAAATCGAACACCGCATATAGATTTTTTGTACTTGTTACAACTTTTTGAGTCTTTGAAGTCCTATGATAAATCATTATTTATTTTTAAACTTTTATAAGTTCCTCTTAAATTGTCCTATTTTCCCTAAAGTATTTTTCTCTTTTGTTTATAAAATATATTTAGTTATAAAAAAAATATTTCTTACAACTATTATAAGACATTTTTAATACAACACATGTGATATAATAGATATTATAAACAGATAATACAAATCAAAAAACTAATTGCAAACAGATATCAATGTCTCTCATAATTATCGTATTTACGGACTATAAGATGCTACGGACATTATTTTTTAAGCAATTAAAAAAAAACATTTTTATTATTAGATTGCAAAGCTGGACAAAAATAATTATTTGTTTTTAAAACCGAACAGACCTTTAAAATCCCTGAAAATCGTCATCTGAACTTTCTTCTCCTTCTGCTCATTTTTTCGTTGTCCTCTTCATACATAACATGGTCTTCACTGCCAGCGTAACTTATACAGCACTTCTTGAAAGATTTAACAATAATATATCCTCTCACTCCAGACCACGACTGTTATATCCAACGATACACTTGTTTGATTGTGATTCGTTTTAAAGCTCCCTTCGGCGTGAATTCATGTTAGGTTTGATCCACCATCTGTTTGTTCCATCCCTCTCTCATATATACTTTAAATAGAAAATTTATGGAGACATCAAGAGATTTCGAATATTTTTAAAATCAAACACTGGATATTTTAATAATAATTTCGTGAATTTTACCTTACCTTTTTTATCTTACTTAATTTCACCTGAATTTTAGAGGCGATTTTTGGAGAAGATGTGTGTCTTGTAGTCCGTAAAATACGGTACAAAATATATAACCTGATCATGCAAATATTAAGGTAGAAAACACCCCTCAATTTGTATTTAAAAATTAAAATTAATCATTGTGACTTTAATAAGATTTTCAAGTCATCAATATTCGCCCCTGATACAAATAATACTTTCCCATCATACATATTACGTACTGATCGTATTGTGATCAACGATCCTTCCATTTTTTCTCATTCAATCCATCAAGCCTTATTCAGGAGAGCACAATATGATGGATGCTTCCATCACAGCTGCTTACCCTCTTGAAGGTACTCCGCGTACAGAGATAAATTAGACAGACAATAATATAACCTTAAACAGTCTCGGCCTCCCATATCGTGACTTAAAACAGTCTCACGTCGAGGAAATTGAATTGAGAGAGCTTTTAATCAATAATCTGAAACTTCCGAAATGTTTTTTTGTACAATATTTCACTAGAAATCACAATTTTAAACATTTATTATTTAAACATTGTATTTCTTCTGTATACGCCTTCACTTGGTGTTATGGATACAATTTGATATCGAGTACTTCGAGGAAGGCATCAAAAAGTTGATACCTCGCCCCCACCTGCATTGAGAGGAATGGCGACTATGTCGAAAAATAGCTTACATATGTACTACGGTAACCACGTAATTTTTTTGTTTAAATAAACAAAATTGTAACCTATAAAAATTAAGTACACTTACTTTCTGGAGATGCCTATAGTAGACAAGATAGCAAAGTGGTCTATGCAGAATATGTTACAATTAAATTGTTTAAATGCGTCGCAATCACATTCCAAGACCAATTATTTTTGTTTATAGTATTAACGGTCAGGCTCTGTGACGAGTTTCCACAATGAAGGATCTTGGAGTCATATTAAATCCCAGGCTGACTTTTTCTGATAAATATTTCCAATGTCTCGTGAAAATACAAAGTGGAGACTTATTTATTTAAGCAAAATTTTGTGTTTTGCCTTTTTGAGTATATATTTATCTCAAATAATTTTGCCAAAAGTAAACCTAACAAAGAAGTAAACTCAAAAATGTGGAAATAAGAGAAATACTCGTATATAAACAGTTAAATAAAATGCTTGAAACCTTTTTGTCAAGAAATTAATTTTATTTTTTTATAATTTATTTTAAACATAAAAACGTAAAATAAAATATATTGCACTGTCTCTATCTGAGAGGTTTATTGTAACTTTCTCTTCATTTAGGCAAGGCTATGTGCTTTCCTTTGGATTAGGCGATAGTTGTTTTTTTGGTGGATTTCGTGAATTGTTAATGGGTAAATATATATTTTTTTAAATATTTATTAACGTGAGTCTAGAGTCTCTATTTGTGGTTTACATGAATTGTTAATGGGTAATTACATTTTTTTTTATATTTATTAATATGAGTATAGAGTCTCTATTTGTGGATTTCGTAGATTGTTAATGGGTAATTAATTTTTTTTATTATTTATTAATGTGAGTCTAGATTCTCTGTTTTGTGGATTGTTAATGGGTAATTACATTTTTTTTAATATTTATTAATATGAGGCTATATGCAAATCTTTCGCTAAAAATATGAGTACAAAAATAATGTTTAAAGTGCTTCACGATCAAAAAACGCGAAAGATTTTTAAGACCTGGCACTCCCTCCAGTAATATCTTAGCTCTACGAAGAAACGTCTCTCTTTTGGGGCCGCGCCCGTCATTTCAGATCTAGTCACTGACAGAGATTTATCTGGCTTTGTATGCAAAGTGTCCGACGTCAGCTTCTTCCAGACAACTCCTCCTATCGACTCGGCTTGTCCAGCACATTCACATATATTGTCCAAGTCATATCATTGAAAATATTCACTCACATCTTCCAAAATTGTGTTATAAAAGTAGAAGAAAAAATATTTCCTAACCGAAAACTAAAATATTATTTTTAAGGTAGGTACGCTTTGAATTGTTTATTAATTGACATTAGTCATATATTAATAATCATTAAAATATCGCCTGCTGCATCTTATTTTGACGGGAAAAATATAAGGCCCCAGGGGGGCAGGGAGAAGGCAGATCTCTTGGCTGCGCAATGTGAGGGAATGGACGGGAATCAGTGGAGGAGCTATTCCGGACAGTGCAGGATAGGGAAGAGTTTACCGGAGTGATCGCCAACGTCGGGGGACCTGACAGGGCACTTTAAGAAGAAGTCATATATTAAATTAAGTAATAATGAAAAAGTTTTTGTTTAACCAGATACATAAAATTTTAGGCTGGCTGTTGGCAAAGATGATAAATATTTGTATTTATTGAATAAATAAAAATCTGATTCTTGCTGATGATTATCGCAAGGATATTCCTAGTTATTTCAGTATTTAATTTCAATATTTTTGTGTTAACGTTTAGCTTCAGAGCTGACTCTGTCAAGCTCTGTGGTCCATTGGCTATCTACTCGTATATACCTACCATATGTTCCGACATTCACCTTACAGATGAGGAAACCATGGAATACCTCAATCCGAACATTACGGGAAAAAATCCTTATTTCAAATCTTATTTTCGTCATGCTTTTGACTCCTATTTTTCTATATAAAAAAGGCAAACTTATAATGATTTATAATTATTATCTAAGGTTCTGAAAAAATGGTTAATGTTAAATCAATTGATATGTTTATACGAGAAAGGAAAATTGTTTACCTACTGCACTGTATTCCACTAAGTGACAGATGTGATTTACATCATCTGTTCAGGAATCGCTGAGATACTGTACATTCAACATTGTTTGCTTATAAGCAGTGGCAGTACGTAATTATTCATACGAGATTTAAAAACAAATATCAAACGTGTTAGATAATTCGAACATTGCGAATAATACATAGAATATTCACTAAACAGACAGTTTGTTTTCAATGTTGATTTGAGAATACGCGAACGAACTTGCGAGTTCACATTAAAATTTACGGATTTTTAATATATTTAAAAAATGTATCTTCTTTTATAATTTTTGAGAACTTGTTTATAAATCGTCTTCTCTTTCTTGTCCTGTCACATCTTTGTGGTGCATACGGCCTCGAGGATTTCCTAGTTTTATGAATGTTTAAATTTTTTTATTATTCTAATATTTAATACATGTTTCCGTTGCAAGCAGTTCAAGCAAAATGTTGATTATTTCAATGAAAAAAGAGTTTTTCGTGTGTCATTTTTATTAATTTTGTAATTTTAGTCTAGCAAAGATCGCCCGCCACTGCTAACTAGACAGCAGCTAGTATTCCTGATGCGTAAATAATGAGAAAATCTCAGCATCATCGGTCCAGCCTCGCTAATATAGATGTTAGGATGGTCTCTGTCTCATCTCGTGGCTCTATAAGGAAGACGCTGGCTGTGGACCATTGTTACACTGTGCGTGCTTTGAATTATGTATTACCTAGAAAGGATTTCCTCGTGGTGGGAAAGATAATTTTCCATATTAATAGGAGTGAAAAAGTCAGTTTCCTAGAAGTTTGATTACATTATATGGGATTGACATGACACATTTAATAATGTTTTAGGAAGGCGAGAAATGTTGATTCCCGTTAAATATAATAAAACTTCTAGAAAACAGATGTTTTCATTCGTATTAGTTACCTAATGTTAAGTTTAACAGCATTATTTAAGAAACAAAAAATAATTTTCCAACTCATAAAAACGCATCAGATTCCTGCCGGCTGCCGTCCCCCCGGAAGACCGCCAAAGTAATGGAGAGATAGCTGGGAGTCAACCTCCCAGGGGAGGCCAGCCTGATTTCAGGAACAGACCAAAGGTCTACAAGGAGAAGAAGAAGTAGAAGAAGATAAAAACGCTTGCAATATTAATATTTATATTAGAGTGGTGATCTGGTTATAACAGTTATATAAATAAATTCGTATTTATAATTACAAATACATATTTTTTAACGATCTAAACGCAACAGTAAACAGAGGAAGACCGAGATAACATGGCAACTTCAAATCAATCAAATATGAAATATCGATCACTTGAGGAGTCAGAGAAATCGACTTGCGTGCATGACAAGATGTGAGGATGAAGGCAACGAGAGAAATATGTCACGAAATAACAGTGCCGTGATCAATTATTTCTGCCTACCCCTACGGAGAGCGAGCGTGATGATTTTTATTTAGTAAATTATAAATACATACTTAATATTGATGAAAACGTCTATTTTCTAGATGTTTTATTATATTTAATCTGAAAGACAGGTTTTGCTTTTGCTATGGGCATTATTAAAAATGTTATATTGCCTCCGAAATGGGAAACATTTTCTTTCAACCAAATTTTAATTAAAATTATAGAAAACAAAAGATTGTTTCAATTTTTTTTAATTTAATGTGGAGTTTTACATCATTGCACAAGTAACAAAAAATTACAAAATCATACTATCTGTCATTTATCACAATTTTTTAACAGTAATTATATAATTTTTATTCTTAATAAAAATATATCAGTTAGATTCGTGTATTATTAATAACGAAAAGAATAATATAACCATTTTTTTAAACATACATTTATTTAAATTCCACTAAAGTTTATGACTTCGGCAGCTCGCTGCCATCATCTGGTTTCAAATAACAACACTATTTTATTAATTAATGTATTATATAGGCAATCAGTCATCAAATTAATCCATCAGTCATCAAGTGAAATGTTTAGGGTTTTAGCAATTATTTAAAAGAGAATTATTTATGTATTATAGTAAATAGTAGCGTTTCAATCACGAGTGACCTCTTATCATTGCCATAATTGAAATTGAAAAACATATATGTTTTAAATTACTCTAGCTGGTTGTTACTATGAGTATTGTATTTTCTTATCATATTCATAGTCTTATAGCAAATCGCAATATTTCACACGCTCTTTCTTTTCTGCTTTCCAAGAGCACAGAGCGACAAACCAACATTTCTATGTCGAAGTGATGGTCAAATCATTTATATCAATTCTTGTATTATTTATTGCACATCACTTCAGACATAAAACTTACGAACCGGTTTGGCGATTGAAATTTAAGAACTGAAACTCAACTTAAAAAAAAATATATTTTTTAAACCTTTATTGGAAACTAGAAACAATTGCAAAAAATAAAATAAAATAACTTAACTAACTAACCATCACGCCGTCTCCCCGAAGCGATAGGCAGAAAGAATGGACTACCACATTTTTTTTCCTGACATATTTTTCTCGCTTCCTCAACATTCATACATCGTGTCATGCACGCGCGTCGATTTCTCTGACTCCTCACGTGGCCGACATTCAACATTTGATTTATTTTATCGTGCCACGTTTTCCTCGGTCTTCCTCTATTCTAGTTCCATTTACATCGTTAACATATATTTTTTTTACCATTCTTTTATCATTCATTTTTTCCACGCGTCCAAACCATCTTAATGATACTTCCATTATTTTGATCATAACACCATCATTCGCACCGCATTCACTTCTTATATATTCATTCGACACTCTAGCATACATAGAGAATTCACACATTCGTCTAAGAGATCTCATTTCTTCTGCATTATTCTACTTTCATCCTTCTTCGCTTCCACACATAAGGGTCGGTACAAGAACACCATTGTGCATTGCCATTCTAGCTTTTTTGGATAGGTTTTTGTTTGCGATGACAACTTTAAGCGCACCATTCACTTTGTTGGCTGACCCCACAGAGAGGAAGGCAGTGAAGATGGACCGCAATACCGTTCTGTCCTGACATATCTCTCTAAATTCCTCCCCATTCACACATCGTTACATGCACGCTCGTCGATTTTTCCGACTTCGGATGTGGCCGCCATATATCATATAATATCATATTTGATATTTTCATCAATCATCAAATTCAATAATTTATTTGAATAAAAACATAATATATGTTTTCTAGTATTCTGTAAATGATAGAGTATCACATACATATATAATGTGAATGCAGTACGAATGAAAGTGTAATGAACAAAATAGACGAAAGTTTAATGGACAAAGGATAATTAAGATGGTTTTAACCATAGGTTCCCAAAGTGGGCACCCCGGCCGCCCAAGGGCCCTGAAGGGAGCTGAGGCAGTAATTCTGGCCCTGGGGAAGTAGGGGAACCCTAGAAAACAAAAAGGGAGCCATGGGCATGGACTATGGGTTGTAGTTAGATTTTTTTTTTAAATTTCCGTCTTCCTTCTTTGTAGGATGTGAATTAATTGATTCTCGCGACATGTGATAAGTAGCTAATCTATCGCCATTTTTTTGTCACGTGAATTCTACACCAGTCCAAAGTGTGGGAGACAATCATACTGCCATCGCCGGAAATCGGACCCTGGACCTTCGGTGTGGCAGCTCGTCATAATGCCCCATTGCCCGCGATTATGAGCATAAGGAGCACAAAAATAATTAGATCTGCTTTCCGTACGACCCGGTATATCAAAAATCAGTGCCTACTCAAACAATGAAAGTAAATTTATATCATTTGGTTAATTTACCGATTTAAAAATATTGTGAAACGCTAGTTTGGTCGTCCGACAAGGCATTCCGCTCAAACAACTGTGTCCGTGAAGAATTAATTATTACAAATATTATATTTGTTATTGGGATGAGGTACCTTCCGTCAATTTTGTTAAAACGTAAACGTTATTATTATTTATTTTCGTGAGCTTATGAAAGTTATCTACGATCGAAATGACAGCATAAAAAAATGAACTTGGTCCAAATAATGTGTTAATTATTACCTAAGTAAGAAATATGGATCACTTTTTCAAGCGTATAGCAGTCTGGCGTAATAGCAACGTTAACCCTTGAAGTGCAACTGATTTGTAATAAATAATAATTAATTATTTGTTTTGTATTTGTAAATACGTGAATAAGTTAATCAATATTCTATGATATCAAAGTACGTATCAAAACAAATACATACACGTATTGACAGCATCGTCGGAATAGATATAACATAATTGCGATCGTATGTTGTAGCGTTGAAAAATAAATGAAAAGTTTATTTTAAATATGTTTGTTAAATTCCACTTAGGTTTATGGCTTCGACCGGTTTCGGCAGGTGATAAACTTAAGTGGAATATAACTAAATATGTACATTTTTTTTTAAATTGACTATTATTATTTTTTTATTTACATAATTCACCAAGAAATTTCAAATAACGTTTTCAATAGTTTGCTTTTAATATTGTCCAGCAGAGTTATTATAATATTTAATTTTTTGATATGAAAAGCTTTAAAATATATGTATTATTATACAGTATTGCACAGTTTATTAACTGTACCTAAAAACA
Source organism: Lepidostoma basale (assembly GCA_022606425.2). Lineage (NCBI taxonomy): Eukaryota > Metazoa > Arthropoda > Insecta > Trichoptera > Lepidostomatidae > Lepidostoma > Lepidostoma basale. The sequence goes on along the minus strand of JAHDVF020000606.1, from coordinate 480,902 downwards.
CTTTGTAAGAATAAATTATGATCTCCTTGTAAGGTTTTACATTACTTTCATTTAGATACAATACAGATTTCGTAATATCACCTCCTTTGGAATTTATAAATAAATTTTTTTTTACATTTCTTGGACTGTTAAAAAAACTGTTACTTTGAACATTCAACTGCATATGAAATTAAATAAATTTCAATTATAATAAATGTATCATGGTCGCGAAGGGGTTAGCGCGTTTGATTCTGCAGTGGACGCCATTGGTATTCGCTCTATCGAACTGACGGCAAACGTCTTATCTGCTTATCTCCGGGACTACTCCCCTGCGAGGCCGGACACGTCATGTAGAGAGGATTTCGTAACTCTCTGAGCAAGGCTCTCGTGGTGGCGTACAATAGTCGTATGTGCGCACAGGGGTGCAGTCGGGTGGCAACACATTAATTTACAATACTACACATAGTAGTTTACCATAATCTTGTGGCTCCCAATACAAATCATGTTTAGTATGTACTCGTATATAGAGATAAATACGTTTTTTATCAATTCTTAACACTTACTTTTTATATATTTACATTTATGTAAATATGAAGAAAATTATTTTTTGATAATCTTAAGGCCACTTGTTCATAGACTTACTAAAGTACTTCATAACAGAAATTGTTTGATCGCTAATAAAGCAAATTTGAAATGCTCTCTCGATCGTAAAGTTGCCTGTTTAACTTATTTAATACTTATTTTCCTTTCTCTCCTCTGAAAAGATGAAAGGACATCTGGAACTGAATGCATATTATATCTGAAAACACCCGTAAACAAATTTAATAAAAATACGACCAATTACGTGCTACCAAAAATATGAATGATTAGAATATTAATAGTACATAATAATTTAATAAAACTTAATTAAAGTTAATCTTAATTCAAACAAAACTGAAGTATAAATTTAAACAGTAAAATTAAATTAATTAATTTAACGTTTTAGTTTCATTCGTGGCGAATGGTTGGTCCAACCATATTTTTTTAACACATTCATTCAGGTGGAAAATATCAATATTACTAAATCACTTTTGTAGCTGTCACATATCCGGTACATTGTCGCGTTTTCAGCGTAATTGGTGCGATTAGCAGGAAGGTAGAATACTTGGCTTGCGGTATGTCTTGTGCGAAACAAGGTATTAATTGACAATTTGCTAAGAACTTTTCTATTTTGAAGCGAATAACTTTGTGAAACTACATCATATCATTAAGTGTTCGCCTATTTTCAAAGAAGTCCAATAAGTGAAAAGTATGGGAAGGTTTGTAAACCGAAAATGGCACATTTTGAAGTTGATGAATAGTTAACTAAGTAACTGACTAAAAAACCATAACGCCGTCTCACCGAAGGGGTAGGCAGTAAAAATGGACTGATACACTTTTCTTTCCTGTTATATTTCTCTCACTTCCTCAATATTCATATTTCTCTGACTTCTCACATAGCCGAAATTCAATATTTGATTAATTTGATCGTGCCACGTTTTCCTCGTTAACATATAATTTTTTTTTGCCATTTTTTATTCATTCATTCTTTTCATGCGTCCAAACCATCTTAATGATCCTTTCATTATTTTGTTCATAACGCCAACATTGGCACCGCATTCACTTCTTTTAATTTCATTCGACACTCTATCATACACAGAGTATTCACACATTCGTCTAAGAGATTTCATTTCTACTGCATTTATTCTACTTTCGGCCTTATTTTGCCAGTTCCATGCTTCGTTTCCGTACATAAGGGTTACATTGTTACTTCCATACATTGAGGAATAGTTATAAACAATATTCCAATAATTTTTATTTTAGTACGTAATTTTTATATTTCTCTGATATCTCCCTGAACTCGTATGTCATTAATACATTGTTGATATCTTTAAGTGTCGTTTTACGAACGAAGTTGTAATAACGATATAATCTTTAAGCCTAAGATAGAGAAGTGACATTATCCAAGAGCTAGATGTTCTTCCTCCCACCCCACAATATACGACCGGCTGGAACCATAAATCCATCAGCAAACGCTTAACACATATTAACAAAAACAATAACGATATCTCGTGCATGCGGAGGATCTAAACAAGGGAAATTTAATTACTGTTATAAACCATATTGAGACGTTACCGTGGATACTTTACACACAGGGAGTTTTGTAACCATTTTATACATAATTGGTGATGTTTAAAATTATGTTAATTCCCTTGAAACAACATAACCGACTTAGTAACAAACAAGCAATAAATAATGAAAATAAAAAAGTTGATCAGATAATCTAAGATTTTACAGAAATCTCTTGACGTAAGTTCTTTTTAAATTGTTTTGTTTAATTATTATTGAAAAGTTTAAATTAAAAATTTCGTAATAGTATTTATTTATCAATTAATTGTTGAGGTTTTTGTTTTGTAAAACTCCATTATAATTATTATAATAATAAACGCGAATGTTTAATGGTTTTACTTTGTTTTTAATTCATATAATTTCTTATACAAATATCAGTTACAAATTTGTTTCGCCTTGCGAGGGCATTTTCAAACTCAAGGATTAAATAAAGCAATGTTTTTTTAACTACTTCCACTTTTTACAGACTGGTCATCCTGGGGGAAAAACATCGTTTTATTTCATTATTATTTAAAATGAACTTCCATCAAGAGATTTCAGTTAAATCATAAAATCATAAATATAATCATAATTTTGATGTAACACCTGATGATGTCAACATAGGTTGACGAAACAGCTGTTGCGTAAAATAGAAATACAATTGTGATACACAAAACAAAGTTTTTTTTATAATTTAACAGTTTAAAATCATTTGGTTTTCAATAATATTCGTAAAAAAAAAAGTGGATAACGTGGAATAAAAATTAAATAAACACAAATGTCCGGTTCGTCCAGCTGACGACAAGTGCACCATCTAAAAGAACATTATAAATTAAATTATTTCTCTTTGTTATTTTATTTCATATCATTGTATTTTATATAATTTGTTTTAGATTTATTATATAGACGTTGAACGATCGAAGTGTGCGCGGGAGATGCCTATTGGTGGCGATGAGGTTCGCAACCCATCACACCGCGTTTCTCGCGATGGTGAAAAGAGAAGGATGGAGTGCCGCATCGATTAAAGTGTGGCAGTCCATTCTTTCTGCCTACCCTTTCGGGGAGACGGCGTGATGGTTAATTAGTTCGGTTTTTATTCGTAGTAATAATAAAAATATAACGTAAAATATTGTGTTATCCGGTTCACCCTGTGGTGGAGATAGACGAGGTCCAGTATCGGCTTCCATTCTGCTCGCCTTCGCGGTCCAGCCTACAGAACCTACCTATTACAGCAGAGCGAGCGTTGCGTCAGAGAATGGCGGACTACGCCCATGCCGCGGGGGGTTCGCCGCGCCGTTCTCCGCGACTGTTCTCTTACCGTTAGTATTCCCGATTATGCGCGCGCTGGTTAACCGGGGGTGGATTATCCGGGATGCTTCGACAAAAAAATATTTATGCATAATAAAAATTGCTTTTTTAAGTTAGGTGCGTAATGATTTTTAATGGCACAATCCCAAATAAAGTAAATGTTATTTAAAAATTAAATTAATAGTCCAATGTTTTGGCCGAAACGCTATGATACTAGCATTATAAACTCTTAAATTAAAAAAAACTTTGTTCCAGGTAGCACAATTGTATTTTTATTTTACGCGATAGCTGTTTTGTCAACTTAAGTTGAAATCATCAGGTGTTACAATAATTTATCAAATGAATTCATAGGAACACATAAAGGTTCGAAAAATCACGAAAATTTTATATTTAATACCTATATACTCGTATATAACTGTAATACCTGATGATGTCAACATAAGTTGACGAAACAGCTGTCGCGTAAAATGAAAATACAATTGTGCAACATAAAACAAAATTTTTGAAGTTTTCTTAATTTATTATTCATTATTTTGCGGACGTTAAGACGCGTCGGACAATAAGACGCACCTGAAATTTGCCTATCAACTACAAAAATAGATATTTTAACGATAAGACACATCGGACCATAAGAAGGATCCTAATTTTGGTTGAAATTTTTTTTGAGTTAAAAAGTGCGTTTGATGGTCCGAAATGTAAACCTTTGTATTAATTATTTAATTAAATAATATAATTAAAAATAATATTCTTCCACTTTTGTCTTTATTTCGACAGCAACCGGTTTCGCCAGGCTTGCTGGTATCGACATATTAGTCTGTCGATACCAGTGAGCCTGGCGAAACCGGTCGCTGTCGAAATAAAGACAAAAGTGGAAGTAGTTAAACAAACAACGTTTTATTTAATTATTATTTAAAATGAACTTCCATCAAGAGATTTCAGTAAAATCATTTAATTATTTTTAATATTAATGAGTTTTGTAAATTTAATGTGAATAACGCGTTTCACCTTGCTGGGGCATTACAAATGGCTAAGCGAAACATAACACTCCCATAAATATAATGATGTTTAAAGAAAAAAGATTTTTTTTTATATTATTTATAAAACCATATTTATATTTAACAATATATTATATAGTTAAAAGGATAAAAAAAAGTAATACTGATTGATTTATGAATAAAAAAAATTCAAAATCTTAATCCGCGATTATCCGCGTTTTTACCGGAAAATCGGGAGTCTCTTGTATTTGTTTTTTTTATAATTGCACGCCATGCCAATCATTCAAATGGGTCCATTTTTTAGGACGCACATACAGACCTCTAATGAAAGTAAAGCCTCGATCAGAATTTTAGATTTTCAATGTCGTACGTATACGCTGTTATGACATTATGACATGTACCGTAGTGTGTTTGAGACATTGTGCGAGATTTCCGGTTTTCACGGCCAGCGAGTTTATCAAATTTCTTCAAACTGACATCAATCATCATGGAATTGGATGTGTTATTGAGTTTCACGAATTAAAATTAATAAAAAATATACGAATAGTAATTTGCGATTCTGCCAGAAATGTTTCTGTTATCCTGGTTCATGAAAAGATAAATACTAACAGTTACTTTGGCTACCATACTAAAGGTTCCAAATTCATTTTCCGATGATAGCCGTGTGAAAATAAAGTCATTGGTTTGGTGGGATTCCTGTGACAACAAAATTGACGATAGATTAGCTACCTATATCATTTTTTTTTTTTTTTTTTTTTTTTTTTTTTTTTTTTTTTTTTTTTTTTTTTTTTTTTTTATGTACACAACAGGTCGTTTCGACCCAATTACTGTATACATTTTTTTTTTTATATTTTAGCTATTATATTGATTCTTGTGACATGTGATAGGTAGCCAATCTATCGCCATTTTATTGTCACGTGAATTCTACACCAGACCAAAGAAGTTCAATTGCTAAAAAATGTATACAGTAATTATACTAACTAACCATCACACCGTTTCACCGAAGGAGTAAGCAGAGAGGATGGACCGCAAAACTGCTCACAGGTAAAATATAATAAATCTATATTACCAGGAACGCATGAGAGATGGTTCGACATTTGGAAAACAAGATACTCTCCAAAGTCAAGAGTATTGGGCTTCTGAACGTAATTTAACGAATATGCAAGACGTCGATCTCCGAAGCGATCATGTTCAGCAGTTTGATTGCTCTTCCCACCGGCATCACCATATGCAGGTTGGTTCTACATGTTGGGAGATAAAGCAGTCTGTGCTGACGGTGTCGAAGATAACCATCTGGAACATAAAGATGGATAGCCTCCAAGATGACGGAATTCTAAAAAAATCCCTTGATAAGTCTGAAGAAATGGGTAAGTGTGCACCCATCCCTCCTTTTCTGTAAACTATTGGTCCCTAGCCGGCCCAAGAGGAATGCAGTGGGATAAAGCCACGGAGAGCTACCAAACTCCCTCATGTAGAGATATCTCTAAAATCTTTTCTGAACCCTCTCTAACATGAGCGAGTATCTCGCCTCGTGGGGACTCATAGAACAAAGTGGCGGTCCACCATCTCTGCCTATTTCTCCGTCAAAATGGCGTAATGGTTAGTTAGTTAGTCCCTAAATAATATTTTTTAAATAATGAAACTATTTTTAATGAAAATAAAAGCAGAAATAAGTAGTATTACTCTCTACAAACGAAAAATGTTATCGAATTCCATTTTATCGTAAGAGTAAGTTAGTTAATGGAGTTAACATTTCGCGGTCGGCAAAAAGTGTTCAGATGTTGCGCGGTTTCCTAAGAGAGGATATCAGACTTACCCCAAGCAACTGTTTACCTCTTACGTAACCCGCTTGCGGATAGCCACCGCGGCGGGGGAGGGACGGGGGGGGGAGCAAACTGGAGCAAGTCTGTTCATTATTTAAATTTACTTTCTCATTCGCTGGGGGAGAGTTGTCAAGGAAAATGTATTATCATTTCAAAACTAGTGACCAATATAGTAGAAACTCAAAATATTATTTCTATCGTATGTAGCGCTTAATTTGTGGTGTGGCATTAGTAAAAATAATTTGAAATATTTGTGTTGTTTAACACCACTTATTTTTGTTTATCGAATCAAGCGGTTTACAGTTCAGCTAGTTTTTTTTTACCCCTACGAAGCTCCGGCGAGAGCAAAACTAGTCGGTTTCTTAGTAGAAGTTCATTGAAAATAAAAAAATTAAATTACAAGGCACAATATAATTTCATGGATTAATATAGTTTCGATCGCTTTCGGCAGCTCTATACCATCTTCTGATCTTTATCTTCCGAGATGATAACAGCGAGTTGCCGGTCGATACTATAATATAATAGAAGTGCAAGTGTACCAAAACAAAACACATGTTATATTATTAATAAAATTTATTTATTTATTATCAATACCTATTAATTCAGAAATGGTACGTTCAATTAATGACATTTAGGTTTTATTCCTAATAATACTCAATACCGATAATTTATTAACTAACTAACTAACTAACCATCACGCCGTCTCCCCGAAAGGGTAGGCAGAAAGAATGGACTGTCACACTTTTACTGATGCGGCACTCCATCCTTCTCTTTTCGCCCCGCGGGAGACGCGGTGTGATGGGTTGCGAACCTCATCGCCACCAATAGGCATCTCCCGCGCACACTTCGATCTTCCAACATCCACAAAATAAATCTAAAACAGATAATAAAAAATACAATGATATAAAATAAAATAACAAAATAAAAATAATTTAATGCAAAATGTTATTTTTAGATGGTACACATTTGTCTATTTAATTTATGTTCCACGAATCCACCGTTTTTTAAATTTAGCACATAATGTAATAACACATAATGTTTTTCCGATGTTGCACATGTTGACATGGACGATCCGGACTTTTGTGTTTATTTAATTTATGTTACACGTATCCACCGTTTTTTAAATTAGCTGTTATATGATTTAATTAATGTTCCACGTATCCACTTTTTTAATTTGGCAGTAATTAGGCACTTAAAACCAACCAACACCAGCAAGAACTTTAAAAGAATATTGTAGAAATTATTCAAATTGATAATTTATTATTATTACAAAAATCTATAATTCGTGTACAAAATTAATCTTCAATTTCATGTTTTATTTTAATTGCTCAAGCAATTTTAAATGTTTAAATGGAAGTATCCATGTTCCCTTATCAAATATATTTTTAAATATTTTATAATGAAAGAAATGTTAAATGAACGATCAAGATTGGTTATACTCCATTATGTGCTAAAACATGATTTAATTTAATTACCTCGGGATTTCGTGTCATTTAAACAATGATTACTTGTTTTAATACTAACGTATGACAAAATTTCAAATGCTGGAATCAGGAAGCAATATAAAGTGGAAAAAGTATTATGTACAACATTTTGAAAGGATCACTGTATCAGTTCACATGGAAAGCATAGTTGAAGAAAGAATGGTTAAGAAAATAAAATTTACAATGTGAATTACGGAGTCGAGAAATACCGGGGAATGGCACGACTAAATAAATCATGTTTTAATGGTCAGCCATGATAGAATTTGGAAGAAACGACGTGTGTGTGTGACTCGCTTTATGAATTTTGAGGAATCTAGAGATGTATGTCAGGATAAAGTATTGTGGCAGTCCATTGTATCTACCAACCCTTCCGGGAAAACGGGGTGATAATTATCATTATTGTTACAAGAGTATGAAAAAGCTTAGTGAATCCACTTCTATTGAATAACTTTTCGCTTTTAATATATTTACGATCAGCTTTTGTCGCTCGTGGCAACTTCATTCATAATTCGCAATGTGCACCGCGGCCGGAGTGACGCGGGATTCATAATTATTCTAATAAACTACGAGTCTTTTTACTTTAATCTTTCAATCAGGTTTGCCTGCGCATACAGAAACACTTTCTATGGAATTATCGCAGGAAGCTTTCTAACAAGAAAAAATACTTAATCTTCTCCATCCGTTTCATTCGGATGAGTCTTGTCCGTAAATGATATAATTATTATTATTTACAATAAGACTGTCTAATTAGAGAGAAGATTTCTAGAACATCTCTGTCAATAATAAACTAGTTGTAAAGAACGACAGATCGCCGATAAGGCTTTATCATTGAGCCGTGACTACTCCCTACTTGTTAAAGAAACCAAACGTATCTAGCTAATTAAACATTATCCGACGACCTTCGTGGCAGAGTGGTAGGAGCTCTGACTTCCATACCGAAGGTCCCGGGTTTGATTCACGGCGATGGCAGTGTGATTGTCACACTGTCTTTGGTCTGGTGTAGAATTCACGTGCCAATAAAATGGCCACAGATTGGCTACCTATCACATGTCACGAAAATCAATGTAATAGCTAATAAATAAATTGTATACAGTAATTGGGTTCAAACGACCTGTTGTATACTAAAAAAAAAAATAATAAAAATAATAAAATATATACCGTTTTCTAAGCATATGAATACACAATAATTTGGAACTACTTATTTGAACTCATCCTTATTAATTCATCATTTCATACGTGCACATTGATCCCAACGTTCTCTGATATGACATACTTTGTACTTCTTCATTTTTAACTTTTGTTAATTTCAAACAATAAAAAAATAATACTTATTTGTTTGATTATAGATTAGAATAGGAAGCCGAGGACGATCGAGGAAAACATGGCATGACTAGTTGCATGGCAATCAATTACTAAAAGGTGGTCACATTCGAAGTCGGAATAATCGACGTGCGTGCATGGTACGATGTATGAACGTAGTGGAACCCCGAGAGGTATTCCAGGACAGAGCATTGTGGTGATCCATCTTTTCTACCTACCCCTCCGGGGAATTGGCGTGATGGTTAGTTAATTAGTTTGGTAGATTAGAATAATTGTTGCATTTAAATGTTTCGTAATAACTAGTTTTTTAATTAAAAGATTGTTATTTTTTTCCCTTTCAGCTAAATTTCTCGACATGCTTTGAAGGTTTTATACCTTCATCTTCGAGATAATGTTATAAACTCATTTTGTAATTTTATTATTGACTATTTTGCAATAAATTCCGAATTACATTCCTTTTTGTATAAATATAGTTAAAGTCGGACCATGAAAGGTGTCTGCGAATTGAGGACCATTTTATCCGCATATCTGCAGTTTGAATAAACTGAACTTTTATGAGACAATTCCAAACATTTTTTTCACTTAAATGAGTAAATTTTTCTCCATATACTTTGAAGAATACATACCTATTTACATATGGCATCACGACTCACACTTATGCAATTAATAAAACTTCTAGCTGATGGAATTCCATGGAGATAACACCTGAAATTATTATTTCCCTTTTTGTGCTAAGAAAAACCACGGGTTGCCACAACTGCCCAGTTGTTATAGTGCCTTAATTATATTTGATGCCAACTAGTTTCGCTTGGACCCAAGCTTCATCAAGGCAGTATAACAACTACCCAGTTGTTATACTGCCTTAATGAAGCTTGGGTCCAAGCGAAATTGGTTGGCATCAAATATAATAACCATACCGTGGTTAAATACAAAGTTTTTATTCATTTATTTTACATATATTTATTTTTATGATTATTATTATAACGAAGGAATACCAAAGTTTTGAAAACTTTTTGTATTATTATATTATATTATAGTTGAACGTCGTTTATCCGGACGTCAGATAACAAGAACGTCAATCATCCGGAAACGCCGAGATGATGAAGCGCAAAAAAAGACGAGGAAATCTTGTTAAAATAAAATCTCTGATTATTTTTCCAGTACTGTTGAGTAATGTAAACCTTTTTTGTTTATGTACTACATACAAACTTGTTTTTACAGTAAAATCTGTAATTTCATAATCAATAAATGAGCCGAGGAAAACAAATCGACTTACACTTTATTTTGCTAAGAGGGTTAGCGCGTGTTTGATTATCCGAAAAATCGGTATCCGGAACACCTCTGGTCCCAATTAGTCCGGATAAACGACGTTCTACTGTAGAAAAGTTATTACAATTGATGTGTACTATTATAGTTACAATTTCTTCTTCTTCAATGGCCCTACAGCCCATATCGAGCATTTAGCCTCCAGTATTCCTTGCCTCCAACTCCTCTTGTCCTCCGATTCGTCCCTCCAATCTGACACTCATAACAATTTCGCCCCATCTCTCCCAACTTCATCCTCCCATCGCAGCCTTGGTCGTCCAATTGGTCTTCTACCACCTGGGTGCCACTCCAGCAATCTTTTTGGGGTTCGCGATGACGGCATCCTCTGCACGTGACCGGCCCATCTCAGTCTATTCAGTCTGACCTGTGTGGAGAGACTGGGAGCTTTGTAAATATAGTACAGCTCGTCATTATACCACACTCTCCAGCCTTCACCGTCATTCACCGGTCCCAGAATTCTGCGCAGCACCCTTCTCTCAAAAGTACCCAGTCGCTCTGCGGATTTCGTTGTCATTGTCCACGCCTCACAACTATAGGTCACTACTGTTCTGATAATTGTTTTATACAGGATGATTTTGGTTTTCCAGTATACGTTTCTTGATTTGAGCGCTGGTAGTAAAGAGAAGAATGTTTTGTTGCCAATTGTGATTCTTCTTTCGATTTTCTTGATTATAGTTACACATCACCGTTAAACCGTTATAAAATGGTAAACAAAATTAGAGAACTCTGCCTGAGTTTAAATATAATAGATTATCACTAGCTTTAAAATGAAGTTATGCCATTTTAGTGTACTCAGTGTGAGTACTGTTTTTATTCATGATTAAATGCATGATAATCGAGGTTTTTATTGCAACGGACCGGTTTAATAATATCGTTCAGCTGAATATTTTAAACGAAAATTGCTGTATGCAATCATGGTTTATTTTAGTATGCCTTGAAATGAATGTACAGGACATTGTATGATAAATTCAGAAATGTGGATTAAAGGGGAAAAAAATCTAGGTATATTTAAATTAATGGACATCGTGTACATGGTGTGCAGGAGTCACGGAAAAAACAATATCCTTGATAATATAGAATAAAAAAATTTAAGGATTAATTGTATCTCAATAGAGACGAAGATATAAATTATCATTTTTATTTTTTTGGAAACAAAATATGGTGGGCGAGGCGTTTACAGGTCATAAGTCCTGTAAACGCCTCGACCACCATATTCTGTTTGCAAAAAAAAATTACATCTTCGTCTCTATTGAGATACAATTAATCCTTAAAAATGATTAACCCGCAATGGGTAAAATCCAGTATTCGTCTACAAGTATTTGTATACATTCAAAAACAAATAGAATAATATATAATAGTTTAAAATATATTCCTTTATACTATTATACATTATCTTTTATCAATCCCAAGTGAAATTAATTTGTCAATCCCAAGTGAAATTAAAAAAGGATCGCCTAGATGGTTCGGACATATGGAACTAAAGGATGAGAAACTAATGATTTAAAAATGTATACATGTAGTGTGAATGGAAATGAAAGCCGAGGACGGCCTCGGAAAACGTGGCATGATTGACAAATTCGTGTTGCAATGTATGAATGGTCAAGAGGTATTTCAGGATTGAAAAGTGTAGCGGTCTATCCTTTCTGCCTGCACCTCCGGCAAAATAGCGTGATGGTTATTAAGTTCGTCAATATATCCCTAAAAATTAAGAGAATCCGTACTTATTAATACTATGAAATCGTTCGTTTTCTACACATTTTATTTATTTTATGGGAGAACAAAGTAAAAAAAAAGTAGCGTAGATTCTACAACTGACAAATTGGAAGACAGTGGCTGAGAACAGGAGTTGATAACAAAAGCTGAAGGAAGCCAAGACTCGATTTGAGCAGTAGCACCATCCAAGAGAAAACGAAAAGAAAAACATTATTAAATAGCATAAGCAAATTAAAAACTGCGTTAAAGTTAAACAATTGCAATAAAATAATATACTACTTCTAGAAAACTTGGGTTTTCATTCGTATTTTTTGTTTGATATGGAGTTTTACATAATTGTTCAAGAAATAATAAATATAAACGGTACACTAATTGCATTCACTATATCATATAGGTATGATGCATATGCTTTGCGTTTCGGTTCATGAATAATTTTATTGAAAAATTGCCACTCTGAAGCACTATAAAACTCAATTGTAATGAAAAGCATTCGTATTCTCAAATAATTGCCGTCTAGAAAATAGACGTTTTCATTCGTATAAAGTATTTAATACGGAGATTTTCTTCATTGTTTATGAAATGATAAATGAATTCGCTACTCTTATTTTGTTCACTACATCATATCGTATGCATAATTCAAGAATACTTACAGATCTAAAGCTTTGCGTACATCATCATCTTCTTCTTCTTTAATTTTTTTTTTAATTCTTTAATTTGGTCGGAGGCTGCTAAGGCTTGTTTGTGCATAGTATACCCGCAATTTGCGATGTGGACTCCCAGCTATCTTTCCATCTCTTGAGGGATCATTCAGGCATCCTCCTTCCTTCTGGTTTCCCATGTAAGGCAAGATATTGTAGTCTTTAGGCATCCATTATTTTTGAATCATGATAAATCTGAAGCATTTTATAACTAAGTTGTATTAAAAGACCCATCTTCTCAACAAATTGCGGTCCGCAGTGGAACTCTTTTATTTGTGATTATACAAGTACTATTATAATTATTTCTATTTTGGTTATTCTGATTTACTTTTATTTTTATGACTATATGTACAGACAGAGATAGAGATAGATAGAGAATAGAATACTTAGAACGATCCTAGGACCCAGACCCAGTGTTGCAGCGGGAACTTGGAGGCATAGGATCAACCAATGGATCCATACGATGACCCAGCAGTCCCTTATAACAATCACCGTGTGTGCCGGTCGCCTAGCATGGATTGGGCACGTATGCCGAGCCAAAGAGACCAGAGCAATCAAGACCCTGTATGCGTCTAGACCGACTGGAGTAAGACCTCTAGGAAGGCCTAGACAGCGCCTAATGAACAATGTTCTGGATGATCTGGCTAGGTTGGACTGTTCGAGGAGCTTGGCGAAAAATCTTTAAGGGGGCTAAAACTCTTCAAGAGAATTAGTAAGTAGTATATATTGACAGACTCGCATATATAGCCGCTTAGGAAATCCCCTCCGGACACCGTCCACCTCCAAGACTACCTAAGAGATGGAGGGACAGCCGGTCCTCATCATCCCAGAAGACCTGATTTCTGTGCCACAGATCGTCAGATTTATTAAAAGAAGAAGAAGACTATGTATAATAATTATTATTTTGATTTGTGAAAAAAGAGTGCACCTTCGTAAATCTGTTTCGATAATTCCTGTGGCAACATGGCGTGATCGAATTGCATATTTCAAGTTATTAAATATCCGTGTAATGGCGTTTCTCCTGGACATCGAATGACCGCTAATACATATCGGTGGTCGGTCTGAGATCTCGGCAGAGCAAGTTGGGTGCAAGAACAAATGTCCGCTGACATTTGCGATCGTGTTCAGTAAATCTAATGGCGCTCGGAGTCCGTTATGAAAGTCTGAATAATTATCATTTACTTCTGCTACCCTGGTAGATTGACACTTCTCTCAAATTTAATGAATACTTTATTAATGCATTTTAATTAACTAACTAAAAAAACTATCACGCCGTCTCCCCGAAAGGGTAGGCAGAAAGAATGGACTGCCACACTTTTCTTTCCGAACATATTTCTCTCGCTTCCTCAACATTCATACATCGTGTCATGCACGCGCGTCGATTTTTCTGACTCCTCACGTGACCGACATTCAATATTTGATTTATTTGGTGGGTAATATTTATGTATAATAATAAAAGGCTTTAAGTACACAAACAAAATTTAACTTAATAAGATTTAAGTCAGCCAGCGAGGAGGATTCGTTCGAGGCTTCAGAAGGACTCCTCACGTGGCCGACATTTAATATTTGATTTATTTGATCGTGCCACGTTTTCCTCGGTCTTCCTCTATTTCTAGTTCCATTTGCATCGTTAACATATAATTTTTTTACCACTCTTTCTTCATTCATTCTTTCCATATGTCCAAACCTTCTTAATGATCTTTCGCTTATCACACCATCATTCGCTTCTTATATTTTTATTCGACACTCTATCATACACAGAGTATCCACACATCAGTCTAAGAGATCTCTTTTCTACTGAATTTATTCAACTTTCATCCTTCTTTTGCCAGTTCCATGCTTCGCTTCTATACATAAGGGTCGGTAGAAGAACACCATTTTAATTAACATTTATTAACCACCCCAGCTATTTGAACGTACGTGATACGTTCACTTTGACTATACCATTCTACGATATCCCGTATCACGTACCGTATCACGGGCTTGAGAAAAAGTAATGTACCTAAAATGTACAAAGTTTTAAGAATACGCGCGTTTGCCATCAAAACTTGAGCACAAGTCTTCATAAATATGGTAGTTTTATAAGGGGCAGGCGAAGTGTGCGGCCGAGTATTTGACGTTTCGTAATTTTAAAAAATAAAATTAGTACATAATTAAATTTCATTAATAAAAAACCTGCTTGTTTTTTGCACGTTTCTCAGAAAATAACCCAAAGGTAGGGCGGTTAAAATATTGTCTTCTTCCTCTTACTTCGATACTTAACAGCTGAGGGTCATGATGTATGGAATTGCCCGCTTCCGTGACAAAGCGCCTTTAATCTTCTATGAAATCCGTAGTCCGCACCGCCGAATAAAGATTTTCCCGGTAATATATTTTATTTAGTAACACTTTCTCTTAGTTTCATTCTGATTCTTTAACCTAGAACATTTCCTATGACAATACTATTTTCCTGATTACCCAGCTCTCTCCTGGCAATGTGATCAAAAAACTTAATACTTGCCGACTTTATATCACACAAAATCTTTCGGTATAGTAAAACATTTAATGAGCGGGTAGAACAGATAATTTTTATCCATTAATACGTTCACTCCAGTGTCAGCCAATTCTCGTGCAAGGTGCACAGTGGTTTTACGGCAGTCATTTCGACTAAAATTCATAAGCTGGTCATCTCGTTTAGTTGTCTTTCTTTTTGAGCCGCATTTCCCATTTCTCTTCACTGAGATATCCCCTGATTCCTCAAAGCGTTTTATTATTTTATTGACTGTCGCCAAACTTACTGCAGCCTCGGCTGCAATGTCTCTATGAGTTTTCGTGGTATGTTTGGACATTGTCATTATAATTGTCCGCTTATCCATTGATATATCCATCTTTGAAGGCATCTTTTATTAAAATAACGAAAAAAGGAGTTGAATATCTTAAATAATCTCAAAAACGTGTTAACATAATCTGCAATACATGCCAAAACAAAGTATACATCAAAATGACGACTGTGTTGCCAAAAAAATCAAAGAATTTTTACCGAAGTTGAAAATACGAAGAAAAAAAAGTTTTGTTTCAATTAATATGTTCGATACTGTAAGTAAACGCCTGTAATACAGAGGCTCTGATGGGTACTTAAGAAAACAGTATACGATACTTGTGAACATAATTATTCTTAAGTCACGAAATAACTTTTCATTACTTACGAACGCAGTTATTAGATTTATTTATACTCGTATGTAAAACATTGTGGAAAGCTTCAACAGAGTACCACTACTGAATATCGATTCTAAAGAAGAACTCGTTATCAGAACTCGGAACTGTAAAGCTTGCTCTATTTATTATTGTTTGCTTAAGCTAGTTTTCTAAATCATAGGACTGAATCTCTCCTCTTCTCTTGCCATTGTTGTAGAAGGTTTGGCCGACTTTATGTCGTTTCCAGACACCTTACTTGTCCCGAAATGCACTGAAAAAAAAAATTGTTTTTTTTTATTTTATTAATTAATACGCATAAAACATGACATGTTTCGCCATTTTATTATACGATTATCTAGATATTATCAATTATCAATATTTGATAATGTCTTAAAGAAGTCTTAAAACGAATGAAAATGCTCATTTTCATTTCAACTTGAAAATTTAATTTAATTGCGACAATGTAAAAATATTGTTTATTAGGTATTATATTTATTTTACTATTACCCAGAATCAAATTGACGTAATTAAGGATTTTGAAAAGGATATTCTAACACAAGTAGTTAGCCAACGGTGCTTAGTAATGTCCGGATTCGACGTTGCGGACAATTCATTTTACTAAGAATACGAACAATGTACATATATGTTAAAATATTATATTAATATCTCAACTCATTTACAAAAGACAATCATTCTTTAATTAATTTCCTGGTTAGTTAGTGAGTAAATAAAAACGATAAATTAATAATTGTTTTGATTATAACAATGATTAAATAATTTAGATGTAATTATTTATATCCTGTGCATTTGCGAGTCCTGTAATAAATAATAATCAAAAGTAATTAATATGAGTGGACTGATACAAGAGTATTTAACTAATGACAAGGACAAAAAAAAATTTAAGATTTGACCGATGATTTCTGTCTTCATAGTTTGACTATAAAGATATAATATATTATTTTCTATTTTCAATATTATTCTATCTGCATAGTTTGACTATGAAGATAAAATAAATTAAATTTCTCACTTACCATCACGCCGTTTTCCCGGAGGGGTAGGCAGAGAGGCTCGTCGACTGTTTCGATTTTGAACGTGGCCGCCTTTTAATAATTTTCAATATTAAAAAGCCTATATTTAAGTTTCTTTTATCTTCGCGGGGTCTCCACTCCACCACTCTTCTGATCCATCTATCGTCTACCAATCTGGCAACATGTCCCGCAATTGACCATTTAACCTTAACTACCCTTTCGACGTATGTCAGTATTTCTTATCCGGTCTGAGAGTCTTTTTTTTTTTTTTATGTACACAATAGGTCGTTTGGACCCAATTACTGTGTACAATTTTTATTTTTTAGCTATTATATTGATTCTCGTGACATGTGATAGGTAGCCAATCTATCGCCATTTTATTGTCAAGTGAATTCTACACCAGACCAAAGACAGTGTAACAATCACACTGCCATCGCCGGGAATCGAACCCAGGACCTTCAACATGGAAGTCAGAGCTCGTAACCACTCTGCCACGAAGGTTGTCAAACATGTAGCATGGCTCTTTCGTGTTTCCTCTGTGCTAAACGGAGTCTCCTTATGGTCGACTTAGTGAGGGTTAGCGTTTCTGTTCCATATTTCAGTACTGGAAGTACGCATTGATCACATTTTGTGTTTCAGACATTGGGGGGTGTTACTATCAAAGAACTTCTACAGAATAAATAGAAAAAATAGAGGGAGACCCCCACACGATGATCCGATGACATTCAAAGAATTGTTGGCGATTGGATGCGAAAGGCACAAGACAGGAATACGTGGAGAAATATGTGGAAGGCTATGTCCAGCAGTGGACGACAACGGCTGTTTAAGTAAGTAAGTAAGATTTAATAAGCCTATTTTTTGCTAATTTGGTGATGCCACGTCTTTCTTATCGTTCCTGGACTTATTTGTAAATATCTTTTCAACCATTCTTCCCCATCCATTCCTTTCATATGTACAAACGCATTCATCCCCTTTAAATTCCATTTCTGACTTCTTCATTCGGTATTCTAGCATGCATTCTTTTTTTTTGTTCTTATTAATGTCATTTCTACGTCATTACATGAAAAGACTGTAAATTAAAAACACTATATATTTTTTAATTCATATATTGTTCACTGTACCAATTACTCCATTCGCCTTTCTACGTACAGTTTAAGATATGGTTACTTATTTTTTCACTATATTAAGATAAATAACTTGCTCTGATTTAAAAAGAGTAATACCATTTTAATACGTATTCGAACAATAATTTTCCCGCGTACCTATGAAATATTTTTATTACATCGTAATATCGAAAGTTTGTCGATTTTCTCAAGCAAACCACAAAATAAAATTCGAACTATTTTAACTGGAATCGTTAACGAGTTCCAACCGCAATATTTGCCAAAGAAATGCACGAAACAGGGTCGGACTAGGTTGTTAACATAAAATTTAAACAGCTCATTTTTTCATAGAATCCTTTAGCGGAATCTAATAGACAAATTTCTAAATGATATTTTGATGCATTTAAAACAAATAATTATATATAATCAATTCAATTAATTCCAGTTATACATCTTAAAAGGATTGTTTACACTTTACTATATTTACATATACAAACGATGTCATCCATTGCTGAACATAGCCCCCCCTCCCCTCCATACTTCCCCACATATTCCTATATTGCGCCTGCGGCATTCAGTCATTATCAATTACTCCAATGTCATCATACCATCGTGTGGGGGCTCTACTTTTGCTTATTTTATCTTTAGGAGATTTCCACTACCCTTCTGGTCTGTCCTTGGTCAACCAGTCTGCAAACCAATAATAAAGGGTTGATGGTGGGAGGAGTTGATCTGCGGGAAGAAATATAAGCCAAAGTAAACAAGGCAGCTTCAATCTCTGGTGCTCTAAAATCCACAATATGGAAAAACATAGACATGCCCATTAAGATTAAGATAAGAATCTATAAAGCATGGGTAAAACAAAAATAACATTTGGCGTCGAAGCAAGGGCAGACACAGTAAGGACCAAACAAGTTTTGAGGATTTCTGAGATGAAGACACTGAGGACGATAGCTGGCAAGACACTGAGAGATCGCGTGAGGAACACCAGAATTATAGAGATATGTGAAGTTTAGGATATTATAAGATGAAACCGATAGCAAAGAAAGGACTGGTAGGTCATGTTCAAAGAATGGACACCACCAGACTTCCCTATATTGCACTACATAATCAGCCTCATGGGACTCGTCCTCGTAGAAGACCTCATAAAAGATGGAAGGACAGCTGAGAGTCTACCTCACATGAGGAGCAACACTCTGGAGAACAGACTACATAGGTCTACAACAAGGAAGAAGTAGAAATGAAAGTTTATATCTATGAGATTAGTTTATGAAAGATCAATTTTCAATTGTTCAGTTTTCTAGATCACTATTATAAACGCAAAGTTAAATAAGAATTTAGTTATTAAAAATTATTACATTGGGTGTGTTTGTTTTCTGATAAAATGTATAATAGGACATTTATATTGTAACCATATATACTAATAGGCGGGCCACACTGTGATAAACAAGCTGGTTTGAAACCAAAATTTGTATACTGAATGTTATTACTCAAACTTAAACCATGTTCTAGACGTAGTAAAAACGTCGATTTTAGTAAACCATGAGTTAAACCGCGGATGTTTCTGCATACGGTTATCCTTTCAAGTAATTCAAACTATTCAACAAACATAGTACGTTTATCTCTCTTCCTCGCATTATTTTACCCGGCGTAGAATGAGATAGAAGCCCTATACAAGACAAATTTTATGTTTGTTCTAGTCTGGCTCGTTGGTGGAAACCGATGTTTATCACAGTGTGGCCCGCCTTTTATTCGAACATTGATTGACTTTAATATTTTGTTTGTAATATTTAGTTTGTATTTATTTGAAATCAATTAATAGATTTTTATTTTCATCGTGTTCTTGTTCTATTTAGCTGTATGGTAATTTTGACTTACTCGTAGCTCCTTTAATTTCGTTTGAATAAATCGCTAGAACTCTGAATCCTTAGACCGCTAATCAAATATTAGTCTATCATCGCTACGCGCAAAACTTTCTTTGACGCAATTTAAATAAATTAACTTTTAAAACGATATTTTCTTACAAACAAAATCATAACACGAATCTTTCTTAAAAATCATCGAATCAATAAATAAACAATCGAAATTCTGATGCGCACATTAAATCTGACTAAGGTTGTCGCAGCAGCAAATAGTTAATAAAATTTACAGCGTTTTAAATATTAAAATAAGTGTGTATTTTAATGTCCTATTCCGGCTCTAGCACGAGTAAGCGCGTATTATTTTCTTCACCTTTTGTAATGAGACGCAAAACCCGAGTCGTTTAGTGAACAGATGTGGTCAAAGTATTCGTAACATTTTAATTGACAACATTTCACTGCAAGTGATGTACCGAGACAGCCATTATAAAGATCTCGTTCAGCAACTACACATATCGATCTATGTGCCTGTCAACCGTTTTGTAACTAAAATATTGATACTTTTCCCTTATATGGACTCTAGTGATAGAACTGCATACAAGTAGGTACGAGTGTACATTCAGAGACACGACATATTCTTTGCACCTCAAAAATATATAATTTCGCGTTAACTATTTGTTTTGTATGGCTTATTTTATGTGAATAGAACAAGGAATAGAGGATCGAGAAAAAAATGTCATAATCAAATCAAACAAATAATAAATTTCACCATGTGACGAGTCGGAAAAACCAACGTGCGTACTGCGTGAGAAGTATATATGAAAGGCGGCCATGTTCGAAGTAAGAACAATCGGAGAGCGTGCATGTCACTATGTGTCAATGTGGAAGAGGTACGAGATTTATGTCATAGAACAGTATGGCGGTCCATCCACTCTGAGCGCAAATTCCCGCAAAATCTATATTTTTTCTCTTTTTATTAAGGATGTTACATATAATCTAATCACCAACAATATATTGATTCAATAAATATTTCACGGTTGCACCGTTTCCAAACTTTTGAATTATTTCGAGTTTTTGTTTAATTGAAAGTACGACTCGTTTGCGTTTATCCACTTTTCCACATTAAAATAAAACTAACGACAATGAGTATGAACTACGCTGCGGGTGCTTTATTGCAAACTCAATACATTATGACACGACTATAGAGCCACAAACGTATGTTGGCGGTGGCACAAATGTGAACTAAACGCCCAATGTCATTGAGTTTACTATGCATTATAAGTACTATTGTGAAATATTTTTGTTTTTATAAAATATTTTATCAATGACTCAAGTTTCCCGAATAATCCGCTTCCTTGTTGACCCGACCCCGGAAAATCGGGAGTGTAATGTATAAAAAATCTAATACAAATTATGATAAAACATTGTTTATGCATACGTATGTACTGAACTACAATATATTTAAACAATAATATTATTGTGGCTTATTACCACAGATAAAACTTGGCGGTAAAATTCGTTTACCTTATTCGTTTTTCAAAAAAAAAACACTTCATTATATGATAGCGGTACTTACTTGCAATGTGCATTGTAATTCAAAAAACGTTAACCATCTGAAACGCATTGCGCGTGTGCAACGTACAAGTGGGTGCCGTCAGCGGCATGGGAATGTATCGCCAAGTTATTATTTATTGCTCCTCTGTACAAGGTGTTGTGTTCTCTGTCATCCCTTCATGACAGGTCGATCAATCGTTTTAGTCAGACGATACACTTATCAACACAATGCGTGCGGGTGCTTCGTGATACAAGCAGAGTGATAAATACGTGGAAAAAAATATGATAAATATCTCCTGGCTCCTGATCCAGGGGATATGGGTTCGAGCCTGGACACGACCTTCCTAGTTTCCTAACCGACGATTCCTCTTTCATAGATACATAGATACATATCATAGATACACGATGAATACCCAGCAACTAGCACATGTATATATGATGAGAGATCTCGGGATCATCTATGAGAGTAAGCTGACTTTTCGACCACATATCGAGAAGAATTGTGACATTGCACTGAGGATGTTGAGCTTCATCGTCCAGAGCGGAAGAGTTTTCAGAGATCCTAATGTGCTGAGAGTCCTATACAACGCGTTGGTTTGGAGCAGACTCGATAGTGGTTCTGTGATATGGAGTCCTCACGAGTCCTCACATTCAGAGGTATATCTACATGAGGGAGTATGGTAGTTATCCGCGGCTCTATCCCAGCGCATTTCTTTTGGGAATGCTTTGAACCAATTTTCTACAGCTTCGGAGAGACGGGCATCTAATAACCCATTTTATTAGATTAATCAGGGGATATTTCGAGAACTCGGCCGTGCTGGATGATGTTGGTCTTCTTGTCCCCGATAGGTATCTACGACAGCGACAGCACAGATTGTTTTACCTACCATCCGCCAGAACCAATCTGCCTCTGGTGACACCGGTGGAAAGAGTAACTAGTTTGCTGAACGCGGTTTCCTCGGAGATCGACGTCATTCATATTAGTGAAAGTACGTTCAGGGGACAAATACTCTCGACTTTAGAAAGGATATTGTCTTCCTAATGTCGAACCACCTCTAATACGTTCCTGGTATTATGTTGAATATATTTAATATTTTACCTACACTCAAGAGATGCCATAAGCATGTATGCTGTTTGTAATGTCTTTTGAGTAAATAAACTGATTTGATTTGATTCATGTTAATGAGCTATTTTCTGCTCATATTGAAGATTATA
The DNA here is from genome assembly GCA_022606425.2 of Lepidostoma basale. NCBI lineage: Eukaryota > Metazoa > Arthropoda > Insecta > Trichoptera > Lepidostomatidae > Lepidostoma > Lepidostoma basale. The sequence continues at coordinate 458,196 of JAHDVF020000606.1, read as the reverse complement.
AAGTAAATTCTAATATCATTGATTTAAATACTTGGGGTTAGTCTTTTTTTTTTTAATTATCATACATTATAAATATTTATTTCTTCTTCTTCGATTAGATTGGGTTATATGTTGTCTGAGGATTTGTCTCTTTTTGCGATGCGTAAGGCCAGCTTTCTTTTCATTTTTTGGGTGACCTACCAGGTCGACGTTGGCGGACGGATATACCATTAGCAGCAGTGTATGTGATTCTGTGATTGTCCATACGATTTACATGGTTTCGCCAGAATCTTCTAATAATCCCGTCACTGAGAGTTTTACCTGCAGTATTACTTTAAAAAACACGAGTGCTGTATCAAAATGTGTAAACTACCATTTTGAGTATGCCATGTTGTATTTTTTTCCCTCTTCTATGTGAATCTAGTACTTATTTAACAAATATTCAGTATACAAATATAAGCAATCCAGTTTTATATTTCAAGCATTATATTAAATAAACGCTTATTTTATGTTCATGGCCCACAATGTGTTAAGAATAATATTACTTACACATTGCCATTACTTTCTGTATCACATATCGTCATTGGTTTTTGTATTATATCGGTCGATGTGATTGATTTTTTTTTTAATTTATCGTTTCAACCAAGCAATTAATTGTCCTTTACGTTTTTCTTATTCTTCTTCTTCTTCTCGGCCCTGCATCCCGGTGTGGGATTAGACCTCCTCCACAAAAGTCCTCCACTGGCTCCTGTCCTTAACCATCTCTCTCCATTCTCCTGATCTTTCTAATTGCTCCCAGTCCTCTTCTACATAGTCCGCCATATTTTCCTTGGTCTGCCTCTTGGTCTCTTTTCACGCGGCCACCATCGGAACATAATTTTCGATGCTCTTACCTCTGACAATTTTTTTTCACGTCCAGCCACGCGTTTCAAATGTAGCGTTATGTCACTATCAGTAGAAAGCAAAAGTCTATATCATCTTCATACCGTTTTCGATAGATGTCTAAATAAATAAACTTAAAAGTGAATAATTCTCTCAATAAATTGTCAAGTCCTTTGTATAAACCGTAGTAACGCTTTTTGGCTATTATAATAAAGTTGTCAAATATATAATTTAAAACCAACCGTTAAAATTCTTTTTATAAACGAAAAAACTTGTATAATTTTGACATCAAAAAAGTACAAACGTATTACGTGTCACAATTAGCTATTATGAAGTGCGGCAACAATCAAATTGACCAAAACAGTTTACTTATACACGAAATATCTCCAAATTTACGGGAGCACCACATGAACCAAACCAAATTTTCAAAATCAGAACCAGTAAGACTTTATACTTCTTATATATTTATATACATACGTCTGGTGCTATATAATATTTGTGCTACCATATTATTGGCCATGCTTTGCTATCTCGATGGGTTTGTATATGTATATTGATTCGCTGTTTGTTACCCTCAAAAAAAAATAATAACATATCGCGAGCTTATGGTACGAGTATGTCTAAAAAATACCAATTAAAATAAATGTATAAAATCTGCATATCCCCACCGAGAAACTGGATACGTTATGAGTTGCGTTTCCAATTTGTAAAATATTTTATAACTAACAATGAGCGTCCGTCTTTTAGTCAATTTAATAATAATTATTGGCCAGGTTATACCTATATGTATCGCAGTGGCCGATTTACCATGTTCCGATTTCATAAATTCTACAATATGTTCAAAGCACCGGATAAAATTTGATTACATGCTTTCTTTGGTTGGCATGATTTTTATCCGTATATTATTTACTTGGGTAGAATATAAGAATCGCAACCCAGGCGGCATCACCCGTAGTCACGAACGAGCATGTCGCAACATTATTGCAACGCACATTTTAATATGAAAAGCAGTAGTCGAAAACCATTTAGTTCATCTTTGAATTGTCTAAATTACATACAATAATTTTATTAATTCCAAAGAAGCAAAAGTTACGATAATTTTTTTATTACGAATTAACAGCGATGATTTTTACATAATTGATATTGATATCTTTTTGTGATAAAAAAAAAATACAACCAAGTAAATTAATAATATCTCTAACCTGTTTCTACTTCTTCTTCGTTTGACCACAATTTGGTCTAAAATTCAATAGAAAAACAATGCATAATGCTCTTTCATATCGTTGAAAACATCAGTTTTCTATTAGTGTTATAATATTTCATATGAGTAATACATTTTGCATTACTAGGACAATTTCATTTGCAAGGCGAAACTTGTAAATCCCTTAAATATAATAAAACTTCTAGTAAATAGATGTATTCATCAATTTGAAATACTTCGTTTTGAGTTTTACACTATCGTTAGTGAGATTATACTCGCACATGCATAACATTGATTCAAGAAAAATAATACTTATCATACATTTGAAAGTATAAAAATAAATTTCTTAGACATACATACGCTTAATAAATATGTAGATCATCTGGAATGAGAATATTGGTAAAAATCTAACGAAGACAGATTTTAATTAATCAAATCAGGGAGCGAACTGACATCCGATGTGTGGAGGAGCTGTTCTGAGCGACGCAGGACAGGGACAGGTTCGCCGAGATGATCGTCAACGTTGGGGAGACCCGACAAGGTACTTAAAGAAGAAGAAGAAATCAGTTTAGTTTAGTAGTTAAAGCAAAACGATACAATAATTACACTATTAAAAAAAATTGTTAAAAAATATATAAATTTACGATGCCACAAGTTACATAAAAAAATACAATTTTTTATTATTTAAAAAAAAAAATGTTGTCGACCCCTACTCGCATTTCTTCATTGTCCGCATGCCGTTGTTTTGAAGGCTTTATTAAAACATTGATCATTAATCGATGGACTTGTTGACGTCACTGCGGTCCACTCACACATGCGCACCCCGGCGGACACCAACACCCACGCACTCCACTTACAACTACGTAATAATAAAATGTGTATTACCTATATACTTAAGTATTATTACCGGTCATCAGACGAGGCTGAAGTTGCCGCAAGAGGGCGTGGCGACTCCAAACTAGAATTTTGATCCGAGAGGTCAAAAGATCCTTGAGTTCAATTTAAATTGGAACATTATTTAAAATCCGATTCGTTTGACGTGTGTAAATACGGCGGCGGTTTTGCAACGGATCGATATAGAATCAATTTAAAATTATTGACGTATCTTTAAATGTGATTTGCAACCGTTGCAACCACATTTTTTTTATTACTGTTTCAAACGTGAAAAGACATTTCAGATTTCTTTATCTGGCCGTCACAACAGTCATGCTATTTATCGTCGCCTTCAAACCGTGTTCTATTATATATTATATTTAAATCTGATTTGACTAGAATGCTATATTTAATTTATTTTATAAATATCTCTTATGTCTTCCTCACTCAACACTATACTTCAACACTATTATCATATAAATAAAACGTTATAAATTGAAATGTGTTCATTTTCAAATTAAAAAAATAAAACATCTAACACCACAAAGTTTTCTACTATTTGGTGTCACAAAAGCTTCTTTTTTTTAATAAAAAGATTTACACCAAGGATTCAAAATTGATGGTATTAGAATTTACTATAAAATCTCTAATATGAGCAGAATATAGGACATTTTTATATAGATGGTGTCTGGTCATGTCCAAGCTTGAAGTCAAGTCCCCTAGATAAGAAGCCAAGCTTTTGGTCCCCTTGACCACCACCGGGTCTATGATGTTGCTGTTTTTTACATTAATTTTGGGATTCTTTGTTTTTTAAACATTTGCAATATTTATATGTAGCATGTAATTCTTCTTCTTCTTCGATGGCCCAACGTCCCACATCAAGTGTTGGCCTACATCGATCCTCGCCTTCACCCCTTCCTGCTTTCCGCTGCGACAGGATCGAATACAGTACCTACTTTTCTCTCGAAGGCATCCAGCAGCGCTGCGGAATTAGCTGCCTTTGTTTATGCTTCGCATCCATACGCCACCACTGTTATAATAATTGTTTTTGTATAGGGTGATTTTAGTTTTTTTGATATTTTAATTACTTAGTATGTTATGAACATTTCTTAATTTTTATACATATTTTTATTTATTTATTTACTTATACTAAACTTACTTATACTTATACTAAAATAATTAAAAATAATTTTATAGGATTTTCAAATTACTTCTAGAAGTTTATTATTAGTGTGAATTTTTCATTTTATATAAGCTTTTGAAGGTGTCATTATATATTTGATACTACGAAAATATTATTTCTGTTATTGAAAACTTTAAGTAGCTTTTTTATTGTTAACATAATATTTTATTATTAGTTTATTTTGTTTAATTATTAAAAATCCTTTATATGTTTGCAACATACATGTCATATATGCATCGATATTTTCACCTTCTCACGTGATTGATATGTATATTCATTTACTTCTATGAATGAGCTTAGTTATCTTCAACACTTACGCACGTTCTATATCAGGTTATCAAATATTATAAAAAATAAATGTTAAATGAAGTTCATTGTTATTACAAATATTACAAATATTGTTATTATTGTATTCAAAATTGACAATAATGAAAATAATACGAAATTGTAAAAATCTTTTTAAAACGCAAATTTAGGTATAATCCACTGATTTTCTGTCTTCGACCGGTATCAGCAGTCCGCAGAAGATGGCAGTGAGCTGCCGAAACCAGTCGAAGATACTTACATAAGTGGATTTTAACTAAATATGCATTTTAAAAAGATTTTCTTATTATTATTTTCATTATTTATTATTTACCATTTTCATTAGCGTTAAGATTATTTTGAGAACGTGTAGTCGTTTTTAAGCAATGTGATATAAGCATTATTAATATCTTAATTGCTGAAATAACAGTAGTAATGTGTGTGTATGTAACATATCATTGTATCGTTCAGTTTTAGAAGCGAAATGGCAAAAGGCACAATGTTTTTGAACGAGCTTCCTAAAACGAATTAAACAAAACCACACGCCGTGGTTACCCCGGAGACGTCGACATGAGAAGCAGACCCGGATCATGTCCGCTCATGACAACAGATCACGACGATTGATAGACACGCCATCCTCCATTTTGACGTAATTCCGTCGCAAAACAAAATGGTAGCCGGCTTTCGCAATGGAGCAGGCAATTCATTGTGCCGGACCCGAGGAAGATGATGCAATAAGAAACAAATGCGGTCGAATTGATCGATATCGACTACCATTCTAATATAGGGTTGGCCATTTGCAAGTTTATTTTATGTTTTTCTTATTCTCAAGTCACTTCTAGGTACATTTACCAAGTTCAGTACACGTTATAAATTAACAAATTATATTTTTTCGACGATTCAAATTAATAGACTCTGCATCTGATATTCGTGAGCGATTAGAAAATAATATAATAACATAAACAAATATACAAATAGAAAAAGCTAAGGATTTTTCTAAAATCGCTTGATGGAAGATCATTTTTTACAAACAATCGGGTGGTGGTCTAGGTAGCGACAGCGGCCGGTATCGCCAGACAAGTTGGCATCGACAAAAGTGGAACCAGTTATTAAAAAACATCGTTTTATTATATACAAATGGAACTTTAATTCAAGTACGAAAGATGAAAATGCTACGTATCACATGTCATGAGAATAAATATAATTTCTAAAAGCTTTATACAGTAATTTGGTTGAAATGACCAGTTGAACACAAAAAAATGGGTTTTCTGCTTTCACCTGAATCCTATCGGATCATGTATGTACCTAAGGAATGAAGAAAGATTGTCCCAATCAGATTGATCAGCAACTCCAAAGGCTCAATCCCCGAAATTTGTACTAGTGTAAAGCTTCGGCTCAACTAATCTGCCTATTGCCGAGGAGTTCGTCGATCAAAGTGTGGATTTCCTTGATTTTAGGCTGCCAGTTATATAGATTTACTAGTAACAGTGTTACGGTTATATAGATTAATTAAACAAAAACAAATTAGTTTATTTCAAAAAGGATCTAGATGATGTATTATGTAATATGTAAATTTAAATAAATGATAAAACATTTTTACAAGTTAGTTCATTTATTTTCCATACTGCTCTCTTCTTCAGGATCGATCTTGTTGATAGCGAAATGTGGCATTCTGACGTTAAAATTTACAACAGCTAGACTTTATTGGTAAATACAAATTGATGTTGCCGAAAGGCATCGAACCAGTGCCCCGCTGGGAGCCACACACAGGCATGCTTCCGCGAAGACAACCAAGAGGCTATTACTAATAATAATAATTGTCCGCCCACACGAACTGACCGTGAACTGATTATTGGGAATACGAAATCAACCAAAAATATTATACATCCGTTGTAAATATCAAAAAGCGGCACGTAAATCTATCAAAAAGTAGGTAGGTCCGTATTCAGGCACTACAACGTCATAATTTAATAATTTTCAAGGAGTCCCATCATTTTTAATAGCTTAATATATAACATAACCTTAGCCATCCCGAACGAACCGAACCTAACCTTACATTTTATCATTAGACTACGTGGTATAAGTGATAGTCCCATTTATATTTGTGAATTAAATTAAAATTTTAAAAAACGTATTTATTGTTTCTTGAAAAATGATGTAAAACTTCATATCAAATATGTTATTATGATGAGAACGTTAATTTTCTATGATTTATGATATTTTATGTGAATTACATGTTTCGCCTTAATAGTGCATTATCAAATGTTTATGATATTATCAAAATTTTCATAATACCGTAGTAAGGCGATATGTGTCACTTATTAAATTAAATTTCTAGAAAATTTACCGCTTACTCACAAAATTAAATTAAATTTCTAGAAAATTTACCGCTTTCTTCAATATTCAATAAGTAATATATTTTCTTGTGAAATGCATTTATTACTGACTTATTGCCTAATAAGAACCGACACTTTAACACAAAAGTAGATGGTAATTAATATACTTTGATAAAAAGCTTTTTGAGTTTATTGCAAAGTATCGAATCGATATGGAGGTAGCTATTTATTCGCAAGCTTTCTTATTAATCCATAAAGTATGGCTTATGTTTCTAACTAACTAACTAACTAACTAACAATCACGCCGTCTCCCCGAAGGGGTAGGCAGAAAGAATGAACTGCCACACTTTTCTTTCCTGACATATTTCTCTCGCATCCTCAACATTCATACATCGTGTCATGCACGCGCGTCGATTTCTCTGACTCCTCACGTGGCCAACATTCAATATTTGATTTATTTGATGGGTAATATTTCTGTCTATTAATAATAGGCTTTAAGTTAAGCTTTATTTATTTACTTCATAAGCTTAAAATTAGTCAAGTTATAATATATTAATGAAAGCGTCTATTTTATATAAATTTTGTTTTACGTTACGGGAATGACATATTACGCCTTGCTAATGTATTTTCAAATCTATTATATGTTTATGTTAATTATTTAATATAGAGTTTGACATATTTATTAAAAATCAATAAAGTTCCTGCACTATTAATAAACTATTATTAATATTATCACATAATAAAGTTCATTCATTCGTTGTCTAACTGACTGACTAACCATCACGCCGTTTTTCCGTAGGGGTAGGCAAAGAGGATGAACCGCAATACTGTTCTATCCTGACATAACACTCGCGCATCTTCTACATTCACACACCGTGACACGGACGCTCGATTGTTCCGACTCCGAACATAGCCCCCTTTAAGTGTTTTTTATACTGTTACAATAAAAATGTTTTGATGATTCGCCTGAATAAAAATTACAATTAATTCGTTGTCTAAAACTTTGATATCCATTCCATAAAAAATGTGCATTTTGTATAAGGGTGTTAGTTGTAATGAATTAAATTTGCATTCGGAAATAAAATAACAAATTATATGCAAGCTCTCAAGAATATAATACAAATTCATGGTGCTTAAAACAATTTCGCTAAGAATTTTTGGACGATGTAAACGCGAACTTAGTTATATGTAAAAGATGAAAGTATAACATCTTTAAAAGACGATGAGTCTATAGATAGGGTTTTTATACGGTATTTCTACGGATACAAAAAAAAATTTATTCTCTTTACTACCAGCGCTCAAATCAAGAAACGCACACTGGAAAACCAAAATAATCCTGTATAAAACAATCATCCGAACAGTAGTGGCCTATGGATGTGAGGCGTGGACAATGACAGCGAAATCCGCAGAGCGACTGGATACTTTTGAGAGAAGGGTGCTGCGCAGAATTCTAGGACCTGTGAATGACGGTGAAAGCTTAAGAGTGCGGCATAATGACAACCTGTACCATATTTACAAAGCTCCCAGTCTCTCCACACAGGTCAGACTGAATAGACTGAGATGGACCGGTCACGTGCAGAGGATGCCATCATCACGAACCCCAAAAAGATTCCTGGATTGGCACCCAGCGATTAGACGACCAAGGCAGCGCGATGGGAGAATGAAGTTGGGAGAGATGGGGCGAAATTGTTACGAGTGTCAGATTGGAGGATCGAAGCGGAAGACAGGAGGAGTTGGAGGCGAAGCATACTGGAGGCTAAGTCTCGATATGGGCTATAGGGCCATCGAAGAAGAAGGAGATTTCTACGGATAACGTCATATATTTTTTTATGTGTCTATTTTTATTCAGCTGAATCATCTCAACGTTTTAATTGTAACGGTATAAAAAAATAGGATATATAGATGTATGTACTCACTCCGTTCAACGGGTAATTAAAAAAGTCGTGTTGTATTGTGCCACTCAGGTATATGGCACTCGTAAATGATAGCAATCATGTACCAATTTGTATAAGCTCCCAATAACGTACCCCGTGGAGCTGTTGCACGGTACCTACCCACCTTCATATATAATAATACTTGCTTATTTGATTTACTCAAGGTCTTTGTCTGGTTTCATTTTTTACAGTAAACGTAACGTTAAATAAATGCGTTTAATTGAATCGATGCATTTATCGGTTGATATCAACATCATTACGTCACATTTATTCTATTTAAAAACGTTAATATTACTGTTAAAAGAGATATTGATTTTTAATAAACTAAACACCGTTCTTACAATATTATAATAAGTTTATTTTTTTGCCGTGTTTTGAAGCTTTTGCACCTTCATCATTGGGAGAACAAAATGAATCAATGTTTTTTTTTGTTATATTACAGTTTATATCGTTCATTCGATAATGAATGTGTAAAACATTTTTAAAGGTATCGAGAATAAATATATAGTGTATAAAATAAACTTAACAGTGAAAAAAAAAACAGTGTTTTAATTATAATAATTTATAATAATATAGTCGTAAATATATAAATTTCTTCTATATTCGCCATACTTTGTGTTGTAATATCTTTATTTCAATTTTTCTTTTTTTAAACACTTTGTTTAAAATTAAAATTACATAGACATGTTTCGGACAACCAGTCCTTCTTCAGTGATAAATATTATAAAGATATTATACATACAGATTTAAAATATTATAAATTTTTAATAACTTTTTAAATCTGTATGTATCTTTTTAATATGTATCACTGAAGAAGGACTGGTTGTCCGAAACATGTCTATGTAATTTTAATTTTTTTAATGTAAATGTTGTATAAACAAATTGTATAAAAAAAGAAAAAGAGAAATAAAGATCTGATATTAAATAACTTGTTACCTTGTTCACTGAAGATTGCAACAATTGTGAATTATTTTTTTACCAAAAATCATAAATATACGAGTATGTGTACTATACGAGTATATCTATCTCTACTAAAGATTCCTCTATAAAAAGCCCAAGAATGCCTGCTTGAGCTTAATACTCGTAGTAACTATATTTTTAAAAATCTATTATTCCTCGCATCAAATTATGTACACAGTTCATACATTTTAAATAGCTTTAACTATAACTACCCGACTAATAATAATCAGCCGAAGGACATGGAATGCCTATAATTTACAATATATAAAAGTTTTTAGCTAAAGAACTTAAAGGTATAAATACTAGTGCTAAGATGAGAGTCAAAGGTGATGGTTTTCGAAAGGGAAGAGCAAATAACAGTTTGTAATATACATAAGTGTGAACGAAGAGAACTTGGAACAGGTGAGGGAATTTGTGTACTCGTATTTAGGTAGCATGTTCACAGCAGATGGCCGAACGGATAGTAACGTCGAAAGAAGGGTTGGTGCAGGTAACAAAGTGAATGGAGCTTTAAAAATAGTTATTGGAAACAATAATTTATCAATGAAAGCGAAAACGGCCGTTCACAATGGAGTTATGGTCCCAACCCTAATGTATGGAAGCGAAGCATGGAACTGGCAGAAGAAGGATGAGAGTAGAATAAATGCGGTAGATATGAGGTCCCTAAGACGTATGTGTGGTAGAACGATATACGACCGAGTCTCAAATGCTGATATAAGAAAGGAATGTAGAGCGGAAGAAAGTATTATGAACAAAATTATGAAAGGATCGCTGCGTTGGTTCGGACATTTGGAACGCATGGATGGAGAAAGAATGGTTAAGAAAGTATAATGATGTAAATGGGGTACGAAGTCGAGGCAGACCGAGGAAAACATGGCATGACCAAATTAATCAAATTTTAAAGGTTGGTCATGTTAGAAGTCGGAGGAATCGACGTGCGTGTATGACTCGTTGTATGAATGTGGAAGAAGCTAGAGAGGTTTGCCAGGATAGAGTTGTGTGGCGGTCCATTCTCTCTGCCTACCCCTGCGGGGAAACGGCGTGATGATTTGTTTGTTTGTTTGTAAAAGTTTTATATGGATGAAAAAATTAAATGAAAAACTATAAATAGTTTCGGAACATTGTAAAAGAACATCTTACAAGTTATGTTTCACCCGCTGTCATGTTTAGGATGCTCTTTCGATGTCATGGATAGAGAATGTATGCGGAAGAACCTAATAACTAATAAACATCGAGAAATCCGATTTAATCGCATGATTGCGTGCATACACGGGATTCGTATAATTTTACACATGTTTATTGCTTTGCCGTTCATCTGCAGTATCTTTCTACCGTATTTTATTGTCTAATTATTTCTCTAGCGGAGATGATCTCTCATCTCTTCTGTATAATTTTCTGCTCTAGAATTCGAATATCTTTATAAAAATAAAAATGCATAACAAATAACATGCATGGATACACTTATTAAAACGACAAATGTAATGCAACAATTTATCAAGACGTGAATTACATTTATACAAAATTTACTTTCTATATAGTACAATTTACTTTCTATATGGTATATTGTACTAAGACAGAGGATGTTAAGGTGTTATGTGTGGTCTGTTATATTATATAGGTGTGAGACATGGACATTAAAAGTAAATACAATGAACCGGTTAGAGGCATTTGAAATGTGGCTTCACCGAAGAATGTTCAGGATCCCATGGACAGACAGAGTGACGAACACAGAAGTCCTGAATCGTGCAGGAATAAATAGAGAGCTGCTGACATTGATCAAAGTCCGCAAGATTTCATATCTGGGTCACGTTCTACGGAGAAAAATATCGCCTGCTGCATCTAATTTTGAAGATAGAGGGCCGTAGGGGGGCAGGGAGAAGGCAGATCTCTTGACTGCGCAATGTGAGGGAATGGACGGGAATTGGAACTGTGGATAGGGAAGAGTTTACCAGAGTGATCGCCAACGTTGGGGGGACCTGACAGGGCACTTTAAGAAGAAGAAGATAGTACAATAAAATGAGAACATTATTTTGCAACGATTATCTTAACTTGAAACTCCGACAGATAATGATTTAATGTTATATAATATATTAAAATATTAAAATATTTACTCATATTAATAATATGAGTAAATTATTGTATGAAAACATGTTTGAAAAATAGCCATTTATGATTATAAATTTTAATCCAAATATGATATGAGATTTATTTCAATCAACTAATAGTCTGATTATACTTAATTGGTTTTCTCTACAACGGATGATCACTGGAGCCACAAAAAAAATCGAGTTAACTCGCTTTGTATTCTGACATAAACCAATGGAAAGAACTTTTGTAAACAACCAAGATTATCCGCGGATCATCGAGTTTATGATAATTATGATAATGGGACTTTTATGATTTTTGTTCAATTATACGCTTTTATTATAAATAGTTAACTAACTAACTAACCATCACGCCGTCTCCCCGAAGGGATAGGTGTAAATAATGGGCTGTAACATATTTTTTTCCTGACATATTTCTCTCGGTTCCTCAACATTCATACATCGTGTCATGCACGCGCGTCGATTTTTCTGACTCCTCGCGTGACCGATATTCAATATTTGATTTATTTGATCACGTCACGTTATCCTCGGTCTCTTTCTATTTCTAGTTCCATTTACATCGTTAACAAATAAGTTTTTTACCATTCTTTCTTCATTCATTATTTTCATGTGTCCCGACCATCTTAATGATCCTTTCATTATTTTGTTCATAACACCATCATTCGCACCGCATTCGCTTCTTATATTTTCATTCGACACTCTATCATACCCAGAGTATCCACTCATTCGTCTAAGAGATCCCTCCTTTTATCAGTTCCATGGTTCGCTTCTATACATAAGGGTCGGTACAAGAACACCATTGTGCACTGCCATTTTAGCTTTTTGGATAGGTTTTTGTTTGCGATGACAACTTATATTTTAAACAGTTACTAATCGTAATTTAATATAATTGGTACTTTTACCATTGCAGTTCGATATATAATAATTTCTGTGTTGTGGAATAATCTAGATCGTTTCATATTATATTTTCTCTCTCTAGCGTAAATCAAGTCCAGGGATCAAATAATAGTATCGAAGGCTTTTAAACAATCGATACTTTGTTTTGATAATGTATACATTTATACTATACATACGTCCATAAAATATACTATATTTTATATCAACTATATTCGCCATTCACATTTGAATAACTTAAAATAACATTGTATTTTGAAAACATTTTTTGGCACTTTTCACAACCATGTTTCGAACTGTACGCGTCCTTTTTCAGTGTTAACTTTTTACATTGAAGAAGGATGTGTGCCATCCAAAACATGTTTAAGAAAATGCGTGAAAGTGTTCCCAAACTAATATGTTCTTCAAGAATTCATTTTCTGCTTTCATACAACTAAAAGAATTTATTTATTTATATAAATAAGAAAACGTATTTTTAGGAAATCACTAAATTTGACGAACGATTTTTGGTTTTATCCAAAAAGTCTTCAAGTGAAAAATGTGTTTTAAGAATTCGTTCTTATATTTCGAAAACAATGTTCTAATTCATTTTTGAAATGGTGCAAACGCTGTATGTGTACCGATAATTCGATACTAAAAGCCTAGGTAGGTACCTAGTTATCGATACCATTGTTTCGGTGCCACATCCCTAAGTAGGCCTAGATTACGGTCAATAAATAATGCGCGGCAAACAGCGGCGCATTGCACAACCGGCACATCTGTGCGCATTGCCGCCTTAGAACAAAATTCAGCAGATTGCGTTTGAAGTTGGAATAAATTCGACTTAAACTCCAGCAGACGCGATGGCAAAATATATTTTGAAATTGTTTACGTTGGTAAGTGGCGTCGAATTATTGGCGAATGCGCATTGCCGCCACTGCGGATTGTGTTGTGGGGAACGTTGTTATTTTATTTAGAGATCTGTCTATAAAACGTTTTTTTCTCAGCCGCGATCGTGACCAGCCACCGGTCTACGGCGCGCGCTCTGGGCGGGGCCGACCGCGGACGGCGATAAAATTAATCGCATGCGCAGTACGAGGATGAAACAACTCATTTTGGCGGCACGTATATCTTGTACTGCTCTTGTTATTTTTGAGAGTACTCTGTATCACAACTCTCTAAAATCTGGCAAAGAAATACACAAACATTTTTGTAGTATGAAGCGTTTAATTTGTGGTGGAGGTTGATGCTCTCGAAGTTTTATTATAATAATAGGGATCAAAAATTGTCATTTACGATATCAAGAATTGTCACATATAAATCAAAATTTACCAAATATGTTTTTGTTTTACAGGGATCTACATTTCGTCACCTGAGAGTAAGAAGGTTCCAACTGTCAAACGTAAAAGGCTGAGAAAAATTGAGTCAAAATTTTCAAATCAAATCAAATCAAATCAGTTTATTTACTCAAACACATTACAAACAGCGTAAATGTTTAAGGCATCTATTGAGTACAGGTAAGATATTATATACATACAATATAATACCAGGAACGCATTTGTGATGGTTCGACATTAGGAAGACAGGATACTTTCCAAAGTCAAGAGTATTTGTCCCCTGAACGTACTTTCACAAACATTAAAGACGTCGATCTCCGAGGGGACCGCGTTCAGCAGACTAATTGCTCTTCCCACCGGTGTCACCAGAGGCAGATTGGTTCTGGCGGCCGGTAGGTAAAACAATCTGTGCTGTCGCTGTCGGAGATATCTATCGGGGACAAAAAGACCAACATCCTCCAGTACGGCCGAGTTCTCAAAGCATCCCCTAATTAATCTGAAGAAATGGGTTATTAGATGTCCATCTCTTCGAAGCTGTAGAGAATTGGTTCCGAGCATTCCCAAAAGAAATGCCGTGGGATAGAGCCATGGATAACTACCATACTCCATCATGTAGAGATACCTCAGAAATTTTTTCTGAACCCTCTCCAGCATAACGGAATATCTCGCTTCGTGAGGACTCCATATCAGAGAACCACTTTCGAGTCTGCTTCGAACCAATGCGTTGTATAGGACTCTGAGCACATTGGGATCCCTGAAAACTCTTCCGGTCCGGACGATGAACCCCAACATCCTCCAAAGTTTTGTTGGTTTCGGGGGTGTATCTTGGAATAAAAGGGTTCCATCTGAAGCAGATGAAACTTTTTTACCGAGAAGCGTGTAAATTTTCTGGCGATAGTAGAAATAATAAAATTCTAAGTGTAAATGCATCCTTCTTCAGTGAATTGTGTGTTTTGAATGATCAGATGGAACTTAATAATTTTCGTAACATCAAAATGACGATACTATTACATGTTTTTTTTTTTTTTTGAAAAGGGTTAGTAAGAACCCTTTTCACGAAAAAAAGCCAAATGTGAAATTTTGTTAGTTGGAACCCTTTTACTCTCAGGTGACGATTTGTTAATTTTTTATTTTATTTATTGTTTCTTGAACAATGCTGTAAAACCCCATATTAAATATTTTTTTGTCTTATAGGAATCAAAAATTGTCATATCCGTTTTTGTCTTAAAGGGATCAAATTTTGCCATACGTGTTTTATAGGGATCAAAATTTGTCATTAAAAATATATTGTATGTCTAACGTAAAAACAGTGTTTAGTTTATACACAAAGTGTTTACTAACTAACCAAAACCATCACGCCGTCTCCCCAAAGAGATAATGAAGTACCACACCATTCTTTTCTACTTCTCTCGCGTCCTCAACATTCATACATTGTGTCATGCAAGCACGTCGATTTTTCCGACTCCTCACGTGGCTGATATTTTATATTTGATTGATTTGAGCGTGCCGCGTTTTCTCCGGTCATCCTCTATATCTTGATTCATTTACATCGTTAACATTTAATATATTTACCATAATAATTAATATATCTTCATTCATTCTATTTTTTTTTTATAAAACTTTCATTCGCACTACTTCACTTATTACATTTGCAATGACACAATATCATATATAGATTTACCAATCACTTACTATTTTGTGGAGTGTTTTTTTTTATTAATGTATTTATAATCAATTCTATATTTTTTGCTGATACTTGTATCTTAACGCGGCGACATTTTAAGCCGCGCACCCATATCAGACTACATGTCAATCAGTAAAGTGATGTTGCAACAGTTTGATGATGTTGACAGATCAGTGTGCATATGCGATATTGTGTATGTCGAATGGAGCCAACGAATCAAAAATCAATAGTTTTATGTCAATGAGAGACTTATGCGTCAGCTGCGTATAAACGAACACCAGATGATTGTCATTTAATGATAATGTAGGTATCATTTTGTCGATTTCATAAACAATAATCCCGATACAAAAAATCAATTCGTTAAAATACGTAATAAAAGTGGTAAATATTAGAAAATCTTTAGAAACTGCGGCACTGGTTTAATTGACAAGATATTACTGGTTTTATTTACTATGAATTTACAAGTATAGCATTTCGTAAAAAAATTATAATATTTAAAAATAATTATTTACGCAAGGATTGATTTTTATTATAATAGGTTTAAAAGTTGATAAGTTTAAAATTAACTGCTAATTAATGTATAATATATTATATAAGTACATATTTAAAAAAACACACATCTCAAGTCACTTTTAATTATCTATATATTTAAAATTGGTTCTAGGATTTGGTAGTATATCTCATAAGTTAAAAACAATAATGGATAATAAAATTTTAACAGTAATAATTTTGAAGTATCATAGTGTTTCGGCCAAAACAATTGACTATATTACCCAACAATTTGTTTTTTTATGCTGCATTGTAAGCATATTTTTAATGCATGTTTTTTTATAAGTACATTTTTTTTTATATTTATCATTAATATACTTATAAAAATTAGCTTGCAAGTGCCATTATTTATATTTTAAGTTTTTTTTAATATCATAAATGCAGAATGTATTTTGTAACTGATTCTAGTACAATCAACGCGTGAATTAAACGATAGTGCATAAATATGAAAACAGTTTGTACCCTACGTACGGATTGCAAACAATAAATTCAAACTGAACTCCAGAAGTAATTCTGTAAATGTTCCGAGGCGTTTTCCTCCTAGTTTATGACCGATAAATTGAGATTCCAGCCCACACCAAGATTCAATAAAATTATCGCTAGTAAAGACACGATTATTATGGGTATCAATTGGACGCGTTCTCTATACAACAATACCTCGTAATATGATGCATACTATTTTTAATTCTCTTCCACAAAAAAATTATAATAATTCTCAAGTTTCGTCAGTATTTTCTGTCATCGATATACTGCCAACAGTTTTAACGTAAATCAAATTATTTCAACATAGATTAATTGGTAATTTTTATGTGAATTAAAAAGTGGTTTAGGTACACAAACATGAATTTTAACTTAATTAGCAAATAATTGGTTAACTAATTGAAAAGAAACGACTGTTTTCTTTAACTTCTATTATTTTTATGGGAATAGCATGTTCCACCTCCTAAAACCTCATTAAAAGTTGAATTTGATAATCCCTGAACAAGGCAAAACATTTCTCTCTTTTAAACTAAATTAAAACTTCTATAAAATGAATATTCTAATCAGTCTTACATATTAAATATTTTAAGTTTAAAATTTTACGTCCACTCGAAACATGCCTTAATAATTGTCTTATTTTTCTTCTTCCTTGTTGTAGACCTATGTGGTCTGTTCTCCAGAGTATTGCTCCTCCTGTGTGGTAGATTCCCAGCTGTCCTTCCATCTTTTACGTATAGGAGGTTGATTGTTTTATAATTATACGTATATTTGATTAACAAATCTAAATTGTAAACATAAATTGATAAATATTTTTAAATCGTCTGAACATATTTTATTTTTAGTTAAGATAATTAGTTTAAGGCGTACACATTGTGGATTTCCTTAGAGACGTTTTTTTTTTATTTAAACACTCATTTTTTTCAACATATTTCGAAGGTATCACACCAGAGAGAACAATTTAAGCTGAAAATTTTGTATACTGACCCGATTTTGAAGGTATGAAACCTTCGAAACGTGTCGAAAAAAATAAACTCAAGTGTAAAGAGCTATGTTTAAATTCTTTAAAAAAATCGTAAATATCAATTTAATTGCACATAAAAATAAAAAAGAAGAAAGCTTCGCATATTTATGGATCTTAATCTATACATATTTTCTTGTCATTTTTTAATGAGTAAGTGAGTTTCTATACTGATAAACCGTATCAATAACGAGTTACAAAATCAATTTAGCACAAGGAAACTTGAAACGCAACAAGTTAGCATCATTGGCCGATCTCTATAAATTATTATATGATACTATGATCTGGTTCAGCGGTCATACATCTTCGGAGACATATTGTAAATCGATTATGTTTCTGTTCAAACTTATCCTCCAGATCTACACGACAACCTGTGACAAGATCTCAATATTGCTATCCGAGAACCGGGCCCATAGATATCAAGTTATTTGTATTTTGTAATGCAAAATGTTCTTCCACGTGAAATGCTCCAGAATTCAATCATTTTATAAGCTAGGAATTATTTTTAGCTAGGGTAGGCAGAAATTTTATAGGTTCACACTGTTTTTAAGTGCACTATTAAAAAAACATCGCAATTATCCAAAAAAGCTAAGATGGCAGTGCACAACGGTGATCTTATGCCGACCCTTACGAATTATTATTATTATTATTTTGAAAAAACTCCATTCATCATTACAGCGCGAGCCAAATCGATGTAAATGTAGTGGAATGGCAGCCTTCACTTCCATTCGATGTAATCGATTACATCGAATGGAAGTGAAGGCTGAGGAAAACGTGGCACGATCAAATCAGTTTGATATTAAATATCGGTCACTTGAGAAATCGGAGAAATCGACGTGCTTGCATGACACGATGTATTATTATAATAGTATTATTATTTTTGTTAGGGTGAAATGAATGTAAAATAATCGAAAGAAGAATTTCAGGGCAGAACAGAATAATGTTTGGTAGATATCTAAAGTAACCCAAATCTTACAGTTTCAAATCTACTCTACTCATAGTGATGGCATGGTTAGAAGTCGTTTTTTATTTCTATCCTATAAATCGGTTTGCAGCTAAGTCTAACACCTTTACTGGTACTTGGGATGCCATTTGGACTCTTTAAAAATCTATTATACTTTCCCATTGCTTTCCATATTTTATATACTCGTAAAATTTAACTGAACGCAATTGCTATATATTATACAATTGTTTAACTGATTGATTCTCATGGCATGTGATAGGTAGATAGACAATCGCCAATTTTATTGTCACGAGACCAAAGAAAACGTGATTTTTTTCACACTGTCATCGTTGGGAATCGAACCTGGGACCTTCGGTGTCGCAGTAACATCTGTTGCTAATCTACCACGAAGGCTGTCACTTCGAAACTTAAAACGCCATTTGCTTAAATAAGATAATTAATAGTTAACTAGCTATAGTATTGAACTCACGATATAAAAAAATATTGAAATATGAATTGTAAAATTGCAATTCATATAAAGATGTTTTTAATCACCCTAGAATATTCGACGAGCCTTTATATTATTTTAGCCATTCACTTTTTTACTTACTTATTCAAAAACATGAAGTGTGAGTTGTGTATGTCAATATTAATAATGCAATTGTGAAATCGTTTAAAAAGCCTGTTAATAAATATTGTATTACTGCATAATAATCCTAAATGAGCACTCCCTTTTGTGAAAATGTCTACATGACACTCTCTCGTGAAACTTGTCGAGCAAAAAGATTACCCATTTCGCTGGACCGAAACTAAGGCTACTAATTTCTTGCCGCTTGTCCATCATAAGATTAGTGTCAGATCATGTCGAAAATGGAAAGTGATTTCGGATAAAAAGTACTAACATCAAGTCTGGTTCACATAAAGGCAAATAATTGCTGAAATTTAATCTTTGAAACTTACTTTAAATCCTTATTCATAAGAGTAAACAAGTTTTCTCAGTTTTAACATTAAGAGATTAAAATTATGAAAAAATATGTATTCCTGGATTATTATTATTTGTACCTTTGTAACTAACCAACCATATCACCGTCTCCCCGAAGGAACAGGTAAAAGAAAAGACTGACACACATTTATTTCTTGACATGCTTCTCTCGGTTCCTCAACATTCAAACATATGACACCATGTCGATTTCTTCAACTCCTCGCGTGGCCGACATTTAATATTTGATTTATTTAATCGTACTTTGTACCCCAATAATTAAATTACGTTTAAACCTTACTCGTTACCAATATTCCCTTACTGCGTAGTTTTAAAAATATCAAAAATAGTTTGTTGTTTCTTAAAGTGAAGCATTCACAAACCGAAGAAATCTCTGCAAGTTCCTTCCAATGTTATACGAAAAATATTTGAATATTACTGAAAAAACTGTACCCAAAAATTGACAAAAAAGCTAAGATGGCAGTGCACAATGATGTTCTTGTTGGTTGTGTTATGTATGGAAGTGAAGCGTGGAATTGTCTCATGAAGGACGAAAGTAGTACTCTTAAATGAATGTGTAATAAATCTGTATATGTTGAAAAATCTATGTGAGTGACAAATGCAAACATAACAAATGAATGCAGTGTGATTGAAAATGCTATGAATAAAATAAAGTAAAGGTCTTGAAAATGGTTTAGAGACATGGAATTAATTAATGAATAAAAATGATGGGTAACGATATAAATGAACAAGAAAGAGAAGAAGACTAAGGAATACGTGGCATGATCAAATTAACAAGAAGGGGTTCCCACCACATACCCGAGGCTGTTATAGGGCGCAGCGGCGCCCTATAACAGCCACGCTCATGCACTTCCAAGACCTGTTCCCCGTCATTCGGGACTTACATTCAATATTGTACATTAATCGCAAGGGGATGCCAGGCCGTTTTTAATCTTATATTTTATCCCCTTCTATGTGCCGCACTTACACGTATAAAGTTACACTATTACACAAAAGAAAACACTGTTTAATATCTCACTATACTATATTTATAGACTACACAACATGTTTTGGAGTTACCTCCATCTTTAGATATAAATATAATGTATATTTACACCTGAAGATGGAGGTAACTCCGAAACATGTTGTGTAGTCTATAAATAAAGTATAGCGGAATATTAATCAGTGTTTTCTTTTGAAAAAATCCAGTGGAATTACAGTGGAATTCCACAGTGTTAACGCCTTAACTTTCAAGAAAATAAACTTACACTATATTCTTATAACTAACATTTAGTGAACTTAATCTAAGTATCACAGTGAAGATAAAGCGCTTTTTTTTGGTTGTTACACAAGGAAGTCGGAACAGTCTGGAGGGGGAAGAGAGAGTGGGAAAAAGCGGGGGGGCTGGATTTATATATTAAGTCTCAACAACCTAAGAAGTATGAGAAATCAACACGGTGGACAGTGCAGGACAATAATGGACCGCCACATTGTTATTTCCGGTGACAGGTATCAGAGGAAATAACAATATGACGGTCCATTATTTCTGCCTACCTTGTTAGTTAGTTTTTATGGAAAAACTTGATATACATAACAATTGAATATATAATATTGCTGAAAACACGTTTTCACATATTTTCTAAAAGTTTTATTATATTGTAGTTCATAATATTTACATGTTTATCTAAAAATTATATCATACAAGTAACATTGAATTAGGATTGTGGGAGTATTGATTAAAAACATTTAAGAGGTTATCAAAAGGGTAGTAGGGCTACGATGAGGTATGCTTTGCTGGAAAGTATACCTCTAAAAAATGTCGTAAGGCACCATGTTGCATTTACAACAGCAACACTACTATCAAGTACAACTCTTTTAAAGACCCCGCGAACCCCGGGCAATGTGGCACATATTACTTAGTGCCATTGCAGATAGAGAGAGGACGAATGGCGAGCTTCCAGCGCCATAAAACTAGATACACCCAGCTAAGGGAAGTTAACCCCGACAGAAAATCCTCCAGAGAAGGCAAGGGGATACCACTCTGGATATTTTTCCCCAGGTCATCACTAAGGGTGATAGTCAACGCTAGGGAGACCTGACAGGACACAGAAAGAAGAAGAAGAAGAGGTTGCCAGGAAGGTCATCGAAGAGATGAAGAGATGGCTGATCATCCCAGAAAAGCCCATCGCCACAAACAGGTCATACGACCTCGACAAGCAAAATAACTATTTTTTCAATATTTTTACCTTTTTTAAATTGTTTATTTCTAAATATATAATAGTTTATAGTATTCCTGTAAGTAGGAGACCCATTATAGTAATAATAAAAATATATAACATCGTATTCCATCCAGAAATAGCCTCTATAGTTTGTTTTACATTCCTCTTACATATAATATGTAAATATACTTTTGCTTAGGAAAGCTCCGAACGTGAACTTAAAAACAGACATACTTTATGTTATAACCGCCAACGTACTGTTTGTGTACGCTCCTAAGATCTATTCAAGAAAGCGTTATTTCGTAATTTGAGCCTAATTGTCGGTCATTACTGAGTAGACGGAAGGTCATGACATTAGCTTGAAGTGCAAAACTCTTCTCCATAATACCCCCAATCGGCATCTATAATACTGCACCGCGTGGGGTACTGTAATTACGAGCGTTTTGTTTCCTAATTCGACCTACGTATTTAAAGCGTTGTAAAAGCTGATCGATGCTTTAACTATAAATATGTACATTATGAGTACGGAAAATTGTATACGTATGAAATCAATTACAATAAGAAATTATGGAATTTATCCACTTACTTACTTATTAAACTAACTAACTAACCATCACGCCGTCTCCCCGAAAGGGTAGGCAGAAAGAATGGTCTGTCACACTTTTACTGATGCAGCACTCCATCCTTCTCTTTTCGCCCCGCGGGAGACGCGGTGTGATGGGTTGCGAACCTCATCGCCACCAATAGGCATCTCCCGCGCACACTTCGATCGTCCAACACCCACAAAATAAATCTTAAACAAATAATATAAAATACAATGATATAAAATTAATTAAAATTAAAAAAATTAATTTAAAAAAAAAAAATAACAAAATAAAAATAATTTAACACAAAATGTTCTTTTTAGATGGTGTACATATTGACTATTTAATTTATGTTCCACGAATCCACCGTTTTTTTTTTGTTTTTTTAACTTACTTATTAACTTTACTCCTTTTCATTTTGTATATAAGAATCGATTTCATATCATTCTATTGTCAAAATTCTATAAATGTAGAGAACCACCCAAAAATGTAAGTAAATAGTGTAATAAAATGAGTGTTAAAATACAAAGTTTTTAAAAAGTCATTCAAAACAATATTATTTGTAAATTATATATGTATTTGTAATGGTGTTTTTTTTTCAGATTGTAAAATTTTATTTTATAATGTTTATTTTATTTATTTTAAACTGTTAAATTAAATAACTTTGTTTTACGTATCACAATTGTATTTCATTTTTCGCGACAGCTGTTTCGTCAACCTATGTTGACATCGTCCTACCTAACTCAACTCCAGCAAGAACTTCAAAATTATATCATAGAAATTATTCAAATTGACATAGGAACAAATACAACAAATATAAAGTTATTTAATTAAACAGTTTAAAATGTTAAGGTATCATATTGTTTCGGACAAAACAATGGACTATTTATGTTATTTTTGTGTTACATGTCCAAACGAGTCCTTTATTGTTTCTTGAATAATGGCGTAAAACTCCATATTAAATAATTAATATGAATGAAAACGTGTGTATTTTAGGAGTTTTATTAATTTTTTTATGTAATTACCTGTTTCGCCATTAATCATTATCATATGACATTTGGCATAATAAGCCATGATCAATTGTCATTTGATAATGCCTTAGAAGGACAACATATATAATATCATTCCAACTAAAATATAATAAAACTCCTACAAGACAGACCTTTTCATTCATATTAATTTGTTGTTGTGTCTACTGTTTTATGTCCAAATAATTAGCCTAATATTTTCTCATACTATGTCTCATTTATATAAAATTAAAATAAATTAATAAATATGAAAGATAAATTTGAATGATGAGAACCCAATGTCTTCCGTTATTATTTAACAAGTTAATTTTCAGCTTCACTCGGTAAGAAACGCACACGAGCAGGCTTACTGTGATGATTTAATTTATTTTCCTGTGCAATCTTGTGTTTTATCTAATTTATTGTTTACAACACACTTTAAATTACGGCAGACGTTCCCCGTCCCACACATCGCTGTGTCCAGAGCCGGCAGCACCAAAGGTAACAATTTATGGAAATCTGTGCGCTCGTGGAAATAATGGTGTCGAATCCTTAAATCTTAATATCATTTCTTCTGTGTTAATAACCGATGATAAAATCAAATAAAATGGTATGTATATTTTTAAATCATTTTTATCTAGTCAACATATTATTTGGTTTCTGACACTGCGAATATGGGACATTTTATCTTGAACTAGACGATGGCTTCTTTCAAAATCATGAACTGTTTTATCAACTCACATGGGAGATTTTTTTATTAAAATATCACTTGTACATATAATGTTTCCCAGGATGACTCGATAAGTTGCATTGAATCAAAACACTGTGGTTTTGAATTTGGATTTGATTGAATCAAAACACTGTTAGTTTGACTCTGGTTTTGATTAAATGAAAACACTGTTTTTGGGAATATGGAAAGTTCCTCCATGTGTGGTGCTACTCTAAAACTATAACACTTGGCGCTACTGAAACGAAGCAAGTCGGCCTGAAGTTCCCATCACCTACAAAATAATTTATAATTATGCAAATGATTTACAAATATTCAACTTTTAGCTGCAAATGAAAAAGTTTTTAGCAAGTATATGATATTTTCATGGATAATATAAGATGTTTCATTTTTTATATGTACTTTGTATACAACACTCACGTTTATTCTTCTTCTTTTGGTGCCGTGCCAGGTCCCCCAACGTTGGCGATCACTACAGCAAAGATATTCGCCATAGTGATTCCTGGGAAAAGGTGACCAGAGTGGTTTCCCGTTGCCTTCTCTGGAGGATTTTTCTGTCGGGGTTACCTTCCTTTAGCTGGCTGAATCTGGTTTGGAGGTGCCAGAAACTCGCCTTTCATCCCCTCGTTATCTGCTGTGATCACACGGTTATGAGTGTGATCCCATTGCCCGGGGTTTGCGACAGGGACGCTAACGAGTTGGACTAGTCAGTAGTGTTGCCGGTGGAATGGGCGTTTCGCAGCATTTTATAGAATCACACCCTCCAGCAAGATATGACTCGCCACGACCCTACTGACAATTCGAACCCCTTGAAATTTCCCTTTATTAAAAAAACCCTCTATTAAAAAAATAAAATGAAAATTAAAGATTATACATGTTTCGGGCTAACCAGCCCTTCATCAGTGATATTATTTAAAATATTATAATATTGTTTAGAAATATGGTCAGTTTTGACAGACGTTTTAGCATACCATATTTGTAAACAATTTTATAATATTTTAAATAATA
The DNA here is from genome assembly GCA_022606425.2 of Lepidostoma basale. Taxonomy (NCBI): domain Eukaryota; kingdom Metazoa; phylum Arthropoda; class Insecta; order Trichoptera; family Lepidostomatidae; genus Lepidostoma; species Lepidostoma basale. Next base: position 433,032 of record JAHDVF020000606.1, on the reverse strand, counting down.
TCACTGATGAAGGGCTGGTTAGCCCGAAACATGTTTGATATTTATTTTTTTAATAAATGTGAGTTTTGTATACAAAGTATATAAAAAAATAAACATTTAACATATACAACGCAAATTTATGGTGAACATAGAAGAGATATTATAAGATATTAGTGTAAAAAGTTAGTATTTGGAGAGGGTCGGCTTTCCTTATAAAACTTCTCCAGGTTTCTTGTTCTTGAAACGAAACACGAGAAAACTGTTGACGTTTTCCAGTATTCCTATGTCTTTTTTGGCGTTTAATAATCAGGTTGCCGGAGGTTGACGCGGTCCTTTCCTTTCAGCATCTATTTTTAAGGTATATTGAATGACGTGGTTTTTATCGTTACCGCACACATGTCCGTATCATCGCTCACATTAAAGCTTCAATGAATATACTCGTAGATATTTTACAATATTACGTTTGGTGCTTTAGTTGAGAGGTCCAGCCCTGGCTTCTCGAACATCTCTTATTTCATCTCCCATTGTTCATTCGAGGAATAAAGACGTTATAATTTATTACCAAAATGTCCACCACTCCTTAGTCGATCATCTCCGTGTGAACTGAAATACGTAAAACCAAATAGCTTTGAATCGTCAATTTTCCACATAAGGTCTATGCTAAATTATCGAATTTTTGGATTTAATGTGATGAACAATGGAAAGATGCATATGTGGGAAGTGACGACACATCGCCAATACTTATCCTAGATTTAGTAAATTTGGAATATATGTGTAGGCATGATGAAGAATTCATATTTTCGAAAGCTAAACGACTTTGTTTTCTTATATATTTTTCTACTATTTGTTTTCAGTTACTTTACGAATATCAAAACATTATTTAAAACTGAGTATTAAAAGAAGAACTAATTAAAATAATAACGGAATATTGTATAGTAACAAATGACCTAACTTGGTTTTGGAATGAAAATTATGTATCATTATTAATCGTTGTTCATGTATTACATATTTGATAATAAAATAAGAACATTTTCATTTGACTAATTTTGCATTAAACACTACATACATTTGTAGAAACTCTTTTAAACTAAACTTAACTTTGTGTTATGCATCACAATTTATTTTATTTTACGCGACAGCTGTTTCGTCAACCTATGTTGACATCATCAGGTGTTACAATAATATATCAAATGTCAAATTTTTCGTGATTTTTCGAACCTTTATATGTTTTTGTTCCTATGTCAATTTGAATAATTTCCTTGATATAATTTTGAAATTCTTGCTGGAGTTGAGTTAGGTACCTAAATATTTTAATTAAAAGAACAGTTAGTTACTATTTATAGTATACAATATTTAAGGTGGAAAATATTATAATAAATTAATAAAAATAATAATAAAACAGTTATTGGAAGGAACAATTACACATAGTCAAAAACGATGAAAGATAATAAATTAAAAACGATAAATAATAAAAACGTAAGATAAAATGAATTGTGATTCATAAAACATAGTTATTTAATTTAATAGTTTAAAATGTTAAGGTATCATAGTGTTTCGGCCAAAACAATGGACAATCTTTGAAACTAAAGCATTATTTGTAAAGTAAATATAGCATTTTTTTTAAATATTCTTACTCTCTATGTACATCTTTTTTTAATCATTTTAAATATGGAAAGTATTTTTTACTTCTTCCGGTATCATGTCAGGTCTTCCCGATGTTGACTGTTACCTGAGAGTAGGCATTTATGCCCCTGGCAGCTCGAAAACACTCCTCAAGCCAGTCCAGTCTTTTATGTTATGGAGCCAAGAGATTTGCCTCCTGCCAACACAACAGTTATTACTATTATAGAAGATAGAAATCATCAAGCATTAAATGTAATAAGCATTTTAATAATCTAGGCCTAATTGCCACTCTCTTCAAAAATCGATTTAGCTCCTTAAATAATGACATCTTACGCTTTTCTTGAATAGCGATTCTTTCCGTTGTACCGTGCATTTCACTGGTATGAAATAGTTTCATAACGTTTTCAGATTGGTCATAAAATGCAGAGAACCTACAAGTGACATGAAGGCCTGTTTACAAAATACATTCTTACTTATTCAAATCGTTGTGTTGTAAATATGGCATCCAATCTCGTTTCCTAACCGTGTAGGTTTATAATAATATTTTGTGTAATTCCTATTGTATGCAATGTAATAATTTCTGAAATCAGATGATAGAATTCATAGGCGCAAGATCTCGTTTAGATATTACGTAAGTGTAAATATTGTATAAATGTTGTTCACATAACACAATCCTGCAAAAGCTAATCATAGTAAGAACTTTTTGATCCGTCTGAGGCGAGATCCGCAAGTCTTCGAATGTTTGCATGGCGATACGAGTTTTTACGATAGCTGATTGTAAAGGAAGGATGTCTCAGAAAACAGATTTATCTGATAATAGGCAGAAAGAATGGACTGCCACACTTTAACCAATGTGGCAGTACATCCTTCTCTTTTCACCCCCGCGAGAGAGATGCGGTGTGATGGGTTGCGAACCTCATCGCTACCCACGCACAGTTAGGAATTAAAACGTTCATACAATATATCTAAAATAAATACGATGATACAACAAAATAAAAATAATAATTATAAATATTCTTGGGCGTTTTATCAGCATTAAATATTTAGATATAAAGTATAGAGCTTTATATCTATTTAAAAAAATAAAAAATAAAAATTAGTACTTTTACTTAATTGTAAGATATCATAATATGTATTTTGAGTACATTATGGTTTTAGTGGTTAATAGAAAATGTGATATAAACATATACCATAGTAAATTTCATTATAACATTTCTTTTTGTTTAAATAAACTTGAGGGCCTAACACTGAAATTCCACAATGACGAATATTTTTATGAATTTGAATTCTGATTTTATTTTTAGTTGTGTTTTAACACTGATTTGTCCTATTTTGAGTTTATTTTCTACGTTTTTACACCTTCATCATCGGGAGAACGATATAAACACATGTTGTATGTTGTACCTATGTATGTATGAAATTTTTTTTTTGTATTTTGTATAAAAAAATGAAAGTGTTTTAATCCAATAAAATATCTGACATATATTTAATTTTGTTCCAAGTGTTCTTCTATTATAGGTTTAACCCACTACTGCTTTGTAAGATATATATTTTTTTAGAAAACCGACGTTTTCATTATTTTTAAGTTTATCCGCATACACATGTATATTATTTTTGACTAAATTTGACTAAAACGCTTATGTTATATTTTGCCTTCGTGTAAAAACACTCTCACTTTCCAGAGTAGGGTATCATTTGTATGCCACATACAGCAAGAGATAATTTTAACATGAAGGTACATAATACGTAGGTTTAAGAACATTTGCCCAACACCCATGGGCAAACAAAGATTGATGTTACATCGCGTCTAAATTTGATTCGCCAATTTACCAATATTCCCCGTCCTTGCCCCGGATCAGTCAAGAAGATCATCGCTTAGTGTTAATCCCCATCTCGCGAGAATACATCACGTCACAATGGACCATAAAGCCTCTTCATCTCGCCAGTGGGATCGTTCATCCGAATAATCGATTTAAGAATAATAGAGGATATGCACTTTCTCATTTTTAACCTTGTTTAATTATTAACGACTACAATAGGATAGATTAGTAGTAACAATATTAAATAATATATTTCAATGAAAATATATAGGAAAGTACAACAAACCTTCTGTACGAAGCATTTAATTTATTGTGTGACGTTTTATAAATAAATGAAACACTTATACATGTTATTTTAACACCACATTATTTTGTTTTTAATCTACCGACGGGTTTCGCTCTAAGCGAAACTTACCTATTATTATTACAAAATTAATAAGAATGAAAACGTCTGTATCTAGTAGTTTTATTATATTGTCTTAGAAGGGCAATACATGTTATTCCATCTAAAATTTAATAAAACTCCTAGAAGACAAACGTTTTCATTCAAATCAATTATTTATCATGGAGTTTTACTCCATTGTTCAAGAAACAATTCTTCTTCTTCTTCAAGTGCCCTGTCGTGTCCCCCCAACGTTGGCGATCACCTCGGCGAATCTGTCCCTGTCCTGCGCCGCTCGGAACAGCTCCTCCACACTTCGGATGACGGTCCACTCCCTCACGTTTCGCAGCCAGGACATTTGTCTCCTTCCGGGCCCTCGGCGTCCCTCAATTTTTCCCTCCAAAATCAGTTGGAGAAGGTGGTACTTTTCGAGAAACAATAAATAAATATATAATATTATTGTACATTTATGAATATGAACAATGTTAAGTGGAAAATATTTTCCTTCAATCCAATAGCGTTCAACTTACTGAGGATGCATACGTTTACCTCATTTTTTACATTCTAAATTTTTGTCATTTTCGTAATTTTTTTCGTAAATTAGCATAAAAGAGGTACAAGTCATTTTAGTGATTGAGATTCTCTATAAGAGTTTTGTGTAATCCCACTGCAGTGTTCCTTCCTTGATCCGAATGGTACACGCGCTCAGATCTGTGGCAACAATCAGTAGTCCTCCCACGAATACTTTATATAAATTGCGTTATTATAAACGGCTCTCGCAGCCATTCGGAAATTTCTAGATCGCATTAGATACAGTTGTCAGATTTTCGTATTTCAATGAGACGACCAACACGCGACAGGAATTGACGGTAAATAATGATTTATAAGCATTGATTTATTGTCGTTTTACGTTTGGTTCAATAAAAGTAACGATTCGTTTTGCACTTCCATAAATTTGATATTATGCTTGTTGCCTTCGTATTTCTCACTACCCGCTGCTGTGGAAATTTTCAGATCAGTTTTTTGAGAGCATATTTTTTGTCAGATATTTTGAAATTTTCATTTTAGAAAGCTTAAAAAATGTAGATTATCACAGTTGGTAATAAAATATTCTTTGGGAACTTGTATCACGATCTTGTATCTTCGACGAACGTTTTGGAGATCATTCCAGTTTCCATCAAGAAAGAACAGAACAATTACCCTGAAGATCAAGATATGAGATGGGGTGATACTTTAACGATCTCCGAAACGTTAGTCGAAGAGGATCTCGAGATACACGGAAATAAGAATGTATTGGAAAAAAAAATGTTTTCTGAATGTTTTTTGCATTACTATTGATTCGTAAAAGTTTAAAATCATATACTCGTATGTTCACCTATTCAACCTTTTATGCAAAGTTTGAAATCATTTTTCAAAATACCATAAATATGTTTAATTTTAAATAAACTTAAGGCGTTAATACTGTGGAATTCCATAATGACGATTTTTTGTGAATTAAAGCACTGTTTTTTTCACTTTTGAGTTCATTTTTCTCGGCATGTTTGGAAGGCTTACTTACACCTTCATCATCGGGAGAACGATATAATCGTTCTCTAGATGATGAAGGTTTAAACCTTCGAAACTTGTCGAGAAAAATAAACTCAAAAGTGGAAACAACAGTGTTTTAATTCATAAAAATTCGTTACCATAAATATGTTATCACGATACAGGCCATGCCTGGTGTGACAACTACAGTCCATAAACTTTTTTTATCAAATGTATGTAAATCGTGTATAAATAAATGAAAAAATTAATAACAAATATTTGATTACTTTAAAATAAATAAATAAAAATTAAAAAACTTTTAAAAATGTATATTTAGTTAAAATCCACTGATGTTGTGTGTATTCGACCGGTTTCGGCAGCTTACTGCCGTCTTCTGATACCAGAAGATGGCAGCAAGCTGCCGAAACCGGTCGAAGACACAAAACATCAGTGGATTTTAACTATATACATTTTAAAAAGATTTTTTACAATTAATGTTTTTATTTTCATTATTTACAAATGATATTTCAAATAACAACATTCTTATTTACTTGACATTTTCAGCCTTTTTGTCATTTGTGCATTGATTTGGAAAGTGTGTGTTTTTATTACCAATTCAAAAACATAAGTTTTAAAGTAAAGGGATCGGAAAGAAATCGACGTGCATGCATGACAAGTTTTATGAATGTTGAGAAGTCGAAAAAGTAAGTTGGAAAGAACAGTGTAACGATTTATTGTTTCTGCTAACCCCTCAATGAATACGAAGTTAGATTTATAATGATTAGTAATTATTTTATTGCTTAAGAAAAACGGTTGTATTAATTGACCAAGCTACATGTCCCATTGATATTAGCGTCATTGTTTTATAGATACCAACAACAAACATTATCATCGACTATAAAGGACATATGCAAATCAGACCATTAACCTCTCGTACGATATAATTAATTACACCGGTGTCTAACTTTTCCAGATGCCAACATCAGAGAACAATAAATACTTACAGATCATTGAGGAGCCGAGCCCGCATATTGGCAGTCATAAATAATGATAATTTTCACACCACCGGCCAATGTCACTGTTGGGGAAATAAATCAATCGTTTTTTGTCGTGGGATTAAATAATGTCGCCGGCCTATCGAATATTACACCGCTTGGGTGATGGATCACTTCTCAGTATGTTAAGCCTCAATACTCTGTACTCAACTCGAGTAATAATCTAATCCTCGAAAATATTGGAACACCATAAATCATCTCATTTTATCAGTAATGAAAGAAAAGCGACAACAGATCCATTTTAAAATCGAGTTGAAATTCTATCATAAAAATAATTCAGTAACCAACCATTGATAAGGGTAAAAGCGTCCGTTTTAGGAAGTTTGATTATTTTATGTTTTATGATAATGACATATTTCGCCTTGCTAAGACATCATCAAAAGTTTTAAATATTCACTTTCTAGAATTTATTGTAAAGGGTTATCAAATATTTGTTTTCATTTTATTTTTTTGTTTATTTTAAAAATGTACAATTGTTTATAAGTATTCCCAAGAGTATATAACTCTTTACAGGACAAAAAGGGTTTGGGTAAAAAAACTTCTGATACATTTCATAAAAACAATATAATAGTATTATGATGCATTTAACGAAAACATGACATTTGTAAAAAATATAAAAATACTTCTAGAAAACAAACGTTTATAACAATATTATATAATGTATTCAAACATGTATTATTAAAGGATTAATTGTATCTCAATAGAGACGAAGATGCAAATTGGAAAGTGAATATGGTGATCGAGGTGTTTACAGGACTTATGACCTGTCATTGGTTGGGTTAAACGCACGCTTTATGTAATACAACATTCCCCATTCCACCTTTCTTATGACCACCATGTCAGACAAATTTTTGGAAGTTGTATATATGTTAATATGCAACACCACAATGTATTATTAATTCAATTAAATTACTATTCACCATAGAATCACTCAAGATGCTCTTAAATATATTTAGATAGTTTTTCTCTGTGTTTATTTGGCTTTCTTTAAAAATATTTATTTAAATACTGCAAGCATTCTGAAAATACGAAATACACCTAAATTCTTATTACATACTGTTAAATAATAAACAACATAAACTGTGCTATAAAAGCCTATAAAAGTTTATTTTTATTACTCTACTGATCACATCATTTAATAATTCTTATTTATTAAGGTAAATCAACGGTGATTTTTATGCATACTCGTGTATAAATACAGATTCAGCAGGATGAATTATATGCTACCATTTTGCACGCTTAATAGTAAACTGACCGATTATGGTTTAGGTCATAATTGAGTCAACATTAGACAGAGGCTTGTGTTAACGCTATCCATCTATTTTTCACGATGTTGCTATCCATTCGCACGTACGATAATCGTTCACAATATTAACGCTATCCATTCGAACGTGTTTTTCGACTGTTTTTGTTAAAACACCGACTCATGAGAGTTTAAGCAAAACTTGTTTTTTTTTATGTTGAGCCAGTGTTCTATTAAGCGTGCGATTTATATTACATAAATGTTAAAATAAAAACAATATTAATATTTATTTAAAGTAATAATCATCATAATAACAAAAGCGAATTGAATGATAAATACAAACACAAATTAAACATTAATAACACATGAATATTAGTTGATTTTTTTTAATATTATACAACAAAAAACAACAAAACAAAACCATCACGCCGTTTCCCCGCAGGGGTAGGCAGAGAAAATGGACCGCCACACTACTCTATCCTGGCACACCTCTCTAGCTTCCTCCACATTCATACATCGAGTCATACACGCACGTCGATTCTTCCGGCTTCTGACATGACGAACTTTTAATATTTGATTAATTTGGTCATGCCATGTTTTCCTCGGTCTACCTCGACTCCTTACTCCATTTACATTGTTAACGTATACTTTTTTAACCATTCTTTCTTCACCTATGCGCTCCATATGTCCGAACCAACGAAGCGAACCTTTCATAATTTTGTTCATAATACCTTCTTTCGCTCTACACTCCTTCCTAATTCTTTCGCTCTACACTCCTTCCTAATCTTAATGAATCTTTAATATTATATGTTTTATTTATCTTCTTTAGATACCGATACGAGAGCCGAACGAAAGTACTAGTTACTTTCTTTACTTAATACAATCGCATTCTTGAGATGATGTATTTATTTCATATGAATGCCTGACTCCAAAACAGATCATGCGTGTCCGGGCGTAGTTTTAATGAAGTTCAAATTTAAATAAGTAGCATTCGATTCTACAATTTGAACAATGACTTCATATTGTACATCACACCGGTAAGCACTTCATATGAAAATATAATGTAATGTATATACGGAACAATGTTTCCATTGAAACTACCCTGTTACACGGAATATCTCATTAAAATGGCGCTGCATGATGACTTCGCAGAGTGGCCGAACTAAAATTAATTGCGTTCCGTAAGGCAGTTTCCATATCTCCAAATGAATCATCCAAACTTATCGAGACAGTGACGTATTGGAAGTATTGTTGATGACAATGAATAAACAATATAGGGGAAATATAGTAAAACGTCCTCTATTATGAAAACAACTTTTTTATTAATATGCCCTGTTACGCGCTCTGTTGTTGTGCATTTTTAAAAATAAAATGATTTCCACCTTTTTTTAATATTAGTTTTAGGGCGCAGCGGCACCCTTTCCTCAGCCTCGTTCGTTTACTTCCTAGAACCGTCCTCCGTCCATCCGAGACTGCCGTTAACAGGTATTTCATTAAAGCAAATCAATTGGCACACCAGGCCAATATTTAAGCTACCTATTCTATTTTTTTTCTTATTTGCTCAGCACTTACAAATACAAAAAAACTAACTAACTAACCATCACGCCGTCTCCCCGAAGGGGTAGGCAGAAAAAATGGACTGCCACACTTTTCTTTCCGTCAGGAATATATGTCAATATTTCTCTCGCTTCCTCAACATTCATACATCGTGTCATGCACTTGTGTCGATTTCTCTGACTCACCACATGGCCGACATTCAATATTTGATTTATTTGATCGTGCCACGTTTTCTCCGGTCTCTCTCTGTTTCTGGTTCCATTTACATCGTTGGGATATAATTTTTTTACCATTCTTTCTTCATTCATTCTTTCCATATGTCCAAACCATCTTAATGATCCTTTCATTATTTTGTTCATAACAAATACAAATACAAACACATGATATACAATATAACAACTACAAAGGAATATAATCGCAAAAACGTCAATGTAATTACATAGTATAAGGATGGCGGAATAATTTTGGGGGTGGGAGATAGTAAATGTTGGGTTTGGGAAAGGAAACAGAAGAGGTAGAGACAGAGGAAGAAGCACAAGACATTTTATATAATTCTGTTGCATTAACAATTGGTGTTGTTTATTGTGGTTTCCTCCTATCATATTTTTTCACAATCTGATGATAAGACACGCTCGATTTAATTGACAAGGTCAGCCCAAGAAAAGGAAGGTTGCAAACAAACAATTTTTTCACTCGTGTGGTATTCATTCCTTTGATTACAAGGACATGAACTAAGCAATAAACACTGATAAGCCACGAGCAAAACAAGACGAATTCGAACGGTACGGACCAGAACAATTTACTTATCTGCATAATAGCTTATATTGAAAATAACGTAACAAAGATTTCTTTAGTAAGTTTTGAATCAATTTCGATTTAAATTGAATTCTGAAGTAAGAATAACATATAACACAATGGTCACTCATTTTGCGATGGTATATGTGTGCACTAATGCCTGGGTTACACAAAAATAAACTTAATAAAAGCAATTCCACTACTATAATAGTAGTTTTTTGTGTTAAAAGTTTTCTTCTCGTACATCTGTTTCTATTATTTTGTTCTCGATTTTTTTGTGAATCAGATTTATGTTTTTTCGTTAATTTTGTTGAGAATTCCATATTCAAATATACAAGTGAGTTGGTATTTTAGCGACCGATTTTGTCACTGATACTCATAGACTTTAAACTATTTTACGTTTTATATACTTATATACTATTTCGTGTATAAGTGAATTGTTTTGGTCAATTTGATTATTGCCGCTCTTTATGATAGTTATTTGTGACAGAAAGTACGTTTTCACTGTTTTGGTGTTAAAATTATATAAGTTTTTTCGTTTATAAAAAGAATTTTGACAGTTGTAAAAATAAATTTATCATTTGTTCCAATGACAATTTGAATAAATTCTTCTGTAATATTTTAAAGTTCCTACTGGTGTTGGATTTTTTTAAGTGCCTAATTACAGTAAATTAAAAAAAAACAGTGGATAACGTGGAATAAAAATTAAATAAACACAAATGTCCGGATCGTCCAGCTGACGACAAGTTCACCATCTAAAATAACAATATGTGTTAAATTATTTTTCTTTATTATTTTATTTTATATCGTTGTATTTCAGATAATTTGTTTTAGATTTATTATGTAGACGTTGAACGATCGAAGTGTGCGCGGGCCTTTTGGTGGCGATGAGGTTCGCAACCCATCACACCGCGTCTCTCGCGATGGCGAAAAGAGAAGGATCGAGTGCCGCATCGATTAAAGTGTGGCAGTCCATTATTTCTGCCTACCCTTTCGGGATGGTTAGTTAGTTTATTAGTTACGTATTATTATGTACAATATAAAATGGAATTCTTAGAAAAGAATTATTAAAAATCTTACAAAGCCAAAAATCTCAGGTTGAACAACATCAGGATATTCTACTGCAACTGAACCATTCTCAAAGCTGTTTTAGCCAGGATTTTCTTAATTTCCATACACTTCGTTTTCCCCCATTTTAACATTGTGTGAACAATAAATGCACATTATATATTTTGTTTCTAAATGGCGCTTTAAAGGTTGGCATATTATTATTACTAACGTGTCCGCAGTAGCCATAACATAAGCAATGATCAAAAATCAATGACGAAATGAAAATATTGTAAAAGTAAGATAATTTAGATTATTTTTGAATTAATAAGTTAAAAACTAACTTACTAACCATCACGCCCTCTCATCGAAGGGATAGGAAGAAAGACTGTTCTTTACTGACATATTTCACTCGTGTCACGTCGATTTCTCCAACTCCTCAGGTGTCCTACATTTAATATTGTATAATAAATATATTTAATCTCATTTCGATTTGTTTAGAACAAATTATTTTCAGAAATAATCTTTGTCAAATAAAAAGTTATTCTGTTTTTTAAAACGTAAAAAAAATCATTCGTTGAACTTTCTATCAATACGTTAATTAAATTTTAATGCGATTTACAAACGAAGTTAAAAACTAAGTTTTCATTACATTATATTATATATGGGAAACTTTCTCAAATATTGAGAGCAATTTCAAAGAGCTTAAAAGAAAGTTAGAATCTCAATTAATAAAAATCGTTTAAATTTTCGTATGAAGCCCTTTATTTGTGGTGTGACATTATTAAATATAATAATAATTCACTTATGAAAATTTGTCTATGAACCACTTTATCGTTATTGACACCAACCGGTTTCGTTCCCACCGGAGCTTCGTCAGGGTAACTCCAGTATATTCTGTTACCCTGATAAAGCTCCAGAGGGAGCAAAACCGATTAGTGTTAATGACGAATGAATAGATTCATATACAAATTTTGGCAAGTGTACAATTATTATATTTAATATAAATCGTCTTAAAGGATTACCGATAAAAGATGAAATCTTGATTATGGAGTTCAAAAAATCTTAAGCATTTAAAGTGCTTGGTGAAATATTAACATTATATAATTAGAGTGCATTCCGAATTTGAAAATTTGAATCATCAAAACTACTGTTTAATAAATATTAAGTTTGGAAGTAGGTAAGTACAACACAGTTATTTGGATCAAATTTAACGATTTTTGTTAACTAACCACACGTGTTTAGGGCCAGCGCTTGTAAGCACCTGATTTACCTGACAAACGACTTTATAACAATGATCGAATAAAATTTATATCGCTTTTAGAAAGTCAGTCTACAAATCTATTTAGATTTAGCGCATATTTTAACAAACATCCGACCACAAAAGGGCAAATTACAGCGGTGGTTTTGCTTTTATGGCCCCAACAATAAAAGGAATATAAAAATAATTGGCTGCCGGCTCTCTGCTATTATTCAGGCAATACCTTTTTTTTGCTGAATGGTAATATTTTTCAATAGAAAAGCGGTTTAACTCAGATATTTATATATTAAAAAATCACATGTTTTCAATACATTAAAAATATTATTTTTGTTTATCCTTATAATGTAATATAACTGTGTTATTATTGTACAAAAAACTAAAAAGGTATTAATAAAAACGCATTTATATTTGTCTCGACACGATTCGCGGAATATTAAATTATCAATAAATTTTTAAAAAGAGATTTTAATCATAACTATTTACTTTATGGTTGCGAGTCTTGGACTATGCGAACATCAGAGAGGTCCAAAATTAATGCTTTCGAGATGTGGTGCTGGCAACGAATGCTGCGTATACCCTAGACGGCAAGAAGAGCAAACCGGTCAATCATTGGCCAGCTGGGTGTCAAGGCAAGACGCTCGCGGATGTGCTCTCAGAGAGTGCTGAAATATTTTGGACACATAGCCCAGAGAGATCAGGACAACCATGAAAAGCTCATCATGATGGGCAAAGTGAAGGGAAGGCGATCACAAGGATGACCACCGAGCCTATGGTCTGATCAAATCAGAGATCTGACTGGTCTCTCATTAACTGCAGCTTGGAGACTGACGGGTAACAGGAGTGCATGGCGTACCATGGTCAATAGTTTACTGGATGGAAACGACCCTCAATCACGAGGAATACAAATGAGAAGAAGAAGAATTACTTATCATCACGCCGTTTTCCCGGAGAGATTGGCATAGATGGACCACCACACTGCTCTATCCCGACATCTAGATTCCTCTATATAAATATATCGTAACACGCTCACTCGTCGACTTTTCTGACTTCGAATGTGACAGCTTTTTAGTAATTGATTTTTCTCGGCTTTTTTCCCAATTTACACTGCTTGTATACAACTTTTTAACCATTCTTCCCTCATTTGTTCGTTCTATAAGTCTAAACCCTATAAATGATGTTCGGTGGTATTAGGGCATTATCAAATGTGGCGATGATTAAAATAATAACCTTTTTTTATAAGAAGCCATTACTTGGTGGTTGGACATATTTAACACTTAATTAAACACTTTTTGTACATGGTATACAATCAGTTTATTTAATTAAATTAAAATAATTTAATTTAATAATTTAATAAAATGGTTATATACCAAGTACAAAAAGTGTTTAATTAAGTGTTAACCATTTTATTACATATATGGGATAATAACAAAAATAAACCGTCGTTTTCGACGATCCTTCTTCCACCAGTTCCATAATTCGCTTCCATAAAAAAGGGCTGAAACCTGAATGGTTTTGTGAATATACCAATATTTTATTAATGAACTCTGTTTTTAATTACTTCTGTTAAAACTCCATTCACAGTGTAACCCGCTTCAAATCTTCTTTCGATATCGCTGTTAGTTTGGCCATACTTTTTAAACATACTATTTAAATACACAAATTTAATAACCTGCTCGAAGTTTTCCTCATTTAAACATATGTTGCAAACTATCATATACGATTTATTTATTATTTCTTGAACAATGATGTAGAACTCCGTTATAAATTATAAATACGAATAAAAACGTCTGTTTTTTTTTATAAGTTTTTATCCATTTCATGCGAATGACATATTTCGCCTTGCAAAGGCATTAACCCATTTGATAATACAAAGAACATAAACTTGTAAGGAATATTGTAGAAAAACAATTAAAATCAAAAGTTTGTCAAGTATTATGGCATTCTGACATTATTTTTACGATTAAATTATTGCAATTGTTCTTAATTGTTTCCTCTGAACAATACTTATCCAAAATTTTGACATACTTGCAGCGAATGCACATCAATGTGATTTTTAATGTGGCTTTAAGTATCTCTTCCTGATTTCACTCTTACCTAAATTACTGATATTCTCTGGAAATCCACCAAATTACTGACTTTAGGTAAGTATGTAGGTGGGGTACCTACCCGAAAATAACCTGAGTCAATTATCTCTGCATAATTCACAAAAAATTGAAATTCAATTTTGCTGATGGGTACATAATATGCAAATAATACCTTATCGATGCCGGTAATCCATAATCAATAAAATTGTGCTTTTAAAAATCTGTATACCGTTTTAAAAAATTCATTCTGGAGTAAATAAGTAGTTACAATAATTATCCAAATGATAAGTATAGAAAAGTTCGTATAAAAAAGAATATGTTAATGTATTAATTATAAGATTTAAATTTATTTCTGCGACTGTAAATAAACAATACTCACCATTCTATTTATGGTATATTTAAAGTCATCAATACCATTTTGCAGAGAAGCAAACGAAATATGTTTTTTTGAACTTTAATAAAAAGTGAATAAAATTTCTATTTAATATTTTTTATAGACATATAGTGGTTATACTGTATTATTATGAGTACACTACTCATTCTGGGATAAAAGGAAAATTTATATACTCAATAATTACATCTAAATATTCAACAATTGTAAACTGAAACATCAAAACACATACTTAAAAAATTAAAACATCTTACAAAAATTACAAAAGCATTCAGGAAATATCAAAGACATAGAAACTAAAACATATTACAAAGTTCACATAATAACAAAAGCATTCAGGAAATATCAGTAAACAGACATAGAAAGACATATACAAAGTTTACTAAATTATAGAAACCTTTAGGAAAAATCAAAACACAGATATAGAAACTAAAACATATTACAAAGATTACAAAATTACAAAATCATTTAGGAATATCAAAACACAAACTTAAAAACTAAAACATCTTACAAAGTTTACACATCACCTTTTATCATCAATATATACGAGTAGAACAAAAATACAACATTTGCAAAACAAAAAATACATTTTTTGCAGCTTTGGAGCAACATTTAGTAATAGCAAGTAGTCCCAAGCGATAATATCTTGTCTAGCTACACTCAGTGTCCATCCCATCCCAACGGATGGGATGGACACCTGTATAGAGAATGAATATTTTGAAACCAACTAAATATGCTTTAGAAAAATCGCAATACGCTTCTATCCTGACATACGGTCATAGATATACATACATACGGTCAAGATTTCTCTATTTTCATAAATCATGACATGCATACTCGACACATACGACTTCAAATATGCCCGACTATCAAATATTGATAAATTTAGTAACACCACGATTTTCCTCGGTATTTCGTTTTTTTCCATTCTCTCCTCATCCATTCAATTAATATTGTTATTAAATTTATTAAGTGTAACATACAACGGTTTGCATAAAGAAAAACATAAGAAAAGAATACAGGATGGCCAATTACATGCTACTAATCTGTATACACATACACTATCACACACATTCATACACACATAAAAAAACACACACACACTTATAGCAACAAAAGTATTATATTATAATTACTACGCCATTTATCCTGCTTTCTTACCATTTTTAATGTCTGTAAATATTCGAAAAATAACTAGTATATTGTATTCCACTTAAAACATTTACATAATAACAAAATCAGCCTATAATTAGTATTGCATTACGACATTTATCATAATTTCATCCCTTTCAAATAAAGGTCTATTAATATTTAGCACCATACATAATAAACGTACCGCGCATGTTTTACTAAAATTTTCACAACAATCTTACGACACAAAAATGAGTAAAAATGTTAATTTGTTTCCTTACTTTCATCACAAAGATTCCAACTTTGTGTGTCCCAACACAACAAAGATCTCGTAAAAGGACCAAGTGAAGTATGTGACTGCACATGACACCGACAAAAAAATTCCTGATACCAATTCAGATTTCCCGCTCCCATTCGTCTTCCTTTTTTTACGGCAATTGCGCTAATTGAAATATGAAACCAGCGTGCATTAAGGGCAGCCCCGACGCTTTCTTGTTAATTGACAGAAATCATTTGTTAACAGCTTAGCACAATCGCTGATTGCTGCTAAAGTACCCTCAATAAATTAGTCCGCTTCCTTTGGCGGCATCTGCTACACTCGACACTGGTGGCTCGTGACATTTATTCTTATAACATAGTTATTATTTATTTTTTTCAAACTGCAAAATCAGTACATAACTATGTTAAATTAAAAAACTTTATTTTATGTAACACATGTTTTGTATGTTACAAATTGTAATACCTGATGATGTCAACATAGTTTGACGAAACAGCTATCGCGAAAAAAAATACAATTGTGATACATAAAACAAAGTTTTTTATTTAACAGTTTATAATGTTAAAGTATCAAAGTGTTTCGGCCAAAACAATGGACTATTTAATAACTTATACCAAAAATTAGAAAAGCACAGATCATTGTCAATCATAAATTATTAAAGTAAAATTTATGGAGTAAAAAAATCACATTTTTTTAAAGATTAATACACTGTTTTTTACATTTTTAAGTTTATTTTCTCGAGATTTTCCGAAGGCTTTGACCTTGATTATTGCGAAAACAAAGGTGTAAAACCTTCAAAACAAGCCGAGTGTTCCATAAAAAAGTGTTATTTTGAAATTATTGAACGTGGATGCCTCAAGTTCATCAAAAATAAAAATAAATAATGAAGATGTTAATTCAATATTGTTCACTCGCACTTTGTTTTGTTTTTAAAGTACCCAACGGTTTCACTCCGAGCGGAGTTTTGTTAGAGTAAGACTACTTAATTTTTGGAACGAAAATTTACTTTTATATAAAATTACTATTTATGTATTTTTATTCACAAGAAAATAAATAAACACCATATATTTTGGAGTTCAATCAATCTCTCTCTCTTTTAATCATTTAGCGGATATTTATTTTCATGATCAGAAAGAATATATTTAAAGTTGTTTTAAACAAAATTAAATTTTCCTTCCACACTAACATTGAAATTCCGCATAATTAATATTAAGCTTGAATAAGCATAAATAAAAATAATGAAATAAAACGCTGCAACCAGTTGTTAATTTAAAAAATCAGAAGAGTAAAGTAAAATCTTATGAAATCAAAATTTACATATATTTAATGACGTTTTAATTTAACAACTGTACAGATCTCTCAGTGACTTTGAGCGTAATTATTTCAATGAGACAAACTAAAACATTTAAAAAATAAAATAGCTTTTTAATTTACTGAAATTTAACATACTCGTCAATGTAGTTAGGTTTGCGAACCCTCACTGACCCTTACAAATGTCGGCACTTGGCCCGCAGAGACGTTGTTCCTTGTTTGTAAACGGTATTGTCGGCAATTTGGCGACAAGTCCGACTTTTGTATGGATTACTCGAGCACGAAGGATGTTATACTTGATAGTTTTTTTTGCATACTACCCGCGCACGTACGTATGTATACGAGTATACACTATAAATTATTACGGCTCTCTTATGCCACCGGTTTCTTCTAGACATGCGGGGTTACTGCGAGGTCTGTTTAATATTTTCATGCCAGCGGAAAGGCAACGTTCACTTCAGTGGAAATAAATATGAACAACATTGAGATTTCAGTCAGAGCTAATAAAGCTAATTTTACGATCGTGCTTTTAGCGTTGCGGGTCCGTTGGCATTGAATCGCATCCAAGTTTGTATCAAGTATGAGGATAGTGACGTTAAATTTAAAAGACTTCTAAAGACTGCACTGTTCGATTATTATTTTCTTAGTGCGCCTTTCAGGTAACTGATTTTATAAAACGGCGCACTTAAAAATAAATCATCATACTAATTGTTTAATTAAAATACTTACCTACTAGTTTATTCCCGAATGTGAAGTGTTTTATGATGTACGTAGTGGCGTAGAATTACTTTTATAGTATAATATATTTTTAGAAGCGCAGTAAAAACGTGAAAAGCCCAAAAAGGATCATCCCCAACTGTGAAGAAATCCTGTCGTTATATTAGGTCCTTACATATGAAATTGGCGTTTTGTATGGGAGGAACATAAAGTTGATTTTTTTTTAATATAATATATTTATTTAATCAAAGTATGTACCATTGCTATCTATGCACTTTTGCCATCTCATAGGTAGTTCATCGATCCCTTTACTAAAAAAAAACATTCGGACGGGAATCAATAAAATCTTTGAAGTCGGTTTGGACTGCCCCATCGGAGTTGAATTTTTTCCCTTGCAAGAAGTTATCCAAATTTCGAAAAAATAGTAATCTGTTGGGGCAAGGTCCGGAGAGTACGGTGGATGTCTTAGACATTCCAATTGAAGCTCTTCTAATTTGGTAGCCGTCTGTTGTGCAGTGTGTGGTCTAGCGTTATCATGAAGCAGCAGTGGCCTAGAGCGATTAACCAGCCTCGGTTGTTTAGCAGCTAGCTTTTCCATCATGGTTTGCAGTTGCTGACAATAGACATCTGCCGTAATCGTCTGGCCAGATTTAAGAAAGCTGTAGTGAACGACACCAGCACTAGTCCACCAAACGCTCACAAGTAACTTTTTTGGAGTCAATTTTCGCTTGGGGCATGGTTTGGCTGGTTCGGCAGGGTTCAGCCATTGCGATGAGCGCTTCCGATTATCATACAGGATCCACTTTTCATCACAGGTAATGATTCGATTCAAAATCCCTTCATTATTGTGCCGGTTGAGTAATGCAACGCAGCAGTCAACGCGCGTTTGTTGATTTGCTTCACTCAATTCGTGAGGTACCCACCTTTCAAGCTTTTTCACCTTCCCAATTTGCTTCAAGTGGATTAAAACAGTTTTATCACTAACACCGCAGCCTGCAGCTAACTCGGACGTGGTTTGCGATGGATCCGCTTCCACAATAGCCTTCAATTCTTCATTATCAACTTTGGTCTCCGGCCGTCCACGGGGCTTGTTCTGCAGGTCGAAATTTCCAGAACGAAAACGTTGGAACCAAAAACGCACTGTGTTTTCTTTTGCGGCACCGTCGCCATACACATCATTAATCCTTCGAGCCGTTTCTGCAGCACTGGTGCCACGGTGGAACTCGTACTCGTAAATAACGCGATATTTTAAGTTTTCCATTTTGTAAACTGAGTGACGCAAAGAAAAAAAACAATTGAGGAAAAAACAAATGAATTATAATTTTCAAAACACAAATACTTGAGTAAATAGCTGTATAAATTTGAATTTGGAATTCTTAACCGAAGAGAAGATATTTGAGATCAAAGTTGCCAGTACGGCAAAACGCCAATTTCATATGTAAGGACCTAATATTTGATATTTGCGCACTCAATGTTTTTACAATCTATCTTCGCAGTTAGAGAAAATTGCTATTTTTTACTACAAATCTAAAAAAGTTATCTGAACCTGAACTTCTCTAGCCTCCTGAACTTAAATTACATTTGATAATTAATATTATGATATCAATGAATCTGATAATACCTCATACAGGCGAAACGTGTCATTCTTATAAATAATAATACTTTTTTTAGAAAACGAACGTTTTCATTAATATTTTACTTATTTGATATAGAGTTTTACACCATTGTTCAAGAAACAAAACATGGATTGCAAATATGCAATTATTTTTTGAAGAGTATATATGTTAATGAAGTAAATAGAACATGAATTTAAGGAAGTTAATACTATTTTTTTATCATGTTTTTATCCGTCAAACATTATCTTATTTTTTTGTCGTATGGCGTTCGTCAAAACATTAAATTTCTGCTGTATTTATTCTAGTTTATTATTTCTCTTGCCAGTTTTATGCATCACTACATCACACACATTCATAAGGGTGAGTACAAGAAAACCAATATGCTTCACGTGCGAACAATTTATTCAATATTTACAATGGAATTCCTTCCAAGTAAACGTCACGATAAGAATAATTTGAAGTGTACTGTTTGAATATTCGATTCTATTGGATATTGAAACCCAACGAATATTGATAATATTTCTAGAATATACCTTAGAATTCTTATTTAAATTTGATAGAAAATATGATATATTTATCAATTTACGTTTGGTCGGATATTCATAAAAAAACACATGTTTACCTATATTTATAGTTCACAAAGTTTCACGTCTGTCCGACCGTTGACATATTATAGCATTATTGGCATGGATCAACCGATGCCTCAATTTAATTTCTCCTTAAAACCATTTTTAACTTGACCAAATGGAAACGTCAAAAAGTCTATACATTTATCCGATTTAAGCTAATTGATCAAATTGTCATCTTGAACATCTGTAATTTTCTTCACAAATTCATATTTTATCAAGTTATGTACTATATAACATATAACATTTATGCGCGTGCATATGTTTATTACATTAGTTTTTACATACATGTTTATTGCATAAGTTTCTATCGAATCTATTAAGTTTTACTTCTTTGTCATTTTTTTACAAATGTGTACCATATATTTTTTTAAGATTTGCATCATAATTGTTGTGTAGCTTATACAATTTAAACGAATGTCAGGGATTTTTTTTATCCGATAAACCTTTGTGAACGCCGTATTTTACAAAAGTTCCGAAAGTTGAACACGATATGAAAAAAATATTGTATTAATTTTATTACTCTTGTTAAACAGCTTTGAGTATTTCGGAGTGTGTATTTTTATGTACCTACACAGAACACCGATTTTGGTTGAAAACTGGAAAGAGCTTTATTGCCGTCAAGGATGACCATCAATTATTGTAAAAGTTACAAAATAATTTCTAATATAACATCATTAATTAGAAATTATTTTGATCAATCTTCGAATTTATATTCGACATTCAAATGATATTTATATTTTAATAAGCTCTGCGCGGTCCTTTGGCCAAGAACAATCTTCCTGCAAACTTCAAGTCCATTGAGAATTTGCACCCTTTCATATCATCCTATCGTAATTAATATAAACGTTTATCAACTTCGTCGAGCGTAGCTTTCATAATAAATGTGTACAGTTTATAGCTAGGTTATGTGGAGCATCTTCTTTACTATCCTTAAAATGATTCTTTTATGAAAATGGCACATCCAAACAACGGTTATTTTTATTATTATTATTTTTTTTCTCCTTGTATACAACAGGTCGCTTGTACCCAATTACTGTATACAATTTATTTTAGCTATTATATTGATTCTCATGACATGTGATACGTAGGCAATCTATCGCCATTTTACTGTCACGCGAATTCTACACCAGACCAATGACAGTGTGACAATCACACTGCCATCGCCGGGAATCGAACTCGGGACCTTGAGAATGGAAGTCGGAGCTCTTACCACTCAGCCACGAAGGTCGACTCTATTACAAAAAATCTATAGCATTTATGTAGGAAGAAGAGCTTAATTAATGAATATACATTAAAAATATACGATTTTTATTTCACTATATGTACGAGAATGGAAAGAGTTTACAACAAACAAAAATAGACCATTGTACTTTATATTTACTTTAAATATTTCATTTCAAAATAAAACAACTAAAGTATTGTTTGTTTATGTTGTATGTTTTAAATACTCGAATAACAAACATTTTATTAATTAATTCTTATATGCATTAAGTTTGCATTTGTTTTCTTTTTAAATATATTTTTTTAACAATATATATTTTGAATAAATATTAGAAAACATTACATATTTTCACTACACATTATTCCACTGTTCACATGCGTGTTAAGGGTTGTTCTCTTTATTATTAGATATACAACTTTCACCTACCACTCGGGGTGATTTTAAATGCTACCCGTATTACAGCATGATATACCTACAAGTGACTAATTCCTTCTGCCGAAACCATAAAAAGGAATCGTAAATGCAACGTATCTTGTTCAATTTAACTGTACAGCTGTTTTTATTTTTTCATATAAGCGTAAGAAAACATCGTAGCATCTATCTAACAATATTTTTCTCAGTAATGTTGGGGATTCTCTTGAACTCTGGAGGGTTAGATTTAGTCAGGATATGGGTTAATTTAAAACTCTTTCGTTCTGCAACAAAGAAATATATAAATTCCGAATTATTACGTGAGTATTTTTTTCTTTACGTACGTCGTAAGTTAAATTTGCGTACGTGACTTTTCGTGCACATATTGAGAGGGCAGCCAGAACCAACCTGTCTCTGGTGACATCGGTGGGAAGAGCAATTAATCTGCTGAACGCGGTCTCCCCTGAGATCGACGTCTTTCATATTAGTGAAAGTACGTTCAGAAGGCAAATACTCTTAATTCTGGAGAGTATCCTATCTTCCTAATGTTGAACCATCTCTCATGCGTTTCTGGTAGTATACGAGTAGTATACGATGTACTATACACAATATATAATTTTTCCTGTTCTCAATAGATGCCTTAAAAATAATTTTATAATGTCTGTTGATGAAATAAACTGATTTTATTTGATTCCGTTGCTTCAAATGTGGACATTTTCAATATCAGCGGGGGTATTAAATAAATTTCACTTCTTTCAGCTGATTGGCGACCATATACAAAACTCGGATGTCCTGAGTGATGTAGGTCTATTTTTCCCTGATGATTACCTTTGTCAAAGACAGCACAGATTGTTTTATTTGCCGCGCTGCAGAACCAACCTGCCAATGGTTATGCCTGGGGGTATGGCAATCTTATTGCTTAATCGGGTCGCCTCGGAGGTCGACATATTTCGGGATAGTGTGAGTTGCCTTAGGAATGCAATATCAATGTTATGATTCTTTCTAATTCTTAATCTTAATGGTTTTTTAATGCTTCTCTTATAATTTTTTATAATGTAATTGCAAACGATCTGGAATTATATGTCTGTAATGTTTGTGATTTTTATTCAAATAAATTAAATTAAATTAAATTTTCTGGCAATACTGGAAAGAATGTCACTCTACTAATATCAATATTTTTGTAATAGTCTCTTATTATGCCTTTTTTACCTACGAGGTCTGTTCAAAAAGTATCGCGAATTTTGAATTTCCGCGGGTTACGTATATTCGATTTTCGATTTTTTTGCGGCGTTATGTTGGTGCTTATGTCTCGCACTTATGCCGACAAGTTCAGCCATTTTGAATGTTCAGTTAATTTTTGAGAGCTGCTTTGCTTGCACGTGTTTTGGCTCGTCTTCGATTTTTGCCCATTCAAAAAAAAAATGGATCAAAGAATCTGTATCAAATTTTGAGTGAAAAACAAAATTAAGTGCTCAGACGCATTCCGAATGTTGACTGTGGCATATGGTGAAGCTACCTTGGACCGAATCAACGTTTATCGGTGGTACAAAATGTTCTCAGAGGGCCGAGAAGATGTGAACGACGAAGAGCGTGCCGGACACCCGAGCACGTCAACAACAGACGAAAACATTGATGAAATGAATAACATAGAATTGGCCAATCGTCGAACCACGGCTAGAGAAGTTGCTGAGGACTTAAACATATCGCTTGGCTCGTGCCATTCGATTTTTACCAATGATTTGGGCATGAGACGGGTCACCGCGAAATTCATACCAAAATTGCTCAATTTCACATCATTGCTTGTGCGCAATTTTTTGGCCAAAACAACAGACTTATAATGCCGCAGCCACCGTATTCCCCAGATCTGACCCCCTGTGACTTTTTCTTGTTCCCGAAACTGAAGAGGCCCATGAAAGGATGACGCTACGCTACGATTAAGGAGATAAATACGGCATCGAAGGAGGAGCTGAACAAGATCACAAAAAATGATTTTTTTAAATGCTTCGAGGATTGGAAAAAACGTCGGCACAAGTGTATAATATCTGGTGGGGATTACTTTGAAGGGGAAAAAATAGATATTCATGAATAAATAAATAGTTTTTGAAAAAACACGAAATTCGCGATACTTTTTGAACAGACCTCGTATCTGTTAGATTTGCGTATTTTTTTATTGGTTTTCCTATTAAAATGAGCCGCAATTTAAGTATCGTAATTATTTATAAGATATCCCAATTTGGAATGTCTCATTTGTGTACAAACATTAATCATGAAATTAATCTGTCTAAAATCTATCCAAAATGTTGATATTTTCCCCATGGCAACGCAGCGTCACACGGGCCAGCCCAGCTTTCGTGAGTGATTTATCCATCGTGTTACGGAGGGCGAAGCAATCCATCGAGGTGGCCGCCGGGCGACAGGCGACGACAGATTTATTAGCCACAAATTCGCTCGAGATTCCCGAGAATCCGGAATGCGCCTGCGCAGATAGCGATTGTCTTTTTTTTCGTAATTCGGCGGGAAACAATAAAATAAATTACGCCGCGCTTTCTACGGCGGCGTTTCCTTCGGGGGTCTGAGAACGCACTCGAATTTTTCATTTGTTCGAATTTCATTCGTTTAATCTTGTTCAAGCTTTTGAATTCTGAATTTTACAACTCGCCTCTCTCTTTCAAAGGTCAATAAATTAAATATCTTCTTCTTATTCTTCTTCATCAGCCTATTCCCGTCCACTCCTGGACAAAGGCCTCCTCCATTAGCTTCCATGTCACTCTGTCTTATGCAGACTACATCCAGGTTATTCCGACGTGTCTGTTCGGATCATCCTTCCACCGTAGTTGCGGTCGCCCTGCACTTCTCTTTTCCATCCACGAAAAGTCTATGAACCATGCGTTCTGCCAGTTAGTACTTATAGTCTTGAAACTGTAACATTGTCCAAACAAAGTGCCGAGAAACTACGAGTTACCCAAAGAGCCATTGTTAGGAATAAGCCTAAGAGACAGAGTCAGAAACGATACGGTGAGAGAAAAAACAAAGCTTAAATGAAAAATGGACGAGAAGACTGCTGATTTGGAGACCGAGGACGGCAAAGAGAAATTTAATATATATATCAAACTAACTAACTAACTTAGCATTACGGAGATTCTCTGGAGAGATGAACAGAGAGGATGGATAGCCACACGATTTCCATTCACACTGCTTGTATACATATTTTTAACCATTCTTCATCTATATATCTAAACCTAAATGACACTTTCTTATTTTTATTTAGGACTCAATTATCCGCCATACATTTCTTTCTTATTTCGTCGTTCCATATTTTATCAAATTTCGATTTCATGCACATTCGTCTCAGTGATCTCATTTCTACGGCATTTATCCTAGTTTATGCTTTGAAATTTCGGACAAACAGCCCAAAAGTATTGCGAATATATATTAATGATTTCCTTAGGAACTCATAATTTCAACTAATAAATTAGTTTTTTGCCAAAACAATTTTTTTAGTAACGTCAAAAACATTTTGCTTAAAAACGCAAAAGGGTTTGTGTACCTTGGAAGTTTACCTTGGGATGATATAACGAAATGAAGTCAATAACCGCATATATCAAGCAAAGCTTACGTTCAACAGAAAATCAAAGATTTTCGAGTCAAAAAACATAGAGCTAAAAGCTTCAAAAATAATTTACGATAACATATGTATGGAGCATATTTATGTACGGTTGTGAGATATGGTGCCTAATTGAAAAATAAAATAATGATTGGGGTATTTAAGATGTGGTGCTACAGAAGGATATTGGGAATTTCTCGGAGAGACCACATCACGAATGACAAGGTTCTCAATAGAATCGAAAGAGGAAGGCAACTTATCAAAACCATCTCAGAGACAGATTAGCCACTTTATGTGCCATGAGGTTCTCCTGCTTGACATCTTATGGAATTGTTGAGTGGACAAATAACAGGGGGCGTCCCCAATGGAAGTATCTGAAACAGGTACGATTCTCTGCTGCAAAACCAATTCTTAGAATTGAAATTGCGAAGAAGACATAATGCATTAAATCTTCTTCTTTCGGTACCGTGTCAGGCCCCCCAAACGTTGACGATCACTGCAGCAAAAGCATATATGTCCTGCGTCACTTGGAACGTGTTCTGTATTCTTGTCATTCCTGTCCATTTTTTTTTATGTTCCGCAGCCAGGAATACTACCTTCCACCAACTCTCCGATGTCCCTACACTTTTTTTTATTTATTATTTATTTATTTATTTATACATAACACACAAATGAGACATAACAAACGAAAAACATTAAGGCGACTCATTTGGACACAAAACGATGTTACAAAGGTAAGACAAAGATAAAATAACATGAAACCAAAAAACCATACATATCAGAAAGAACCCAAATATGTCGACGTCAGTGAGGCAGTACTCTTTCCAGAATTGAAAATATTTTTTTTTAATACTGCCTCACAGACACTGAAAATGTCCGAATCCGAAAGTCCGAATTACTCTTTCTACTGGCATCACCAAAGGCAGGTTGGTTCTGCGTGACGGACAAAGAAATATTGTCGGCGCTGTCGCAAGTAATTATCAGGAACAAATAGACCTATTTGCTCCAAAACATAAGGGTTCTCAATAGAGCCTCGAATCAGTTTGAAAAAATGCGTTGACATTAATCCTTCCCATAAATATCAGTCGAAGGAGGTGGTATTGTTCTCCCCTTAGCACATGACCCAAATATGAGACCATTCTAACTTTTACACTCGACAACTGCAAGAACTTACCATATATAACATTTAATCATTTTTATCGAAGTTTAAGGTTGAGATCATCGTTGCAAAAGAAGGTTCTCATTTTATTAAATAAGAAAGGATTTTGATATGATGCTCATTTATATAATATGATACTCATTTATATGGGATATCTATTTATTTATCTTTCAATTATTTATTTATATATCTTAAGCATTACATTATATTGGAGGGCAAGATAGAGGGAAGACGGGGAGTTGGCAGAAAACAGATGTCCTGGCTGCGCAACATTAGAGAGTGGACCGGAATGAGGACGGTGGATGACCTGTTTCGGGCAGCGCAGGACAGGGAGGTTTTCGCCGGAGTGATCGCCAACGTCGGGGGGACCTGACACGGCACAGGAAGAAGAAGAAGCATTACAGAATTATTTTCCAATACACAAGTTAGAGATACACAATAATAATTTTATATTTAGGCAAACAAAAAATATGTTCACAAAAGACTTATCTTATTAGACTGAATAAATAAAAAACGACGATCTTCGTGGTAGCAGCTATGACTACCACACCGAATCGGTTTCGATTCCCAGCGATGACAGTGTGATTCTCATACTTTCTTTGGTCTGGAATAAAAATCTCGTGAGAATTAAATGGCGATAGAATAGTTACCTATCCCATATTATGAGAATCAATTTAAAAGCTATATCCTTTTACATTGATTTAGCTCGCGCTGTTATGATGTAAAGAAATATTCAACAAAATATGAAAAATAAATACTAAAGTCCCAGGACAGTAAGACTCTCAAGGCATGTGTCGTACGTTGAGCAATGTCAAGTCTTCACAATCAGAGAGGAATGATAATTTTTAATTTTTGGAGCGTGTTACCCGGTAGACGTGCAATGCCACATGTAATAAATAAACATACTTACATCTGCGGACACTTGTAATAATTTTGGGTAAGTGCCTACAATAAGATCATAAATTTCAACTCAAATCAAAGTGACTCGACGGTGTGGATGGAATACCTGTTTTTTTATTATATGAAATTCATACATAATGGTAGACGTAAATACGATTTTTTATCTCAATAAAGTTGGTTTAATACCCGTCAAATTACATGAGGTCATTACTATGTATACTTTATTTAGGTCGAATACAAAGCGTACGCGATTTTATTTTTTTACTGTAGTACATCACAAATAAGATTTCAGTATTAAATGTAATATAAATCACGTTTTTTCCTTCTTCCAAGTTTTTTTCAACAATATTTACGCATCCATCATCAGAAGAACTATATAAATTGGATAGAAAAGAAATAGTTATTTCTTGAACAATAGTTTGAAACTGGTGAAAATCGGTGGATGTGATCTTAGAGAGTGTTTAAGTATTTTGGATACATAGCCCGGAGAGATCAGGACAACCTTGATAAGCTCACCATGGGCATCTCACCACTCAGGGCAACGTGGAGGGAAAGCGACCACAAGGACGACCACCAAGCCGCTGGTCCGATCAAATCGCCACGCCGACTGCAGTCTGGAGACTGGCGGGTGACAGGAGAACATGGCGTGCCATGGTCAATGATTTACAGGATGGACACAACCCTCACACTGAGAAACAGACTGTGGAACTCCATGTTAAATAATAAACATGAATTAAATCATATTTTATTATTTGCAATGTAAATGAGACGTGTATCCCTGCTAAGGTATAATTAAACGTTTGATAAACACTAACCGAGACGAAACTTGTCATTCCCATAAAATATAAAATAACTTCTATAAAACAGACGTTTTCATTCATATGAATAAAACAAAATAATTTATATAGTTCTTTCGATGAAGAAAGCATTGTATCTTCGAAATATGTAAATGAAAGAAAAGTTTGTACTTTGATTGGGGTTACACTAATTCGTGTATTATAAAACATCTCTGTTTTTACGATGTAATAGACAATAAATTTATTAAACGTGCAGCTGGTAGCATAAAATCCAGATAATAATATCACTTCCTCAATACCAACTTATCCAATGCAAATGTATTTCATCTGTAATCAAGGCTATGGGTACTAAAAATAAACTTAGATATAATTTGGTCTATCCTAGATAAAAACGAGTTTTCTCGTTTTTGTATCGGAATCGCACGAGCCAACTACTGATGTAATGACATCCTAATTGGAGTGACTATTTTATGTTTTATTCCGAATCGTAAAGCAATAAACTCGAAGGCATTTCGGTCTGCAGTAGGAAGTTCATAAACCGCCACTCGCCGACTGACAACCGTAAAATTAATCACTCGACTACGTGGCAAATCATTATGCCGATGAGGTGCAAAAGTATTCACCTTTCGTAAAAATATAACACAGATCTAAATACGAGTATGTATATTGTGTCAATTTATTCAACTTTCCCGCTTGCGACTTGTTATTATAGCTATGTATGGCATATTAATAATGAGATATGTGACCAGTAAATTTAATAAAGAAATCAGGAGTAGTATTGCCATCTTGATCTAACGGATACATAGTGCATGAACATAGAACAGCTTTATAATACATATACGATATGTATACATGTAAATTGTTGGGTTGAGGATCTGGAGGAGAGAATGTTTTATTCATAATCCATAAAATTCTTAATCGATCCTTTGGAAATTGGGTATATCCGTTTTGTGATCTCAGATGACAGTAAAGAACACATATTTATTTACATAATAATAAAAGATCTATACAAGTAGTGTGATTGGAAAAAGAAGTCGAAAGGCGACCGTGTTCGAAGTCGAAACATAATGAATAAGGACGTATAGCTTTAGTAATTAATATAAATGTTTGAATTGTATGTTCTTTGAACAGTGATATGAAACTCCATAATAAAGTTTGTACATAATTTATTAAAAGCTATTATACTTAATCCATTGTTTGGGCCGATACACTTTAATACTTCAAGATTATTACCTGTTAAATTTACAATAGTGTTGTAATATCAAAAAAAGTATGATACACTTTTTGAGAATGTCGCGTATTGTATTGTAAATAAAATATCGTAAAAATAAGTAATCGTAAAAAAATTGTGATAATATAACAGTGTTGAATATTTAACAGTTAAAAATGGCTGTTTGTTAATGAATGTTTTATAAATAATTTATGTATTATTTGTTTTATAATCATTTTATATACTTTGGTTTTTTTTAATTATCGTGAAAGTAAATGATCGTAAAAATATTGTGATTTTACAACAGTGTTGTAAATTTAATGTATTATAATTGTTTTATGTATTATAATATTTAATAATTAAGAGACACAAATATCAAATGCACACCAACAAACTTTTAATACGTGCATTAGATACTGATCCACTACATCATGTGACAGAGTGAAGAGCGTTTTTTTAATAAAAACGATTTATTGACCACTTTCGAAATTCTTTAGCTCTAATTAAGAAACCGATTGCTTCTTAATCCAAACTAGGTAAAGTTACCCAAATACTTGACCGACAAATCACAGTTTTTTCAGTCTTATTTCATCTATGAACCATTGATCTTGTCAAAAATAATTAAGTTTTAATCCGACTAGACGAAGATGGCGATTTATCAGAGCATGACCAGCTTCTCTTTTGGGGGAACGGTTTTAAATTAAGAACACGATTTTGGTTAATGTTTTATGTGCCCTAAATGTAAAGTAAAGAGATGCGTGTACTTTAAATAATAATATGATCACTTGTTAAACGATTTAATGTCAAAGTATGCACATATGGCATATGACACATGATTTGAAAAAACAAGGTAAAACAAGTCAAACCGTAATCTAAAAAATTTGGCTCATTAAAAACGTGATTCCAAAAAATAAGCAATGGTTTGTAGTTTAACACATATATCAAAATGTGAATTATAATATTAGGTGTAGATATCTAAGCACGAATTTAACGTTTATACTTGTATGCATAATTGTGTAGATATCCACGGTTGGTAGTAACATGTTTAATAGGATTTTTGGTATATCCGTGTAACTTGTCGTTCTTGACCGAAGTTCCAGAGATCGTTAAAGTCTCCATCTTCAGGGTAGTTATGATAATAATCGTTTATCCTGACGATGGGACTGCAACGATCCCCGAAACGTCGGTCAAGAAAGACAATAGTTACACGGTTATACCAAAACTCAAAAAAACATACACAAGTATGGGTGTTTAAATCAAATCAAATGAGTTTATTGCATTGTTAATTTGGAAAGAAAATTTAAAACACTATATTTATAAATTTATTATCATAGGGATACGACCGTCGTGGCTGATTGCCACACCGAAGGTCTCGGGTTTGATTCCCGGTAATGGCAGTGTGATTGTGAATTTTTGGGACAATAAAATGGCAATAGATTAGCTACCTACTACATTGTCATGAGAATCAATAGTTTAAAAGCTACATACAGTAATTCGATTAAAATGACCTGCTGACTTCCAGTATTATAGTTACATCTAAAATGGGGTGTTTTCCCGAAACATTTAGTATTAATTTGTATTATGGCTATAAAAAAATATATTGATTAATTTTAAAGTGTTAAATTTTGTTTAATCGTCATTCAAATCGATTGTATAATTCCAACTATAATCGTATACTTCTTCTTCCTCTTCTTCCCCTTATTATAGATCTTGTGATCTGTTTGTATTGGATATCAACTTTCGTCCTGTGATAAAGATAGCTAGCCTTTTATCCATGTCTTTGATGGTTGTACTGGTGGTTGACAGCCCTCTGGAGTCTCATCCATCACGATCTTAGGAATCCTCGCTGGATGCTTACTCTCGATGTGGTCTATCCATTTTTTTGAACCGTATATTGATTTAAAAATATGTATTCTTGTATAATACACAAATTGATAAACCTATTATAACACTTCCTAAGTGAGTATATGCGTAGCATAGCACGAAAAGTTTTTTTTTTTAGTACAATTTGACCTTTGTTTTCCAAGGACGAAATGTTTAATAAACAGAATCAGATACAAACTATCAAACAATGAAAGTAATATTGAGATGAAAAAAATCATGGTTCAAATTTGAAAGAAAATAATATTGCCGTGATAAATTCAATATGTTTTTTAATATAAAGGAGCATATGTTATGTAGGTAGGTACTTTCATTGTTGATGTTATGTAGCAGCGGCTTTTACACCGTGAACACAAAATTGGCAGATTTGTAAATACTATAAACGAAAATATTATGAGTAGATTTTTTTTTTTTAGTTTATAATAATTAGAGGAAGACCGAGGAAAACGTGACACGATCAAATAAATCAAATATTAAAAATCAGCCAAGTGAGGAGTCGAAGGAATCGGCGTGAGTGCGTGACACGGTGTATGAATGTAGAGGAAACGAGAGAGAGAGAGAGAGAGAGAGAGAGAGAGAGAGAGAAATATGTCAGAGTAACAGTGTGGTAGTCATTTTTTCTGTCTACACATTCGGGGAGACGGCGTTATGGTAAGTTAGTTAATTACTACTAACTTAATACTTTTAAAAACAAAATAGGTCATTAAGAAATTTGCATAAAACTGAAACAAAGACGTACACCAATATTATTAAAAAAAAAATTATGCTTATCTATATATTGGTTTTCTTCGATTCTGTTTATTTTAATATATATTGTATAATGCCAAGCATTCTCTTACACCTTATTAATTCTAATTTCCTCGCAAATAAAAAAACATTTTATCTGCGCATTAAAACGTTCATGGTCTTCTTGGTTTACACTAAAGATATTTCTTGAGAAATAGTGGCAGCGGTCCTTTAATCATTTTGAATGTCGTCTACGAGGTCAGCTTCCGGGAGATAAGCCATCCCTTACTCTTTTAAAGCACTTAATTCTGCAATTCTAATCACATATTCATTCCGAAACCTTCTTCTCTGCCGTTCCCATCTTACAATACTCTCGACTTCGCACAACTTTCGGATGTCTGTGTTTCGTATGATATCAATGGTTTCGCTACCAATGCTTCTGAGCGTCTTTGATGAATGATAATTTTAAGTAATTAAACAAATGTGTGACTTTTTATACAACCTTGGACAGACAAAACACGCAATTCACATAAAATATAATAAAACTTCATTTCATTCGTATTAATTATTTAATATGGAGTTTAAATATCATTGTTTAAGAAAAAAATATCAATGCAAGACTCTCGCGGATGTTCTCTCAGAGAATGCTGAAATATTTTGGACACATGGCCCGGAGAGATCAGTACAACCTTGAAAAGCTCATCATCATGGGCAAAGTGGAGGGAAGGCGACCAAAGGGACGACCACCGAGCCGCTGGTCCGATCAAATCAGGAATCTGAATGGTCTCTCAAAGGCTGAAGCCTGGAGACTGGCGGGTGATGCATGGCGTTCCATGGTCAACGGTTTACAGGATGAACGCGAGCCTATGAGGAATACGATCGAGAAGAAGAAGAAGAAAGATGTGTAATTTAAATATTAAATAATATGAAATTACTTAAGACGGCAATTATTTCAAAACAGAAACAGATTATCTACATATTAAACACGGTGATAACACATATGAAATACGAAAAAAAAATCTATAATTTGTAAATAAAATACATTTAAAAATTTCCCCAAAATGCGTAGCATAACTTTCGAAACAGGTTGTCAAATAGTGAAGTGCAGATTTCTGACCTTCATAATTTATGATTACAGAAAAAAATATTAATTTTACGGTTAATCTATTTTCTATTCTATCGAGAACTTGCGCTGACCGCACAATAGATGTCGTGTAATTTGTTTGATGTTTTATTTTTTCCTAGAAATTCTTTTTATATTATAGTCCGTTGGTGCTTAATCAAATAATTACACCAATACTAATAAAAAACGGCCTTGTCTGACTGAAACCAATGCGATCTTAAAATATTTGTCAGCAATAAATAAAAACTGTATTAATATTTTTTCTACTTATGGTGATAAGTTAAATTCTATAGCTAATAACTATAACTAATTTGTTTAACAGGGTGCCATGTTGCAATTTGACTTTTTTCACTTATTTGATTCTTCAGTTAAACTAAAAAAATTAAGAACACGCGTTTAATATTCTCTCTTATCAACCGTCTGTCGTCCGCTGCTAAACATAAGCCTCTCTCAAAGCACGCCACTCCCCCCTATCCATTGTTACTCTCATCCTTCATTGATGTTACTCTCATCCTTCATTGACGTTACTCTCATCCTTCATTGATGTTACTCTCATCCTTCATTGATGTTACTTTCATCCTTCATTAAATAATGTTTCCTTATATAACCGATGTCGTCCACTGCTGGACATAAGCCTCCCCCATACTTGTCCACACGCCCCTATTTAGAGCCTTCTAAATCTAGTCACCACTAACTATCTTTATATCATCAGACGATTGGGTTGGGGGCCGTTCACTTTTCCGATCTTCACGAGGACTCTAATCCACTACCCTTAGATCCATAATATGTCCCGCAAATGACCATGAGAGTAAAAAAAATATGACTTCCAAAAAATATACAATAATGTAATTTCTAGAAAACGGCGTTTTCATCAATATTAATTACTTAATATGAATTTTTAGATCGTTATTCGAGAAACAATGAATAAACATTATACTGTTATTTAATTTATTTAAAAAATACATTTTTTTATAAACAAGTTGTCAGGCATTATAGTTTTGCATATATCAGCAAAAAAAAAAATATTTTACATCACTTTTTTAAATAGCATATTAATTGAAACCTGTAGACGCAGACGTTTTTATCCAGATTAATATTTTTTGAAGAAATTTTACACATCAAGGTACAATAAAATATAGTTTAAGGTTTATTGAAAAATATAAAAAATAGTATTTTGAATGAAGTATTCATAAACTGCGTTTATATAACAATAAATATCTCAATCTTGACAATCACATTCCGTTTTGATTTGCCCAAAGGTTTTCCAAGTTTATTTGCTTTGTTTGTACGTGTACGTGATTATACGTCTACTACTGTGCGCCATGGGCATTTCTAGATGAAGATTGCAATAGGTAAGCTGAGACGATGGCTAATTATACATTTGGTAATGTAATAACATAATAACTATCGCGTGCGCTAGGCGCCTTGCGTAACGCCGGCGAAGTACATAATTTGGTATGGTAATAATCGTGCAGACGGTTTTTTCGGGGGCTTTCTGCAGATGTCAATAAAAGAGCGGGTGCCTAATAAGGCTGGGCTCAAGTTATCAACGAATGGTAGAGAGTCCAGCATTCCTCAACCTGGGGGTCGTGATGAGGTGTTAGTCATTTACAAAAAATCATATTAATAACATAATCAAGGTTTCTTCTTATTTTTGATCGCCTCTTCCCGTTACTCCAATTCGGTTTCTTAATCATCTGGCGCCAGATGTTTCGTGGAAGGCAGCCTTCTTCTTAGAGCTAAGAGGCTTCATGTCCCTCTGGGAATTCGTCAGCTAAGTGGTTTGGGACCTTCGACTCTCTTCCTAGTAGCTTTGAAAATATATTTTTTTAGGCGTGGTCGTGAGGTCTTCTCATTACGGAACCGTACCATCTAAGCCAGTGTTCCGCAAAGTTTTCTCACCTACGGCACACCTCAGTTCTTTCTAGCATTCTGCGGCACACCAAAAGCTAAAATTCGGTTTGGAATTAGGCGTCGATCAGCTTGGGAGACATTGGTGACCATTTTTTTGTAGAAATCGAATCGGCGTTTTTTTTTGCCATCCGAAAGATCGAACGTCGGATTTTTACGAATTCTACTGCTTGAAAATCGCTGATGAGCTAATAGAAAATGGAGGTCGCTAGCAACTTCCGACCAGCAAAGCTGAATGGCCCAAAAAAACAATAAAAAAAGGTCACCAACGTCCCTGAGCTGTTATACGAAAGAGTCGACTATTTCGCAATTCACGAGTTTCGACTATAATTTTTTTTTCGTGCCCATTTTAAAGGGCTGCTAGGTTATGGTACGATCTCTTGGTTGGTTCTATGCCTCCTGGTTCAATGGTTCTATCCCGCTGCAACACCGGGTCTGGGTCCCAGGATCATTCCCAGGATCCTTTTCTCAAACCAGTAGATGCTTTATTGTTATTTAAGAGTCATTGTCCACGACTAAGAACCATATGTCACCACTGGCTTGATGGCAGTTGTAAATACGCAGCTTGATGTTTCTGGATATTTAATAACAACCCAATAAAATAAAGTAGGAACAAAAGTAGTTTGAAATTATTAATCAATTATTATGAATGCGACATTGGCATTGTTTAACACAAAAAATGTATCGCATATTTGTGGATCTGTACATTACAAATATCAATAAATTATTTTCAAGTTATAATAAATGATTTATGTAATTTGTTATTAAAGTAATCGTTGACAAGAAGCCTTTTTCGATAAAGCAAGTAAAGTCAGATCCATGTATACGTTAATTAACTTTAATATTCATATGATATTACATGTCAAATCTTGACCAGAATAATTGATTGTCAGACGACAATTCATTTACTAGGTTGTAAGTCTCAACAGGTAATTTGGCAGCTGTAATAATATTTTCAAATCAAATCAATCAAATCAGTTTATTTTCTCAAAAGACATTACAAACATTTTTTATAGTTTAAGGCATCTATTGAGAACAGGTAAAACATAAGGAATATATAATACCAGGAACGCATGAGAGATGGTTCGACATTAGGAATACAAAATACTCTCCAAAGTCAAGAGTATTTGTCTTCTGAATGTACTTTCACGAATATGAAAGACATCGATCTCCGAAGCGATCATGTTCAGCAGTTTGATTGCTCTCCCCACCGGCATCACCAGAGGCAGGTTGGTTCTGCATGCTGGGAGATAAAACAGTCTGTGCTGACGCTGTCGAAGATAGCCATCCGGAACATAAAGATGGATAGCCTCCAAGATGACGGAGTTCTCAAAGAATCCCCTGATAAGTCTGAAGAAATGGGTAAGTGTGCACCCATCCCTTCTTATCTATAAACTATTGGTCCCCAGCATGCCCAAGAGGAATGCAGTGGGATAAAGCCACGGATAGCTACCAAACTCCCTCATGTAGAGATATCTCAGAAATCTTTTCTGAACCCTCTCCAACATGAGCGAGTATCTCGCCTCGTGGGGACTCCATATCACCGAGCCACACTCGAGCCGGCTCCGGACCAATGAGTTGTACAAAATTCGCAAAACATAGGGATTCTTGAAAACTCTACCAGTTCGGAGAATAAATCCCAACATTTTCAGTGCAACTCCACATATTCTCTCGATGTGAGCATGGAAAGTCAGCCTACTTTCATAAACGATACCAAGATCCTTTATCGTTGAAACACGCTTAAATTTTGGTCAAAGAACATGTAACATGAGATCAAGGGGTAATATTACTTCACTTTTATTGGATTTTAGGGGGTCTCGACATTAAAACGTTCGAGGTACACTAGTATTGAGAACATTGTACAATTTAATAATATTCTTTATTCATCGTTCATAACCATATAAACCGTCATTTAACTGATAATAAAGTATCAGCATAAATAAATTCACAAAAAAGTTATTTTCGAAGAAAAGTATATCTATAATATATTCAAATGCGCTGCTATCGTTCAAATCATATGTTAATTATACATTGTAGCTGAATCGTGGTTGAATAAATTGTAACTTTGTTATATCAAGGTAAATAAAAATTATTAAATATTATGCGCAGTATTGCAGTGTTATTATTTATTATTACATGCAGTATTGCAGTATAATGCAGTATTTTACATCTGGTTCAATTACTGCGTGGGGAAAAGTACCACCTTCTCCAACTGATATTGGAGGGAAAAATTGAGGGACGCCGAGGGCCCGATAGGAGACAGCTGTCCTGGCTGCGAAACGTGAGGAAGTGGACCGGCATCCGAAGTGTGGAGGAGCTGTTCCGAGCGGCGCAGGATCGGGACAGGTTCACCGAGGTGATCGCCAACGTTGAGGGGACTCGACAGGACACTTGAAGAAGAAGATGTGCAGTATCGTGATTTCAAATGTGATTTTGCGCCACTTTTAATAAAGATTAATAATATATTTTGATTGTTTGCAGTATCTTACAATGTTCCATAATTAACATTGAAAACTCACAATTAAATCACATAATCAGGAGTCTCGACGTTATACATATAAGAAGAAATCATGATAGGCTGCACTCAGTGTAGAATTATAACAAAAATATCATTTTTCAAGATGACCGCAAAATGGTGTTTCAACACCAATGTCCCCACACGTGTATAGTAGTTAACTAGCTAATTAAAATAAACATTGTGTGATAAATGTGGAGTACCTACACGAACGAGATCAAAATATTTGTCCATGGAACCTACGCCTTTGTCACTATGTACCTACATGGACAGCATATCGTATAGAACAATTCCATCGGACGGCCTTCGAACGCGGTGTCGACACAAAAAATCGACAATTTATCTCGGTGACTTGGTAGAGAAAATTCGGATCCGGCAGAAGCTTGGTGTCTGGGCTTGACTGACGAATAGTGTCGCCGGGCTGACGGTATCCAGCGATCTTTCGTCACGACTTGTCGGTCAACTGGTAGCCGTGCGGTATGCAGGAGAACAAAACGTAGCACTTCCGCGACATGAGTATGCCCCTAGACGTTCTCCGTTCCTCAAAATGTCGCTTGAAATTGTCGACTCATTGCGCGGTAGTAGGGTTGAATTTTACAATGCAGTCTTACTGTATTTATTGTTTCTTGAACAAAGATATAAAACTTCATTACGAATGCCATATTTCGCTGTGCTAATCCAATATATTAATAATATGCTAACTTTAAAAGCGCCGTTTTTGTGATGTAATCACCTCAAGGGCGCATTAAGACTAATTAATTAACTAACTAACCATCACGCCGTCTCCCCGAAAGGGTAGGCAGAAATAATGGACTGTCACACTTTTACTGATGCGGCACTCCATCCTTCTCTTTTCGCCCCGCGGGAGACGCGGTGTGATGGGTTGTGAACCTCATCGCCACCAATAGGCATCTCCCGCGCACACTTCGATCGTCCAACACCCACAAAATAAATCTAAAACAAATTATATAAAATACAATGATATAAATTAAAATAACAAAATAAAAATAATTTCACACATAATGTTTTTTTCGATGTTGCACATGTTGACATGGACGATCCGGATTTAAAATAAATATAATTTTAACAGCAAAATAGTACAAACGTATTACGTGTCACAATTAACTATTATAAAGTGCGGCAACAGTTAAATTGAATAAAACAATTCACTTAAGGGCGCATTAAGACATGTTTTAAATCTAAAAATTTTAAAATGTGCACGCTGCATCTGATTTTCGCGATCGCGATCGGTTAGAAAGTATAGTATAATAGAACAAAGTGTAAATGTTTAAATTGGGTATGAAATATGAAAAAGATGGGTTTTCAGTTTAGATTTGAAATCTGTCGGATCATTTATGCATCTGAGGTGTGAAGAGAGATTGTTCCAAGCTCATGGACCGGCTACCGCGAACGCTCTTAGTAAGACGAATATTAGTAAGACGAAACATGTCATTTCCATAAAATATAATTAAATTTGTGGAAAACAGACATTTTCATTAATATTGAATATTTTGTATGGGGTTTTACATGTGTGTAGGATTGAACGCTCCACTGTAGGATTATTTATCTTAGGTACTTTGTGTAGAATAAAGTCAATATATACAAGGCATACGTTCGCCCCATCATGACGTATGGAATATACGTCAGAACCGATACCAATAGAACTAAAAACCTTTTTAGAGTAGCAGAAATGCGAAGCCTGCGCTCCATCGCAGGTAAAACCCTATGAGATCGGATCAGAAATGAAACGATAAGGTCAGTTTGTGGTGTTGAGGACATAGTAAGTGTCCAACCTATCTTAGCCTAGAATAAATTCTACTAACATTTTTTTTTATAATAATTTTTTTTTTAATTTATTGTAATAGAAAAAAATAAAAATTAAAAATTTTGTAAGCAGTGCTCACCAGTATAGTTCGACAATAAATGGAAATTCTTCTTATTCTTCGTTATTAAATTAGGACCACAGCATAATTATTTTTCTTAAAACCAACCATATGCATTCTATATGTAGAAGTAATATTTAATAAATGCTAAAAAAAAAGGCTTCCACAATTTAATGATTTTTATTTTCTGAAAAAGCTTAAAGTGCATAAATGCGGTAACGCCCTTTTACAACCACTACTATTTTCCAGAAATTAAACCTCCCGAAATACAAATTAAAATACTAAGTTAGCTTGGTTGAGTACGCGAGAGATAATGAAACCGATTATCTGTGATTATAGAGGAATAATTGCAAATTGAAAATCTCCAGTGAAAAATATTTTGCAAAATTTAATTGATTTTTACTTAACCAAGCCCTGTTTTGTGAGGTT
This sequence comes from Lepidostoma basale, assembly GCA_022606425.2. Taxonomy (NCBI): domain Eukaryota; kingdom Metazoa; phylum Arthropoda; class Insecta; order Trichoptera; family Lepidostomatidae; genus Lepidostoma; species Lepidostoma basale. Next base: position 392,819 of record JAHDVF020000606.1, on the reverse strand, counting down.
ACTTGTGTAATTTTCGTAAGAACACATAGTTGGAATAATTGTAGGCTATTGCCACGATAAAGGCTCTACGCGCCCTTGATTATTGAAGTCAATGAAAAGTATTTAGTTTTAACAGTGAAGAAAGTAAAGTTTTTTTCTGTTAAATTGGTGGACTAAATCTATGTCACAATGAATTATTCTAACAGTTCCTATCTCTATAATTTTACACTGTTACATTTAACACGTAAAAGACTCCTTTAACTATGAAACGATGACGAGATTTCAGTGACATTAATAATAAGAAAAGTACCATTTTCTAATTTTTTAAATATATTATAATATATTTTCACGCTACTTTATTATTATTTTCAATGATTGTTTGTCTTCCATTTTCCGTTTACAAATTTCAAATTTACTTGATTTATTATGTATCAATTTGAACGTGGCCACAACATAAATGGCGAGTGCATTTCCCACCTTCGCTTTGCAGATGAGATTGTCATTCTGGAGGGATCTGGGGGGATCTGTGGGGGAACTTGAAGGCATGCTTGATGAACTGAACACTGCATCCAGACGAGCGGGTCTCGGGATGAATTTGGACAAGACGAAAGTCATGTTTAATGAACATATTATCCCGAAATCAGTAACCGTCGATGGTTTGGCCCCCGAAGGGGTACAAGAATATACTTAGCCAAATCATACAACTGGGTAAAAATAATTTCGAGAAAGAAGCCGATCAAAGAATTCAGTTGGGTTGGGCGGCCTTTGGAAAATTACGTCATGTTCTCACCTTTAAAATTCCACAATGCCTCAAGATTAAAGTCTTCAACCAGTGCGTCTTGCCAGTCATGACTTACGGAGCCGAGACGTTAACACAGACACAGGTCTAGTCTACAGATTCAAGGTCATCCAACGCGCCATGGAAAAAGCCATACTTGGAATAACCTTGAGGGGCAGATTTAGAAACGAATTTATTCGACAACAAACGAAGGTGACTGAGGTGCCTCTGAGGATGGGCGGGCTGAAGTGGCGATGGGCTGGCCATGTCTGTCGGAGAACCGCGACCGATGAAAGAGACGGGTTCTGGAGTGGATACCGCGTACAGGATTCCGCAGGATTGGACGTCCCTCTGCCCGCTGGACCGACGATCTGTAAGAATTGCTGGACATGGATGGATGGAAGCGGCAATGGATAGGGGGCTTTGGCGTGCTTTGGGAGAGGCCTACATTCAGCAGTGGATAACAGACGGCTGACGATGAATAAAAATGTACATACGGAAGAATGACGAGAAAGAACTGAAACATATCTGAATAATGTATTGTGAAAATACAATACTATCTAAAAGTTATTCAAATGTAAATCGACAACACAAAGTGAAAGCGAATATGGAAGAATAAAGAAATTTAAATTTAAATCTGAGCATATCTTAACTATATGTTGGTAAATTATTTGATGTTCAATTCAATTAACGAATCAAACAAATGATCAACGAAAACTTTAAATATTAAAATTATTTTATTTTGTAGATTATTTATATTATTTTTTTCTCATCTGTCTAGTCGTATGAATAAGGATTTACAACAATATAAAGTTGACTATATATGTAAATAAATGAAATTATAGATCTTACGTATCAGTTTTTTTTTCTTATTTTAATAAGAACAAAAAATACATTTTATTGTTTCTGATATAATTTGTGATACACGTGCTCAATATCTGGGTAGATTGCGTACAATGTAATATAAAACAAAACAAAACCTGTGCAATAATATCCTGCAAACTTTTGATAAGGATTTAAATTATAAGTTACGTTCAATTGATTTTTGTGTTCAATATGAATGTCATTTTTTTACTTATAAAAATGAAACAACACGTCAACCTATATATGCAGGATAAATTATATATACAAGTATATCATGCACAGGTCCTACCTAGTGACTGATTGTTCGTTGTTTTTTTAATAAAATATAATAGTTCTAAAATTGATAGAATTAAAAAAAAACATTTTTTACTGTTGCTTGAACAATGATACAATACTCCATTTTAAGAAGTATTTGAGAAAAATAAAAATGCATGTTTACAAGAACTTTTTATTGTATTGTATGGAAGTGACATGTTTGCCTTCTTGAAACTTTCTAAATCATATTTTTCTTTATGTCAATTGCAAGCTTGTATTGTAGGGATGTAATGTATCTTATAAACTGTCTGTTTGTGTCTGTATCTGTTTTTTTGAAATAATTAAAGAAGTGTCACCGGTCGCCAATGCTTTCTTATCATAACCTCATAGTCATACTCGGATCAACTTTCATCCATAAAATATCGAACATTCCTACTGATCGTATTGCCTATTTTCGTATACATGATGTCCCATATTATATTTCTGATTTTGTATACAATAATAATCTGTGTTTTTTAGGAATGTAAAGTAATAAGGTATATTGTTGATTTAAATTAAATTTTAGTTTTTTAAATTAAATTTTATTTTAAGCAACCGGTTCGAGAAATGTCCATATTATATTATGTTCCGATGTGTTGTGGCGATGAGGTTCGCAACCCATCACACCGCGCCTCCCGCGGAGCGAAAAGAGAAGGATGGAGTGCCGCATCAGTAAAAGTGTGACAGTCCATTCTTTCTGCCTACCCTTTCGGGGAGACGGCGTGATGGTTAGTTAATTAGTTATGTTTTAACACGTTAACTCAATATAAAAAATATTCATGTATTTGATATAACTAATTCTAATATTGTATAATAAAAACGATTTAGATCCGTACTGATTTTAAAGTTGTAAAAAACTTCATAGCTTTTAAAAATATTCGAAAGCATTTTTTATAATTTTAATAATTGTTATATATCAAACGGATCTTTTGCCTTCTCTTCTATATTCGCCTTGGTATTGTGGGTTCTCGTTTGAATATCGAAATGTTCCAATTAGCCCCTCCCCCCCTTAAATCATTACTCCACCCCTTTTAAACAAGTGACGTTCATTTAAACAAGTGACGATTTTGGTTTACTTTATTAATAAAATTTGCTCATCGGAATAGCTGTGTCACATTAAAAATATGTCTGAAAAAAAGAGTTGTGAAAATACAAAGTACTAATTTTGATAAACTTAAGGCATATACCATGTACACGATAGAATTCCATAATTACGATTTTTATTAATAAAAAATACGATTTTTTTCACTTTCGTGTTTTTTTTCTAGACATGTTTCGACAGTTTTACATCTTCATCATATAATGTGTAATTCAATTTATTCAGATCCTTTGCTATTAAGTTTATATGAGTACTTTTAGATCAAATTAAAATTTTCATTTATGTAAAAAAAAAGCACCCTGTATTGAATACGGTTTTTAGAGATTTCTCATTAAAATCAATAACGCGAAACGATCTGTGGTCTTCTTAATAACAATGCGGTGATATTTCTCCCGCGCGCAAGAAGTGATCATAAAACGGCAAGAGATTAGCAAAAAGTGTCCAGGTATTTGCGTTAAACGAAGAGTTAATTGGTTGTGAGTCGCTCAAAAGGAAATCGAAAAGTGTGTTGCTTTTTCGTGAAAAAAGGAGAGAAAAACTCTTTTTACGTCCAAGAACGCTTACGGTAAAGAGTGAAAGAGGTGCTGTTTTTTTATTGTTTGTTTTGAGTTTGGAAAATATTTCTTAGCTGTGATAATTATTTAACACAGTACTGCTCTCACTAAACTAATTTATATTATATTCTCATACTGAGGACTATGCGTACGCATTGGAATCATTTTTAAAATCAAAAATAAAAACGCTTTTTTTTTATTTTAGTTGCTTTATAGATGCGCAGTAAAATATTTTGTTTGAATGATATTTACATTTATATAGTCCTCATGATGATAAAAGATTATATATAACCTTCCAAATAAGTCGATAAAAATAAATCAAAAATGATAAAAAAGCAATGGTTAAATTCATATTAAATATATCTTTTTCTGGAATTTCACAGTTTAAATTTCAGTAAAAAGGTATTGCTTATTTTTTATCCTCAAACGTTCGATCTGATTTTTTTCCGTTAGGTGTCTCGTTTTTTTTTAATTTGTATTTTTTTTTTGGATATTTTCCACGTTGCGTCCTTTTTTGTAAAATATGTGTTTGTTATTACGAGACTCGGGAAGAGATTTGAACAGCAACGGGACTGCCATATTGAAAAGACCCAAGTGGCATTCCAAGAATCAGCAAAGATGATAGCAGCAAAGCAATCTCTAGGATTAAAACTTAAAAAAATACGAGACTAAAAGAAAAACTATGGTTAACTGACCTGTTATTAATGTACCATGCCATTTCTAAATAAATGGATTAACTACCTAAAACAAACTAACCTTCACGCCGTTTCTCCAGAGGTTTTTGCAGAGAGGATGGACCGCCTACCGTTCTGTCCTGACAACCTATCTAGCTTCTTCCACATTAATACATCGTAACATGCAAGCTCGCTTTTTCAAATTTAGACGCCATTCAGTATTTTATTAATTTGGTCATGCCATGCTTTATTTGGTCTTTCACGGCTTCTCTTTCCACTCACACTGCTAACGTGTGTTGTGTCTGCCACTCACACTGAACATATTTCAAAAGTATCCTATACAACTACATATAAGCAATATTTTATATTAAAATTCGTTTACAAATTATCGAAATTTTATCGTTTTAAATTCATTTGTCTTTGTATGTTTATTAAATCCATAATAACGCATTAAAGAAAATTACCGATAACTACACAAAAACAATAGCAAACGTGTAATAATATTTTTTTGTCTGCTTCCTACTAAATGCTATAATATTTTATATTTAAAACAGCGCATTAAATACCGAGATATAAATCGCAGTTGTGTAAATACAAGAAGTACGTAATTATTGCCAACTTCCTTTCGGGGGCCGCTATCATTCGACCGCGTACAGCCCGTAGTTCGGGTCCAGCTCCTTGCTCCATGCGTAGTTTATGACCATACGTAAATAATAATACTTAATAATTCATGAGATAAAAAATCGTATGCATGAACTCAGCATTTACACAAGTTTTTAGCTCTTCATATTTTATGTCCGATCCTGACAGCATCTTGACGTTCTCCGAACATGTTTTATTGTACCGAAATATGTACCACTATTTTTAATCATGATTAAGTTTATAAATATATATGTATATATTATAATCTGCACTATTTTCCTGTATTGCATAATACATACACTATAAAATATTAACATCTTGGATAACTAGTATTCAAGAGCTCTTATACATATGGTCCTCAAATTTTTGTATAAATACTGTACCATTTTGCCTAATATGTACCATAAAATTCGTATGTAATATTATATAAAAAAAATTATCAAGTGTCTTTTTTTTATGACACAACAGGTCGTTTGGACCCAATTACTGTATTCATTTTTTTTAGCTATTATATTAATTCTCGTGACATGTGATATGTAGCCAATCTGTCGCCATTTTAATGTCACGTGAATTCTACACCAGACCAAAGACAGTGTGACAATCACACTGCCATCGCCGGGAATCGAACCCAGGACCTTCGGCATGGATATCAGAGCTCGTAACCACTCTGCCACGAAGGTCGTCTTATTTATCTTCTTCTTCCTTCTTCCTCTTTTAATAGATCTGTGGGTCTGTTTTTATGGCTTCGAGGTCTCCTGGGACACAGAAATTCAACTGTCTCGCCATCTCTTCGCAGGTCTTTCGGGTTGGCGAGTTTCCATTGGCACGTTGTTTGCGGCTGCTTGGGGGAGTCTATCGTCGCTCATTCGTTCTACGTGGTCGCACCAGAAGCGTTTTTTTTTCCTGCCCTATCTGACAATATCTTCGGTATCGCAGGTCTCACGTATTACTGTGTTTCTGATTCTGTCCCTCAGTGTTTTGCCCAGAATAGCGCGGGTGTCTTTATTTCGGCGGTTCGTAATAGTATTTTGGTTCTATTTGTGTCAGCCCTCGATTCTATACCATAAGTTATTATGGGTCTGACACATGTCTTATATTTTTCTTATATTTATTCGCACTTTGTTGTTATCTTATTTATCAAATAAGATAACAACAAAATATCAAATAAATTTAATTTTATTAATTAAACAACTCAAGGGCGCCAAATATTCAACCTTTAATGTTGATCGGTAGAATCAAATGCATTCCTCGTGGGAGTACTAAATTGTATTAAAAAATGTAATTAACCTGAATTTATGTCACACTTTACTGAAGCGTCCCTCAAATATATATTAAAAAAGTTGTATATATACAATTCTAATTAAAACATTGTTTAATTTGACCATTACTGAACAAAAGTTTTTTCGACAACGCTAGTTGACATCAGGAGGATATCATATAAAACGGGAAGGAATACAATACCAGGGTAAGGAAATTGAAATTAACACAAATATTTTGATCGAGTAATATCATATAACTAGTTGCAACCCGTCAAATATTCACAGAAGTAAAAAAAAAACAGAAACGTTCTCGGGCACGCGCATCGTGTGCATTTCGAATTACTTTCTAAGAGAATTGAAGTATTCCTCTCTCGCTCTCTTGTATTCTCGTGCTCTTTCTTGACGACATTCGATAACTATTTAAACATTTAAATGCATCTTTTTTTAATGGCGTCATTTGATATGAAAAAGGTATACACCAAAATAAAAAGAGCGCTGAATAATTGAGTCATTGTTGTTTAATTAATATCAATTAATAGTTTGACGTTCGCTTGGCCATTAAAAAGAGAGGCACAAGTCCAAATATGTAATTCTTGGCAAAAAAATGAAGCATGTCAGATAGTTCAGAGGTCGAGGTCGGTAGCCGGCAGTGGTCACGACCAGCGATATGGATCAGACCACTTCGGTCGGCTCGGAGATCTTAAGTGCGGCTGGGCACCGCTGAACTGTAATGGGAACGGTCAATTACGTATTTGAAGATGTAATATTAATCTAAGTAGGAAGGGTCTTGCCTATCTAAATTAATTAGTTACAGCAATTTCATTACGTTGGAACATAAATTAAAAGATCGAAGATAATAATGACGTACAAATATTTAGCCCGAAGCAGGCTTATGAATTTGCATGGACCGGTAAAGTTTCATCAACATAAACAAACAAAAACCCTCACGCCGTTTCTCCGAAGAGGTAGGCAGAGAGAATGGACCGCCACACTACTCTATCCTGACAAAGCTATCTAGGTTCCTCCACATTCATACAGCAAGTCATCCAGACACGTCGATTCTTCCGATTTCTAACATGACCGACCTTTAACATTTGATTGATTTGGTCATGCCATGTTCCGCACTCCATTCACATCGTTGACGTATACATTCGTAACCATTCTTTCTCCATCCATCCTTTCATAATTTTGTTTATAATATTTTCTTCCGCTCTACATTCCTTAATATATCAGCATTTGAAACTCTGTCGTACATCGTTTTATACACATACACATCTAAGAGATCGCATCTCTACCGCATTTATTCTGCTCTCATCCTTCTTCTGGCAGTTCCTTGCTTCGTTTCCATACATAAGAGTTGGAACATGAAATTCATAATCTTTCATTGATAAATTTCAAAAATAAAAAGTTTCAAAAAGAACAAGTTTAACGACAATGGTAGAGTATTTTAAGCAACTGTCGTCCATTTCTGCCACGCCGAAGGTCCCGGGTTCAATTCCCGGCGATGGCAGTACGATTGTCTCAATATCTTTAGTCTGGTAAAGAATTCACGTCACAATAAAATGGTGATAGATTAGCTACCTATCACATATCACGAGAATTAATATGATAGCTATACTCTTTACATCGATTTGGCTCACACTGTATTAATGTAAAGAGCAATTCAACAAAATACCTAATAATAATAAGCAAAGTTCTGTCAAATGTATTGTTTCTTGAACATTGATATAAAAAAAACTCCAAATTATGATATAATTTGGAGGTTTTTTTTAATATCAATGTATAAAACAATGATATTAAAATGAATGAAAACGAGAAAACGTTATTAGGGGAAAAACATGCTTCCCTTGTTACGAGATTTGAAAATACCATAGCAAGGCGACACACCCCAGAATATAAAATAAAACTTCTAGAAAACATTATTTCAATAGGATTCAAACCATACAGAACTTAGATGATACAACAACAACTTTGGCACAATCTTAGTCTCCATCTTAAATTCTGATAATTTACTACGACAGCATCGAACACTTATTATTTTATCTCCTGCAAAACCAACACTCCTTAGGAAATCTAAAAAAGGTCACATGAACAAAATTTATTTAGATGTTATTCAATATCGATTTACATACAAAACAATATTGGTTTATTTTCAAAACGCCGAAGTGCTACGCTTATCGCATAAAGTCAGGAAGCGATGTACCAAGCGTGCCATTGTGATGATGTGGTGTATGTTGGTTCGCTAGAATTTATCGACTAGCTCATAACCTAGCTCCAAGCACCAAGCCTGGCTCCTACCTCGAGAAGAAAGCCTCGACTTATCGATTATAGCTATAGTTAAATTTAAAACGGCGAATAAAAAACAATTATTAAATAAATGACATACTCATTACAGGTTTGGTTCCAATATAATGAACAAAGTAAGTAAATTTATTTGTCATTTTCTTTTTTATATACTTTGTATAATATATATAACGCAATTTTTTTTTTAATTTAAATTAAATATCAGACAAGTTTCGGACAACCCGGTCCTTCCTCAGTGATATTATAAAAATATTTAAAATATTATAAAATTATTTCTCTTTTTCTTTTTTATACACTTTGTTTATACAACATTTACATTTAAAAAAAAAAAATTACATAGACATGTTTCGGACAACCAGTCCTTCTTCAGTGATACATATTATAAAGATACGTACAGATTTAAAATATTGTAAAAAATATTATAATATTTAACATTTTTACAGTGTATAAAAAAAGAAAAAGAGAAATAAAGCAATTTTAATGTTAGTGTTGTATATAAAAATAATATAAAAAAATACAAATAAAACATCTACAACACAAAGTATGGCGAAAATAGAAGTAAGTAAATTTAATTTATATTTGGTGTTTTTTAAATTGAAAATATTTAAAACATTTTTTCTTATTTTATCATTCATCTATAAATGCATCACGAAAAACTAACTGTTCTGTTCATAGCTATTAAATTTTTTTTTTAATCGTTTTTTTTTTCATCGTATTTTATTCTTTATCTCCTAAATAAAATTGAATATCAGAAACAAACATGTATCCTATTTAAGAGCGGTGCCAAAAGTAATTTATCGATCTGCCGAAAAAACAGAAATTAATTACGGTTTAGCGAAAAGAGAACAGTCCAGTCCACATTAGCGCACATGCACTCGGAATAGAGTGATAAATCCCGCAGCGGAAAATCTGAACGGTAAATCGTATTCAGACTGATCGAGAAATGCCCACGACTAGTGTTGTGAATACACCCCGCGGCTGTTTTGCATAACACAACGAAATAAATAAAATATATGGCCATGGTCCACCAGATAGCATCGCACATCCCTATACGGAGTTTCCACGCTCCTTTCTATCAAACAATTATCATCATTGATTTTTAATGAAATAGTGGTGGTTATAGAAGTTTCTTAGTAGAAAAATTAAATTAACCAAAAGTTGAGTGTAATAAATTTAATTTAATAGTCCATTGTTTTGACCGAAACACTGTACTTCAACAATATTACTGTTAAAATTTATAACACTGTTATAATATCACAATTTCTTTTTATTCACTGAGAGTGTCGCGACAGCTGTTTCGCCAACCGATGTTGGCATCATCAGGGGTTACAATAAACTAAAAATGTTTAGTTTATTGTAACACCTGATGATGCCAACATCGGTTGGCGAAACAGCTGTCGCGACACTCTTAGTGAATAAAAAAAATTGTGATATTATAACATTGTTTTAAATTTAAACAGTAATAAATTTAATTTAATTTATTTATCTATTCTTATTTTATCTATTCTTCAATGTGAATTTTAACGTATAATTTTACACTGAAGAATAAAGATGTTAACTTGAAAATCATCTGATTATGATAAATATTTTTGATGCATATTGCAGAATGAAAAATTATTTAAGATAAATTCAATAACATATCCACTCTGATGTGCACTAAATTTTTAAATGATAAATTTTGAGGTTTAAATTTTTTTCGCGATCAAAGAAAAAAAATTGTTTTATGAACGCTTATTATAAATCGCGACATGCATATTTATATGTTTTATCAGTTCTATTTATAAAAGTATTTTATTAATAATAAAAATCTAGATTTTTCAACGTAAGTTACAATAAATACTCGTACATAGATGGATATGTGCGTATTAAATATTCATCTGCAACACCATAAAATTGTAATAAATACTGGAACCACGATGTTTTTACTGTACAATCTACATTGAGTGTTGCATTAGTAACGTGGAAACGTCAAATCATTGGTCAGTTCGTAAAAATTAAAGAGAAATACAATAACTCATAAAACTATACGGTAAACCGAACAAGAGGAAATGTTTGGACGGTGCTGTACAGTCAATGTAATAGTGTAAATCTTGAATAATAATTAAATAAAACGATGTTTTTTAACTACTTCCACTTTTGTCTATATTTAGACAGCGACCGGTTTATCTTGATTATTTTTATTATTAAATTAAATCGTTTTCATTATTGATGGAAAGCACTTCTTATGTATGAATTAAGGAAACACATAGATTTACAATCTCTTTTTTTTTTCAGGTACGTTCCTTAATCAAAAACCTAAGAAAAATACTTGATAAATGGTCGATTCTTAAATAACTACAAACATACAATAAAATTAATACTCTTTGACATATTTCTTCAGCTGAGAAAATTGACATATTATTTTAAAAGTTTTTGCAAAATTTTGTCAGACAAAAAAAACATATTTTTTTTAAGTTATTTTTTTATGTATAATGTCTAAAACATGTTATGAAGTGATTGTATCTACCTAGATGTACACATAAACCTATTTTTTATTTTTTTTATTTTTTTAGAGTTATCCTTTAATTATAACAACCTAGTATTTACTTGTATCCATTATTAAATATATGCTATTTAGTTTTTAAATCTCTAACAATGTTTGATTATATCATCCAACTTTGAAAAGAAATTAAATACTGTTTTTACCGTTTTTTTTATTCAAAAAGCGTAAAAAAATACAATGTTAGTCATGGAAAGATGTTATTTCATTTATTTATCGGAATTAATAGATTTCTTTGGAGATATATGTAACCCTCTTAACAATCAAATGTTTGCTTTCCGTTATTTTGTTGTGAACTGAAATCTTCTAGAACATAGTATTTGCATATTCTGACACCAGAGTAGTTATTATACGAATGATATTTTTATGCAAGTCATACTTCCCAAGTTGTGAGGAGGTGCAATCGTTTATTAAATATAACGAATTAATGTTTACATTACAACCCAAACACATTGCTTACTTGCATATTAACATTCCTACACTTGTGAAGAAAATTTTGGCGCCTCATTTTTTGCGGTTAATATTATTGTAATTACAGCTATTTGCATTTGGATAATCTATCGCTTCCACGTTGTGCCGCCAGAGAGGGTTCCGGGTGTGGCCGCCAGGGGCGCTAAACGCAAGGTCGCGCGTGCGCACGCGCCAAGAGCCCATCCTATAGTTTCTAATGGCGGAGAATCAAAGGCCGCAAAATAATAATATAAGCATATGTATGATTAGATGATTACTTTTACTTCAAAATTCTTGTTCAGTACACGTTCATTACAATAGAGTTTAAAATAGATGTATTGTTTCATGAAAAATCTATTTGACAAAATACTTGATAACTAAATATTCTGAATCAAACTTACCCAATATCGGGATTTGGCATATTTACTATGTTCTTCTTCTTCGTGTCGATTGCAATGTAGTTTTGTAGAAACAGGGCCTCATCTCTTCTATTTCTCTTGCCATTGTGGCGGAAGATTTGGCTAACTTTGTGTCGTTTCCAGGGGCGCCGGTGGTACTGTTATATTCGTAGTAATACCACGCATGTAAATACAGGGTGATCACTGAATGGACTTTTTTATATCATACAAATTTAGAATATTTTTTTAGCAAAATAATTATGACAGAACTTTTGTAGAATCTCCAAAGTGAAGATCCTAATCGTGGAAAGAAATTAACGTTTTTTAACTCCAGAAAAAGATACGAGAAAGCCTATTGAATTATAAAAACACCCTCTTTGAGACTGATTTTATTGTTAAACTTATATTAACATAAAATTAATATATTTATCTGCATTAAAAATTACGCCACAACTGTGAACAAAATATGTTTGCATCTTCAAATTTAAGCTATATTTTTTAGTTTAATAATTATCATTGATGATTTAAAACAAATCATCAATGATAATCTAAAAATAGCACCGTAGTTTTACAAGTGCTGAAAAAAGATTGGTAGATCTCAACTCCTTCATATAAACTTTTTAAAACTGGTATCCGCCTAAGCTTTATTTCAAATTTCAAAAATGAACAATTAAAACAATTGAACCATCAATGATCTATTAAGTATGCTTACATCTAAACATCTTAAATATCACATGATGACGATTTCCTAAAGAAATTGGCTTGTGTGAAACTATGCTGTTTTACAAAAAAAAATCCGTAATATTGATTATATCATATTTTTATTTGCTAGTGAATAAAATTATTTCTCCTATCCGAAGCATAAAATCTGAAAGGAAATGCTGTTAAATGTCGTGAATTTGAAATGTAAACAGATCGAACAACACTTCTAATTCCTAGAAAAGGCAAGCAAAGAAAATTACTTTGTAAGTCAGAAAATTATTATATTAAAATGACGTCTTAAACACAGAAATGATGAATGGCTATCTAGAGTGTTTAAAGAAAAGTTGGGGGAATATCATTAAAATGATAACTTAAATTAATATTTTGGCCATGCGGAAGAGCTCTTTTACGTTGCTGAAGATAGGTAATCTTTCTCTCAAGTGATCAAAGACAGGGATCTGACATGACACAAAAAAAAAGATTTTTTTAATTTCGCCATCTGGTCAGTTGAGAAAACCATGTTAACCATTGCTATTGCTTTCATCTTAAATTAGATGTAGAAAAAAAGGCAATAAAAAATGTAAGACAATTAAAACTTCCTAATAATACATTCACCTGACTATGGCTGACGATTTCTGATGTTAATAAAAACACATTTAATTATTAAAGTGTTATTTTTTCTGATGTTGATTTTACGATCTGTCATTTTGATATGTCTGACAGCATTTATTTATTACGTATCCTTTCTATTCAGTTATTTTCAGCATCCAGCTTCACGCCGTAAATCTCGTGAATGTTGCGTATCATTATTTTTCATGTTACACCTCTGGCTTCCATATATGGAAATACTACGTTTCATATTTATATTCATAAAAAAGTACGTTCCTAAATCAGATATTTGATCTAAAAGCAAAGAAATATTACACAAAAATGTTTTCTAAATAACGTTTGAAATATAAACATGAATTCAAACTGTAACAAGTAATATAAAATTCACACGCTATTTTAAACTAAAACTTAACACAGATACTTTTTTTGATAAAATTTGAAAAACATCCTGACTTATTATTAACTAACTTAAGTTATTTAACTAACTAACTAACTAACCATCACGCCGTCTCCCCGAAGGGGTAGGCAGAAAGAATGGACTGCCACACTTTTCTTTCCTGGCACTCGCTTCCTCAACATTCATACATCGTGTCATGCACGCGCGTCGATTTCTCTGACTCCTCACATGGCCGACATTCAATATTTGATATATTTGATACATAAGTTATTTTTTAAGGATTAATTGTTTCTCAATTGAGACGAAGATGTAAAATGTTTTTTGGGAACAGAATATGGTGGTCGAGGAGCTTACAGGACTTATGACCTGCCACTGGTTGGGTTAAGCGATCGCTTTATGTTTAACAACATTCCCCATTCCGCACTTCTTACGACCACCACGTCTGACAATTTTTTGGAAGATGTATATATGCTACAATGTTGAGGAACACTTCATAAAATATTTTGAAATTGGTCTCAGCGACATTTTGCTTTGTTAGAACATTATAAATAATACTAGGAACCATCATAATATTGTGCTAGCAGTGTTTGGCGTTAGCCATAAAAAATCTAAAATAAAATTCGTAGAAAGTACTATATGTCATTAACTTCATTGTCCATTGAATTTTATCTATACAAACATAGTGTTGTCACTTTTTTTTTTTATTGTAAACAGTAGTTGAACAAAATGAAATATTATAAAACAGCTGGGCAAAGTACGTTAAATTCCAATTCATTACACTTTTAAATATGTTATCGATACAAACACTTAACCAATGATCAGATGCAAATTTTCTTTTAAATTCGTAAGTAGGTACTAACATCGAAATTTCAATTTTGTGATGGAATTTTTATTATGCTGAGTTTCTTGTTTTAGAAATTCGATAAACAAAATGGAACGATTATGATTACATAATGGAAGTGTAGTACAAAGCCGTCTGCGTGCCAGCAGTTTACAGTATATTCGGCCACCATAAAAACACGGCTCGTTTTTTTTTTATAGTGATCGTTTAGTATGAAGTTACCGAGTATATTGTTACTTGTATTTACGATAAATTATTGGTATCTGATCGGTAACGGCCTCGAGTGATCAAAAAATGTGAGAGGTGTCTGTGAGCGACAAAGACGTACACAATCCGTGCATAAATTATTTATCTTCAAATGTAGGTAGGTACTACGCAATTCGTTTCAGAGATAGTGGATACTGCTGTCCGAAAAAAATATCAAGGTACCTACCTAATTGGAACATACCACAGAAAGAGACTTGTATTTAGAATATAAAATATTTAAAACGTTTATATTCATTCATAGACAATTCCATGGCTAATCAAATCATTTAAGTGACATTTGAATGTCGGATATATTTTTTTGTGAAATATATATTATTTTTGTAATCCTCATTTCATTTATATGAGAGTGCTAGGTAAGAAAGATATTAAATAAATATGTAAGCGTTAATGAAAATTCACAGAATTTTTCCAACACATATAACAATAATTATTTTTAAGAAATCTTTACATCATTATAACACGAATTATGTGGATACATACAAAATCACTTTCTTTTGTAAATTTGTAAAAATTATATACATCTAGCGAGCTTTCGTTTGAATGTTAACTGGTCAAAAAGATGAATTGCCTTCAATGCAGGTGAGTTTTGAAAAGCTATTTTGGGCATAAAATAGTTATGGCTTCATTCTCTATTATATGTTCTTAAAACAAATGTATCGATTATATTATGTCATTATTCTATAATATAATTATTTATTTTGTTGTATTCCTCTGTAAAATAATATATAAAAACATGTGTGTCATAAAAAATATTTTAGATTATTATTTTTGACTCTTAAAATATTACTTTACTTTTGTTTAAATTGAGTTTAATTTCGATTTTGTTTCATTAGTTAATTTTTTAAATCATTTATATTTATTGTCGCATGTTAATGGCCTTATTTTATTTTAAAATTAAATTAAAATCGGTTGTTTGTTACACTAAATAAATAATTATGAATATCATAATTTTTAGTCATCTTATAAACTATTCTGGAAAAAAATATTTTTCTTGTACTGCGTAATTTTCTCCAAAACGGATATAATGTTTAAATTTTAATAAATTGATCTTTATTTAAATTAAAATTTTATTTGAATTTAATATGTATTCTGATATCCTCGCTTCCGTTCCTACCTAGGTCCAATATTACGTGGAGTCAGATATGATATCGTCTAACTCATAATAATACGCTAGATTGAAGAAGATCGTGGACCTGGTACGAGGAAAACGTCGTTGCTGGGCAACGTTGAAGACGGAAAGACAGAGAGACATTTGCAGAAGTGATGACCAACGTCGGAGAAACCTGATATGGCACGGAGAGAAGAAGATGTAATTTGAGTCTTTACTTAGGATCTATAAAACAGGTAATGACAAAAATCATTATAAACTACGATACATTTAATATATTTTAATATATCTATATAAATAAAAGGCGATCTTCCGGGTGTGTGTGGACTATTTCTGAGGTTATTCCTGAGCTGATCATTTTCCAAGTTATACACTTCCTTAATAGATAGACATAGGTGGGCATAGGCATATTTTTGTTATTAATCGAGCTCTAATTAACTTTGTAAATTTATAAATTTTCGTAGTGCGAGCGAGTATAGACCTTCATGTTCGTATCACCTGAGTATCGATCTTTAGAGTCTATATTCGCTTGGCGTGATAAGATGCAAATTAGTGGCTTTTTTGACTCTTTGCGTGCTCAGATATGAAATTAGTCGCTCCTTTGAACTGAAAAATATACGCACGTATAGGGATGGGCAAAACGACTCATCTCAGGGATCTGATCTGAACGGTTCCGCTCAGCAAAGTGAGCCGACTCTTTTTAACGATCCACGGTTCACCATTTTGAGTCGTTCAAAGTTTGAAATTATTTTAGTGACCTTTTTTTTTTGCTCCTCGACCAAAAAAGTTGATTCCGGTAAAAAAAAAAAAATTCACCAGGATAAATTTTTTGTCGATGAGCTAAAAAAATAATTCACAACGACAAACAACTTTTTTGACAAACGACTCGATAATTATCAAGAAGAATCGGCTCACTTTACTGAGCGGAACCATTCAGCTCAGATCCCTTAAAGAGATCACTAAAAATAGTCGACTCTTTTGCAATAATATACGATTCACCGAGCGCAGAGGTCGGCAAATGCGGCTCCGGAGCCGCTCGATAATTATCAAGAAGAATCGGCTCACTTTACTGAGCGGAAAGCGCAGAGGTCGGCAAAATGCGGCTCCGGAGCCGAAGGGGTTTGTTGAAAGAAAAAATAATCGCGAGATACTTGCTTACCATCGCATCATTCATCAAGAACGCTCTGTCCGCAGACATTTCCAGAAGAAATTTGTAAAGTTATGGAATTGGTGACTACGAAGTCGTCTTATTGATGAGAACATGGAATTGTGCCTAAAATTAAGAATAACAACAAACAAACATGCATCAGGTCCATAATAACATACGGAATCAAAGCAAGAACAGACACTGTCAGAACCAGACTGCGACCTATTGTGGGGAGAACCGTTAGAGATAGGATACCCAACGAATAAATTCGCAAATCCTGCAACATTGAAGACATAGTGAGATGGAGTAGGCAGAGACATCGAGAGAATGGATCCAGCAAGAATTCCTAATATCGTGATGCAAGAGACTCCAGAGGGCCGTCGACCACCAGGATGACCACCAAAGAGATGGAGAGAAGGCTGGTCGCCTTCATCACAGGAAGAAGTATGAAATAATGTTTTATTCAGTGTACCCGTAATTGAATGAAGTGCAAAAATTATAATAAAGGTTATCTAAATCAATAAACATATTTGGCTCTCAATTTTTTTTTAAATCGTTGTAAAGTACGCATTTGGCTCTTTGGCTAATAATTTTGCCGACCCCCCTGACCTAGCGGATCATTGAGCTGCCGCTCTTTTTTTTATGGATCATCGCTCACCCGCTCACCAAAAAGATTCGAATCTTTGAGTCGACTCGTGAGCGGATTGCCCATCCCTATCTCTGAAATGTCAAATTTGAATTGCGTGTTAGTTTCGTAAGTAAAATATTTATATTTCTAATTCATATATATCTTCAGTTTATTCTATTTTGCCGTTGAAATGAATACAGATTATATTTCCGCATTACATATTGCAAAGTTTTAGTTCTAAATTATATCGAATTTATATAGATAGAAATGAAATTACATACCTATCGTTTTACTTACGTATTATTTTAGGTTATGTTATGAATACATGGAAAAACGTTAAATTCTAAGTAACAATTCTATGAATTGGTATAATCTATTTTAATAATGTTATTTTATTGTGGGGAGAACCGTTAGAGATAGGATACCCAACGAATAAATTCGCAAATCCTGCAAGGAATCTGGTTCTGGTTCTGATTTAAAAAAAAATATTTGATTCATGTGGTGCTCCTGTCAATTTGGAGATATTTCCTGTATAAGTGAATTGTTTTGGTCAATTTGATTGTTGCCGCACTTTGTGATAGTTATTTGTGACACGAAATACGTTTTCACTCTTCTGATGTTAAAATAATACAAGTTTTTTCGTTTATAAAAAGAATTCTGACAGGTGTAAAAATAAATTTTTCATTTGTTCCAATGACAATTTGAATAAATTCTTCAATCAAATTTTCAAGTTTTTGCTGGTGTTGGATAGTTATTTGTGACACGAAATACGTTTTCACTCTTCTGATGTTAAAATAATACAAGTTTTTTCGTTTATAAAAAGAATTCTGACAGGTGTAAAAATAAATTTTTCATTTGTTCCAATGACAATTTGAATAAATTCTTCAATCAAATTTTCAAGTTTTTGCTGGTGTTGGATTGTTTTAAGTGCCTAATTAAAATTAAAACAGTGGAATAAAAAATTAAATAAACACAAATGTCCGGATCGTCCAGCTGACGACAAGTGCACCATCTAAAAGAACATTATGTGTTAAATTATTTTTATGTGTTATTTAATTTTATATCATTGTATTTTGTATAATTTGTTTTAGATTTCTTATGTAGACGTTGAATGATTGAAGTGTGCGCGGGAGATGCCTATTGGTGGCGATGAGGTTCGCAACCCATCACACCGCGTCTCTCGCGTTGGCGAAAAGAGAAGAATGGAGTGCAGCATCGATTAAAATGTTGCAGTCCATTCTTTCTGTCTACCCTTTCGGGGAAACGGCGTGATGGTTAGTTAGTTAGTTAGTTATTTTAATGTAAAATTGTTCTGGCAGGGCGATAACCTATAATATCTTTTGGATTAGACGATTTACTTCAGCTGTTTTAGTTTTTCTCTGTTATGCTGTGATAGGTAAACATATCCTTACATACAGCATTAGCTGCCTCAGTTGGAAAAATCCAGTAATATAACATTTCCAAATGGTCTGATGTTCCCACGCCAATCTTACAATGATCGAGTGTTTTTTTTTTAAATATACTGCTCATTTTAATATAATTATTTGATTTTTGCAGAGATGCCGACGCTAAGGATGATACCAGGAAAGACTCTTTGAGATAGGGTGAGGAACACGGCTATCCACGATATCTCCAAGGTGGAAGATGTCGTGAGATGGGGCACGCAACGCAAGATACTGGCATGTATGGATCCCACACCCGATTGTTATATTTATGAACTAATTTTGAAATGGTATGTACAGGTTGGATTAATTGGTTTAATTCCACTATTAGAGGCAGAACAGGAGTGTCGGACATCATCGGAAGAGTGGCAGCGCTAAAATGGCATGCCGCTCGCAGCCCTGATGATAGATGAACTGCAACCCGAAACCCAGGACGTCCTCAACTTCGATGGAGGGACGACATTGGATGCGTTTTGCCCAGGATCGACAGACATTGAATCAGATGGAGGAGGCCTACGCCCAGGAAGATTGTTATATTTATGAACTAATTTTGAAATGGTATGTACAGGTTGGATTAATTGGTTTAATTCCACTATTAGAGGCAGAACAGGAGTGTCGGACATCATCGGAAGAGTGGCAGCGCTAAAATGGCATGCCGCTCGCAGCCCTGATGATAGATGAACTGCAACCCGAAACCCAGGACGTCCTCAACTTCGATGGAGGGACGACATTGGATGCGTTTTGCCCAGGATCGACAGACATTGAATCAGATGGAGGAGGCCTACGCCCAGGAGTGAACGGATATAGGCTCATGATGATGATGATACAAAACATTGAAACACCTACATGCAACATTTTAAATATTTCTGAATGGGTAAAATTCTGCAACAATGAAAGTTCATTGTATGGAATGAATGCTTTAAATTATCAACTGATTTCTGTAGAATCACACTCCAAAGGAGAATTGATTCAATGTATATTTCCAGACATCACACAAATTTACAAATTTCGTCATTGGTTAAGTGAATGTGCATTATTAGCTTCATCTAATGGACATCAAAATCAAGGGTTTTGTTTCTCTAAACATTGTATTTCTAAGAGCATTATTATGACCTTGAATGGTATATGTATGAATGTTTCATGCAAATGTGATATAGTATATTTATTTGTTTTTTTAATTTCACTTAAAATATTAAGGAAAAAAATTAAGACTGGACGTTTAATGGTTTAAACATTAAGCTGAAAAAGATATATATTAACTTTTTTTTGGGTGGCATCTTTAGGGTAACATTTGAACTACACTATATTAATTTAATATTTTTCCTTTTATTTCTAGGTAACATGAAACGGTGAAATCTGCAAGCTGAAAGATGTCATGAGATGAGGCAGACAACCCAGAAGATAATGGAATGCGCGTGTGCAGAGGATGGATCCCACACCTCGATATATGCGTAGATGAAGTGCAACCCGAAACCCAGGACGTCCTCAACTTCGATGGAGGGACGACATTGGATGCGTGTTGCCCAGGATCGACAGACATTGAAGCAGATGGAGGAGGCCTACGCCCAGGAGTGAACGGATATGAATTGTATATGTATGAATGTTTTATGCAAATGTGATATAGTATATTTATTTGTTTTTTTAATTTCACTTAAAATATTGAGGAAAAAAATTAAGACTGGACGTTTAATGGTTTAAACATAAAGCTGAAAAAGATATATATAAACTTTTTTTTGGGTGGCATCTTTAGGGTAACGTTTGAACTACACTATATTATTAAATCATAACGCGCTTTTGCACAGCTATGTTTAAGACCAATTGGCATCAAAAACTCATTTCAGACTTTTTGCAAACTTGCCACCTTGGTAATGCCCAGCCTTCAATTGTTCAATTCACATTAGTATTATTCAAGTTCACAGCAAGTTTGCTTGGATTAAACAAATGTTTTAAAGATATGAACTGAATTAGGATACACACATTCTTGCACCTATACACATGTCATTTTATCCAATAAAATAATTGATATTGAACTTTCATTGTATTTCTTTAATATATATTGGGTGTACGAGTATTTATATACTCTAATATAGCAATAGCGAAGCGTTGCCGGGTCAGCTAGTTATACATAATCAAGGATCAAGTTCTTCACATATTCTTATGGAGAGAATCATAATGTTAACAACATATAAGCGACTGAAGGTTTTATAATGCTTAATTTTTTTGGTGATAGCTATGATACAATTACAACAACGACAAACAAACCATAACGCCGTTTCTCCGAATCGGTAGGCAGAGAGAATGGAACCCCACACTCCTCGATCCTGACACACGCCTCTATCTTCCTCCACAATCATACAGCGAATCATACACGCTCATCGATTCTACCGACTTCTAACATGGCAGATCTTTAAAATTTGATTAATCTGGTGACGCCAAGTTTTTCTCGGTTTCCCACGACTTCGTACTCAATTCACACTGTTTACTTACGTACGTATACTTTCTTTCTTTACACGCGTTCCATATGTCCAAACCAACGCAGTGATCCTTTAATAATTTATTCAAAATACTTTCTTCCGCTCTACATTCCTTCATTATATCAGCATTTTAAATTCTGTCGTACGTCGTTTTACTATACATATGTCTTAGGGATTTCATTACAACCGCATTTATTCTGCTCTCACCCTTCTTCTGTTGATTCCATGCTTCACTTCCATACATCAGGGTTGGTAAAATTACAGTTGGCAAAATATATAAATAATGAAAATATGTATTTTTTTAATAAAAATAATAAAAATAATTTTTTCATTTGTTCTAATGGCAATTAGAATAATTTCATCAGAAATATTTTAGTTCTTGCTGGTTTTGGATTGTTTTAAGTGACTAATTACAGCAAATTAAAAATAACTGTAAATACGTGGAATATAAATTAAATAAACACAAATGTCCGAATCGCGCACCATCTTAAAATAACATAATGCGTTAATTTATTTTTATTTTGTTATTTTATTTTATATCATTGTGTTTTATGTTATTTGTTTTAGATTTATTTCGTGGATGTTGGACGATCGAAATGTGCGCGGGAGATGCCTATTGCAAGCGGGAGGCGATGAGGTTCGTAACCCATCACACTGCGCTCCCGCGGGGCGAAAAGAGAAGGCTGGAGTGCCGCATCGGTTTAAGTGTGACAGTCCATCTTTCTGCATATCCTTTCGGGGAGACGGCGTGATGGTTGGTTATTTTTTAGTTTAATTGCACTCGGTTTTATACTATATTTTATGAAGGATTTTTTTTTTTATTATTTACAATGAATTTCTACCAATAAATTTCAATACCAAGATTAATAATTTTTTTTGCAATATATCAATAAATTAATAAATTCGCAACTAATGTTGTACACCAACGTACATCATAATCCTTGCCGGATGAGGGTAAATGGAGACAATAAAAGTTTAAAGTCTCACTTCCTCAATATTCATAAATCTTCCAAGCCATAAGTAGACCCGCGTACTCCACAAGAATCCGTACGAGCCTAGCCAGTAGTAATAATATGGTATCATATCAAACTGCATATTGGTTATTGCAACAGCTTTAATAAGCATACTAGAGTCGAAATAATTAGATGTAGTCTATAAACTTGGAATATTCACTAATTGTTTTGGCATTTTACAACGGATGCCTACAATTTTATAGGCATCTTACGTTGGAACGTATAAACTATGCAGATCGATATTATTGTACACACAGCGGATTTGATTTCACGTGAATACACTTTAATTTAATCACAACTTGAAATTAAGTTTCTGTTACAATTTCTTAGTTAATATTCTAAAAAGCAGTATTTGAAACCATGTCACATATCAATTTTATATATTAAAAATACAGTTTTTATTCCAATTCGATCCAAGTATTTTGAGTTTGAGTATTGGTAAAGTCTATGCATAATTTTAATAGTTACTTAGTTAGTTAGTCGAGCACAGTTGAATTTTTTTCGATAATTTTTAATTGCAAAACTTATGGCATGATTTTATTTTATGGGAAAGGCGTGTTTCTCCTTGCTAAGGCATGTCATTTAATAATGCCTTAGAATGGCGAAACATGTCAATCCCATAAAATATAATAAAACTTCTAGAAAACTGACTTTTTCATTCGTATTAATTATTTAATATGGAGTTTTACATCATTGTTCAAGAAACAATAAAATAGTTTTTTTTTATCAAACAAAGCATTTGAAATATTTGATATAGCCGTAGCAAGGCTAAGCATGTGATTTCTGTAAAATATATTAACACTTCTAGAAAACAGAGGTTTTTCATTAATATTTTATAAATTTTACATCTTTGCTAAAGAAACCGTAAATATTTTTGGGTTAATTAATATATATTTTTAATTAACATTAAAAAGGGCGTCCGTGACCCTGAACATGTTTGTGAAGAATGCCAAAAATGTGATGTGAAAACGCAACATTTTCTAAAAGTTATTCGAATATTCTATCCTGGTTAAAAAAAAATAAAACTTTTAGAATAAGAAGAATTGATTGAGAATAAGCCAAAGGCTCACGCTAAGGGACATATTACAAGAATAAATTATAAAGTATTATATGTTACATAAGTAAATCAAATGAATTGAGTTTCAAGAGTAATCAAGTCTATCAAGTTTATGCCGTAGTTTCATCAGCATCAAGTAGTCATTTGATAAGCTATTAAGATCACCTAAGTTCGTGTTATGTGCATATAGTAAGTATCGTGATCTAATTCATTTCATTTCTCTCAATCGATTCTCGAATTCCATCGAATCAGAATACTTGTGCCCATATTTTGTATTGCGATATTTGTTTTGGTCAATCGGATTGCGTAACGAAACTGATGCAAAAAAACCTGCCATGCTCCAGTAATCTTCTATGAGACAAGTGAAACCAGTTACGTGATACGTACTCCCACATGATTGATACATATGCAGGTACGTCGGTGATTCATTTAACATATCATGTGGAGTCCTTTTAAGGATCCTTGGGCGAACTGGTCAACCGGTGTATGTACTCTCAATTTCAAAAGGATAGCTTAAATGTGTTTTATTTTTAACTTAACTATAATATATTGTATTTAGATAAAAGAGAAGAATTCCACGGTTGGTAGCAATATATATTTTTTTATCTTGGAAAAATCGGTGTATCTCGTCTATCTCGACCGACATTACAGAAATCGTTGTGGTCTCCATCTTCGGGGTAGTTATGATATATCAAAAATATTCTAAAGGTGGAGACTGCAAGGATCTCCAAAACGTCGGTCGGGAAAGACCAGTTACACGGATTTTCCCAAAATCCAAAAAATAGATGTCCCAATTTTACAAAGAATAAACCCATTTATAAGTATAAAAGATAATTTTTGGCCAAATGAAACTCGTGAATATTTTTTTTAAATCTCCAAAAATGTTGTGTATTGTTCAATAGATATATTATTATATTTGATATTTTGTTATGGCATTGGAAACCCTTATCATTACTAGAATATATCTATTAGCTAATTTTGTACAATTTTACAGAGGAATACGTAAAAAAATATATTCTAAACATTGTGCAACCAATATACTTCTATTAGTGGAAAAACAGCATGACTTAAAAAAAATTCCTCAATTGTATACCTCAGTGTATTAGATTAACACTACTTTTCGGACCATAAGACCCACTTTTTCACTCTTAAAACTCAACCAAATATTGTGGTGCGTCTTATGGTCCGATGTGTCTTATCGTCCTAAATATTTTATTTTTCTTCTCAGAATTGATATACACCTTTTGGGGTGCGTCTTATGGTTCGATGCGTCTTATTGACCGCAAAATACTGTAAGTGTTTTAATAAGGAAAACATACTTTTCTAGATAATTTGTTTAAGATACTTTAAATTGGAAATGCTTTATGGATTTATGAGGGGTTAAAAAAAACAATATGAGCATTGTTATATAAATAACGCAGTATTTTATCACCATGTGTTTTTTTTTTACTTTTACGTGATAACATTTGATTAAAAAAATTATGGACTGAACTTGTCACACTAGGCATGGCCTGTATCGTGACAACTACATAAAAGAGCATTGTGGTATTGTAGTAACATAGTGGTTTGTTAGTAATCATAATCTAACATTGGTAAGTGACTTATCGTAACATGATGATATACCTACGTTAATTAAAATTGAATGCTAGGAAAGTTTTAATAATAAATTTACTAACTAGGATAAGAAATATCTATTATGTATGTATAGTATGTATAAATATCATTATTTTGTGATGGTTTTTTTAACGTATTCGTATAACTGAGAAAAAACGTATATTTTTATCACTAATATAATCATTTTGTGTTAAATTATTTTTATTTTGTTTTATATCATTGTATTTTATATTGTTTGTTTTAGATTTATTTTGTGGGTGTCGGACGATCGGAGTGTGCGCGGGAGATGCCTATTGGTGGCGATGAGGTTCGCAACCCATCACACCGCGTCTCCCGCGGAGCGAAAAGAGAAGGATGGAGTGCCGCATCAGTAAAAGTGTGACAGTCCATTCTTTCTGCCTACCCTTTCGGGGAGACGGCGTGATGGTTAGTTAGTTAGTTAGTTAGTTATATAATCATAACAATAGTCTATATTGAATATTTTATTGAATATAACGTACATTTTCTAAAATAATTATTATCTAAAATAATTGTTAATTGAAATTACTCGGTTCATTGTGAATAATGAAAAAAAAATACTTTCTTTATTAAATGGGTTTTTTTATCATTTAGTTTATAAATAAAATTTATATTTGTTTTAAACGATTTTTTATATTAAAATATATGTATTGTCATGATCATAATCTAAAATATATTATTAAACTTTTGTAATTAGAAAATTGTTCTAGAAAGACGAAATATGATACTCTCATAAAATTTCATAGAACTTCTAAAAAAATACATTTTCTTTAACATTTAACATTTAAAACAGATATATAAATAATTAGGAAGAGAACAATATGTGAATTATTTATGTTTATTAAATTGCTGAAGCGACATGACAGGGACGAGTGGAGAAAATGGAAGAGGCCTATATCCAGCATTGGAGGGAAGAAAGTTGATGAAGAAGAAAAAGAAGAAGTAATCTTTGTTTGTCATATTATATAGGCTTGACTGTTAGTTAATATTTTTTGTAGTCTGAAATAGTATTCGAAATGCAATCTTTTGTAATATAAATCTAGAAGAATAACGAAACCAATCAAAATTAATTTTGAGTTCCTACATGTTTTCAAAGACAAAGCCCGATTTGAATGAGGTGTAATAAATTATTCTAACTATTATATTATATATTTTTTATTAATAATTACATGATATTCACAATCTAAGTGTTCAATCCATCGATAGTTTATGCTTTTATGTGTTTTGTCAGTTATGTATAAACATGCTTAAATTATATTATATATCGTTAACGTAAATTTGGAGGTGGAGACTGTGGCATATAACGAACGTTTTAATTTCCGTCATGGAAGTTATTATATCCAAATCGGAAGTGCGTAACCTAAAACAAGATCACTTATGAAGACTCTTTAATCTTCGTTTACGGACAAGATCAATTAAGAATTTTTATTATGTTTTTTTAGAAAACAAGTTTTGACAAACTCATTACCGTTGATGTGTTGAAATGTATTCGAGTTGTACTCCTACATATCTTAATGGTCTAATAGATTACCAATATTATTGAAGTTTGTTTTGCAATTTTGAATTTAGAACCAGTGCCACCACCTGCCAACAGGGCCGGTTTGAGGTCGAAAATACCCATCTCCAAATAAATCCCACTGTACGAAATTGATAATGTTCTTTTTTATTGTTTGTTGAACAATGAAATACCACTCCGTATAAAAAAATATGGAAACATCTGATTTCTAAAAGTCTTATTAAATTTTATGGGAATGACGTGTTTCGTCTTGCTAAGGCATTTGATATTGCCATAATAAGGCGTCATCGTTCCCATAAAATATAATATTTTTTTCTAGAAATTTCATTCATTTTAATTATTAAATGAAATTAAGGTGCAAATTTACGTAAAAAGATACTAAAAAATATTATATCATGTACGAATTTTTCTTTTCTTAAAAATAGAAATATCGTGTAGGTTAATAGTAAATACACGTATTGTGTAAATATAAAAATTAAATAAAACGATGTTTTTTCAACTACTTCCACTTTTTTCTATATTTCGACAGCACCCGGTTTCGCCAGACTTGCTGCCATCGACAAACTGGCGACACTGTTATAAACTTAATCATTGTTATACATACAGATCAGGGGTAGTTAACATGATTCTTTTCATAAATATTTAACTGAATTTAAATATTACTATTAAAGTTTTTTAAGAGCAAGCTTTTCAATGCTTTGGAATTATGGAATATTTTATAATATAATTTAAAATGAACTTTCTTGAAGAGATTTCAGTTAAATCATTTGATTATCTTACAAACATATATATCTTTTTTAATATGAGATGATTTTTATCTTACATAAAAAAATAACCACGAAATAGTCACAAGCAATCATCAACCGGTTTTATGTGAATTTATACGAAAATGACATATGTATTATTCTTGGGCAATCCAAATCCCTTAACCCGCCCTGCGTGCCCACTCGCAGACATTAGCAAGGAATCAGTGAAAGTCACTTCATTTTTTTTACTATTTTTTTTATGCTATCGTCTACTCTGGTAACTCGTCCGCCATTTATTGTTTTACAGTACGGTTATTAGAAATGAAAAAAGCGACCGATCCAAAACTAGTATACGCTAATCTACTCCATATCTGTATCACTACGCTCTAATCGTTTTTTGTTAGCCAATTCACTCGATCTTGTTAGATTAGACTTGATGCTATTTCGATTGTTTTTTTTTCGAGGTATTTTTTTTATTCATGAAACATGACACGTGTTGGAAATATTTGCATGATAAATGTCTAATTAAATTGATTATATTTCATCCTAATTACGAAAAGGTACACTGATCTCTTTTTGGCAATCAAAGCACGGTGGTCTCTGAAATTTTCTTAACAAATGTTAAGTTGTCTCAGAATATTTATATAACGCCAAAAATATCGGTAGAACTCTTTTCGGACAATATTATCTAAGAGAATCATCGGCATTTGCAGTATGTACAATCATATACTCGTATAATAAACCTTGACGAATGCTTAAAACTGTCTTCTATTTAAACATGACGAATAAACCTTGACGAATGCTTATAACTGTCTTCTATTTAAACTTAAACTAAAACTTAATCAGCAAATCAAGATTGTTTGGGTTTTGAACACTTTGTTGTATAAAATAAATATTTATTTATTATTCATGGATGGCTATTACTCGAAAGAAGATATTTTGATCCTTACCTATATAAGCATCAATCCCTCCCCAATCCTTATAAACTGAATCGATCAATAAAGCGATTTTTATATATAATTAAACACAACGCTTTATTGAAGAATATAATTTAACAGAACTACGAAAACAGAAAAAAAAATATTATTCCACTTACCCACCGGGGATTTGATACAATTAAAATAGATATCATAATAACACGTTTGTGGTATATAAAAGTAATGAGAAACAAACAAGCGAAGCGGTCCGCTCTTTAGCCGGACGGTTGCGTCACCTACTTTTGCGCACGCGTAGACTGCCTCCCCAGCTGGACGATTCTTCTTGTGACATCATCATTAGGGTGACCAACGATCATCGCAATCGAAAAATTAGTTCGATATTTTAAGTCATGTTAATATTAAAACAATGTAACGCTATCGTTTATGGTCAAATATACAAAACAGCTTCTCGTTAGGATCTCGCGATGTTAAATATTACGCAGGATATTTTTTCTTCTCTTAGTTGTGCCAAAAAAATCCTGTATTGTTATGATTTAGATTATTAAATACTTATTTATGTAGTATTGCATGAAATGACCGTTTCCTAGAAATTTTATTATGTTTTATGGGAGAAACATATTTTGAACGTTCTCATTATTAAATATTTATTTACATTCATTTCATAGAGTTGAACGTCCCCCTGCCTGCTGGACCGATGATGTTATAAGGATCTGGATCCCCCTGATGCTAGACCTGGATGGATGAGAGTGTTGATGGATAGGGGGCAGTGGCATGCTATGAGAGAGGCCTACGTTCAGCAGTGGATGATAGACGGCTGAAAAGTAAGTAAGTATTTATGAATAATAATAAATCATGTATAATGAATATCAACTCTCGTTACCTCGTTGCCATCTTCTGGTGCGAGCTGGTGAAACCAGATGAATGACGATTACAATAAAACTAAGATAAAAATAAATTACAAAACTTAGTATATTTTATAAAGATTTTTTATTTCATTTCGTATTACAGAATGAACTTCTATCAATTTTTTTCAATTATTATAAACACTATATTAACATATTTTGAACGGAAATTAAGTCAAGTATTATATATTGCTTGCCTATTCTTAGTTTTTATAATGATTATTGTTAGATTGGAGCAAAATAAAATACTTACTGAAACACAACATGTTTTATATGCTAAATGAGATACGATTACTTTGGAGCCCTTCAGTGGGGTCTAAATATTAGCTGTTCTTCTTCCCATTATTATTGTAGATCTTGCGATCTGTTTATGCAGGATATCAACTTTCTTCCTGTGATGAAGACGACGATTGGCTTTTAATTACAAAAAAATAATTTTAATACTTATTTACTTGTTTTCACACTTTTTTTTAACTAACCGGTTTCGCTCCCGCCGGAGATTCGTCAGGGTTACAAAACAAACTGTAACTGTTTGTTTCGTAACCCTGACGAACCTCCGACAGGAGCGAAACTTATTGGTTTGACAAAAATGTTGTAAAAACGAGTTAGAGTGTTTTAAATTCATTAAATTCGCAAAACTATAAAAATATGTCTATCAAATTTTGAACGAGTGCGATTCGATAATTTTTGTAGCCTTCTTAATAAAATATAAATCCTCTGCATAATAAGAAATTTTGTTATTAATTAGACTTTAATATTTTCAATAAGCAATTACCGATTAGATTCAAAGCACTCTTAAGAGAATCAAATCGAATCTCATATTAAACATTCAGGAAACACAGATATGCGAACGATTAGATGCGTTAAATTAATCTCCCGGCCGGCCGAACCGTGATTACTTCACGCTCACCTGATGATTGATACCGCTTCACGCGGCACAAAGAAGGTCACATCTCCGTGGACCAGAGAGGAATCCTCTCCTGAGCCAACCCCCCGGCGGAGATGATGATGTATGGATCGCTTGAAAAAACCTATCGCTTAGATCGGGCTGGGCTGAACGGGCCTAGTTTTCAAAGCAAGCGTTATGTTGTGTCTACAGCCGTATAATATTTACTAGAACAAAATGACATAATTTAATTCTATACATTTAAAATAAATATTTTATATAATCTGATAGGATAGAATTTTACAACACATTTTTAAATGCTTTTAACTAACTCAAAAATAATCACCCGTCTCCCCGGAGGGATAGCAGAGAGGATGGACCGCCATTCTGCTCTTTTCTGAACTACATCGATTTCTCTACATTCATACATCGTAATATGCCCTTTCATGATTGTTCGACTTCGAATGTTGCCACCTTTTAGTATTTGATTAATTTGGTCATGCCATACTTACCTTGATCTTCCACGACTTCTCTTTCCACTCACTTCTTGTATACAACATTTTAACCATTATTCTCTCGTCAATTCGTTCCATGTGTCCAAACTATCTCAGAGATACCTTTTTATGTTTACTTATGATGCAATCATCTACCTAACATTTCTTCCTTATTTTGTCGTTCTCCGTATTTTCACTAATTCTTCTCAGTGATCTCATTTCTACTGCATTTATCCTTCTATATGCTTTAAAATTTCCGACAAAAAGTCTAGAAGTAACATTCTGAAAGAACTCGTCGAATTGTCTTATATTATTGATAATTGTATTATTCTATTTAATGTTTTGTACAATTCCATGTTCTTAATATTACATAACTTCTTAAGATGCAATTTCCGGAGATTTTGAAG
Source organism: Lepidostoma basale (assembly GCA_022606425.2). NCBI lineage: Eukaryota > Metazoa > Arthropoda > Insecta > Trichoptera > Lepidostomatidae > Lepidostoma > Lepidostoma basale. The sequence goes on along the minus strand of JAHDVF020000606.1, from coordinate 361,779 downwards.
TATAGAGTTTTTAAAGACATAAATTGTATTTTTTGTGTCTCTTAAGTAATGATTACTAAATATTTTATTAGAATATATCAGATTTTCCAATAAATGTTTATTGAAATATTTATTTATAGTTAATTCAAACATTATACTTGTTTTTTTCATTTCTTCATGTGCTAACATCATTAAAAATTCAGGTGACTAATTTGGATACTATTCTAAAAAGAAAACTGAAAAACGTGTTGATAAAATTACAGTTTTCCCCAAAAATAATTTTTGATTAACTACAAATAAATTACTACTAATATTAATACAATGTTTTATCACTTTAATCATTGCAAAATTAATCATTGAAAAGATTATATGAGATTTTATAGCGGTTTTGGTATAATAGAAGCGTATTCACAAATTGTATATTTTGGTATTAGTGGAAAGGAATTGTTTAATTTATGAGGAAACAAGAATTGTCATTCACGCTAACTAAAATGTAAATAATAAGTAAACTTATAACGCTAACTTTTTTACGGTTAACAAAAATTTTATGGTTAAATTATTGCTGAAATATTATAATACATTGCATAGAGATGTATCATGATTATGCATATATTTGGCTGAAAAGTTTAACTGCGTTTGACAAACTGTTCAGTCCGTAATAAATTATTGCTTCGGTTTTATACTTTGAAAGGTTGCCTCGTTTCTTCACCAGCAGATCGTATCTTCCTAGGAGTACGTTAGTAATGGTCCGGTATATTATGACCATTGTAATCGTTCGATATGTCGAATCAAAACAATGAATTGCGTTGTTCCGATTGCTCATTAAGAAATCACAAAGTATAACAGTGAACCGGCACGTAGAGTTTATAAAAGACTGCTCATTAAAATAAGAAATTCGCCACGCGTCTCGGATAAAGAAGCGAAGTTAACACATATTTGACATTTGTTTTGAAGTTTCCGCGAATCTTTCGAAATTTAGTTCAGGTTTTAATGTGCGCATTCTTACAATTCGTTCCCATTAGGTTTTATTCTTAAGTGTTTTTGACCCTTTAGATTTATCACGGTTCAAAAATATTGAAAGGAATGACTTTTATCTGTTTGACCTATTAAGTACGACCTATTAAAGAGGTTTGTTTATTAAGTACGATCTTGTTATTTTTATTTCATTTACTTTAGATTTAAATATAACCCTTTTATCATCTGTACTATTTCATTTTACAATAACAGCATTTGATAGCTCATTCGCTGATTATCATATAAACGTCCTTCGCAAGTTCGTCAGTAAAATTTTATCTTTATCTTGCAATTATGCCTCCGTATCCTCTTTTAGATCTTTTGGATGCTGATTGGTTTTGATACTGATTTTTTATTTATTACAAATGAAAGACCAATCAATTAGCAAATTACACGACGAAAATATGTAGCAATGTATGGAGCATACGTATTTTATACATAAGTGCTGTCATATATTATATATGCTTGCTTCTCCTCGGTAGATATTGACCTCTTACAGTAGTCTCCATTTTCTTCTATCCTGCGCGACTCTTAGCCTTATTTCTCCACCGACTATAATTACGTTGTCTGCCCATCATTTTTAAGGTCGATCGATATCTCTTTTTTTAATATTCTTCTTCTCCTTTTAGACCCTTAGTGTATTCATATAGTTAGGCTGGCCTCTCTTGGGGAGTTGACGATGTTGGGAAGCTATTCCTCCATCGTTTTGATGATCTTCCGGAGGATGGTAGCCAACAGGAATCCATCCTCTGCACGTGCGCATGCAGCTTCTTCTACATTGTCTACCCCATCTAAAAATATCTCCTATCTTGCAGATTTCGCATATATTTTAAATTTTAATATTAATAAAATCAATTAAATTCATTCATTTCTCGGCGCTACATCCCGGTGTGGGACTTGGCCTCCTCCACAATGGTCCTCCACTGACTTCTGTCTCTGTCCATCTTCTTCTCTTCATTCTCCAGCTCCTTCCATTTGCTCCCAATCTTGTTCCACACAATCCGCCCATCTTTTCCTCGGTCTGCCTCTTGGTGTCTTTTCGCGAGGCACCCATCTGGATATAATTTGTGGTGTTCTATCCTCTGGCATTCTTTCCACGTGGCCAGCCCACCGTAGGTGTTGAGACTTACAGAATCTCACTACTGTTTCCTGGTTAATTAGTTATTTAAGTTCAAGGTTTCTTTTAAGTCCCATCCTCCAGCGTGGGTCCAAAAATTTTATCAATTACGTATTCTTTTAATTTCTAAACTATAACGAACACGCTTCCATCACCCTTTATCTATGCAAGAGATTCAAATCGATAAAAAACAACAACAAAAAATTGCGTAATTATAAACGCTTGTCAAGATTTTCTTGCTTTCACAACAATTAGAAGAAATTATATATTGTGTATATAAATAAAAAACAATGCAGCGTTTAATTTTATTTTGAAAAACTTCCGAAAATTACGAAGAGCGTGTTATTATTTAACGGTACTTAAGCCCAGATTTTCTTGCGGAGTGTAATTATAAGAGCATTAGGTTACTCTGTTCACCTGTTAACGTGTAAAAAGTTCAATCATCATTTCAGCACCTCCTTCATTTAAATTACAGAATTATGTTCTACGTGTATAATGTTTGTGGTGGTTTAAATTAGACGGAGTTTTTTGCTAATTTTCTAATTTGAATTATTGCAAGCGTGTAGCTAGCACTCTTGGTAACGCAACAGAGCGGACTTATATAAAAATGGCAGGATATATTAATTAATTTATAAAATCTTTATTAAGACTTGAAATAAAACCTGAAAACGTTTTTGCTACTCCATCTTTAATATAGTAATACGAGTTTAATTCACATAATTATTCAATGTTTGGGAATAGTTGTTTGTGTAAGTTTTATTATTTTAAAAGAGATTAACGTGTTTTAATATAAAATAACATGACATTTAATAATACCCTAGTTAGGCGAAATATATCACATCCTTATGTATAGTGTAAAATGTTATGTTCGTATATGTGTGTTCCCTGTGGAATCAAAACTGCTAGACCGATTTCGATGCGAATGAATTCATTTATTATTTTTAGTGCTAGGAGGGCTTAGAACGTTGATTCACCATCTTCGATTTTTCAAATGAATTTATATTGCATATTCTTGCACTCATGTATGTATTCGAATAAAATAAACGATTGTTTTTCTTAGTTCATTGTTTTGGCCGAAACACACACAAACAACTTGTTTGTAACACCTGATGGTGCCAGCATCGATTGGCGAAACAGCTATCACGACATTCTCAAAAAGTGTATGATTAAAAAATGTGATATTATACCATAACAGTGTTGTAAATATAACATTTGATTATATTTGATATATATTATGTCTTTTAGATCGACTTACGAAAGTCGATTACAAATATGATTGAACAATGAAAACAAAAATAATACAAAAAACTATGTGTCTATATGTGTACCTTACAAATTCACTCGTCTTAGCTGTCATCACATACTTCATCAACAAGATACTAAAATTATTTTGTTAAGTATTTTAATATTTTTTTGTAATCCCAAAGTGACTGAAAGAATTATTATGAATACAAAATAAGATCTATCCGGCTTAAGCCAGAAACCACAGTTGGTATTATAATATAACATCCAAAAGAAGTACCTATATTATTTTCAATACAATATACTAGAATTTATCAATGAAAGCGAAAATGGCCGTTCACAATGAAGTTCTGGTCCCAACCCTTATAGAAGCGAAGCATGGAGCTGACAGAAGAAAGATGAGAACAGAGTAAATGCGGTAGAGATGAGGTCCCTAAGACGTATGTGTGGTAGAACGATGTACGACAGAATCTCAATTGCTGATATTAGAAAGGAATGTAGAGCGAAAAAAGGTATTATGAACAAAATTATGAAAGGATCGCTGCGTTGGTTCGGACATATGGAGCGCATGGGTGAAGAAAGAATTGTTAAAAAAGTATACGTTAACGATGTAAATGGAGTACGGTGTCGATGTAGACTGAGGAAAACATGGCATGACCAAATCAATCAAATTTTAAAGGTTGATCATGTCAGGAGCCGGAAAAATCGACGTGCGTGTATGACTCGCTGTATGAATGTGGAGGAAACTAGAGAGGTATGTCAGGATAGAGTAGTGTGGCGGTCTATTCTCTCTGCCTACCCCTCCGGAAAAACGGCGTTTTGGTTTATTTTTTTGGTGTTGTACTATATTCTAAATACTCGTAATTCCTTCTAGCGGCTCTGTATTTCGACAATTACAAATTGTTCTTAATATACAAGTCTATATAATATGTATGTACCTACCTATGTAACGAAGATGGGTAACTAATTTTGATTGATACTAATATTTCATGCACGACGAATTATATAAAAATGTTCTTAATTATCGAATAGCGTGAACGGAGTCAATGGCAATAGTAGCTCATTCGTTTTCTATAATGCTATCTATCATCAAGTTCGCCGTTCTCATTAGATGAAGACATTAACTTTGGGATGAGAGCTCTTGTTATCTTTCATCTTCCTCGTTAAACGTTTAAAAACTAATTATTCCAAACGTATTATTAACTGCTGCCAGTAGAAATCATAGTGAAATAATAATTATTGATGGAATGCTTACTTCATTCGCTGTATTTTAAAATACAGTGGTCTTGTGTAATGGAATTAGGATCTTTAGATAGTTACTAATTATACTTGCAATATCTTGGAATTTCCGTTAATGCTAACACCTTTGACAGGTATCCGCCTCCGTGAGCTCTGGCAAAATAACTTGTGAATTCTTCTTCTCCTAACTATCAGATATAAAAGTCGGTTATTGAACTGTTTTTGTAGAAATTCATTGCAGATAGTGAAAATAAAAATAGTAGTTACAATATTTTAAATGTATACAAATACTTGTAGACGAATACTGGATTTTACCCATTGCGGGTTATCATTTCAAGGATTAATTGTATCTCAATAGAGACGAAGATGCAAATTGGAAAATTATTCCAATTTGCATCTTCGTCTCTATTGAGATACAATTAATCCTTGAAATGATAACCCTTAATGGGTAAAATCCAGTATTCGTCTACAAATATTTGTATACATTCAAAATATTGTAAAAACAAAAACTGATCCAAGTTAAAAAGAACATATAAATTGGAGTGACATCTCCAGGCGTTATCTAGCAATACGTTAATGGCGGTAGCCTTTCTCATTGCTTTAATAAAAAGATCTTCTGCTTAGTGCTTAATCCAATCATCATAGATGGCGCTAGGGTGTAGATTGAAATAAAATATGTGAAGTGTGGTGTTACATAGTAGCATATATACAACTTCCAAAAATGTGTCAGACATGGTGGTCGTAAGAAGGGTGAAATGGGGAATGTTGTATTACATAAAGCGTGCGCTTAACCCAATCAATGACAGGTCATAAGTCCTGTAAACACCTAAACCACCATATTCTGTATCCGATGTGCATCTTCGTCTCTATTGAGATACAATTTATCCTTAAAAATAGTAGTAATTATGTGTTTAAAAAATGCGATATATTTGGTTTGAATCCACTTATATATTACATTATTTCTTGAACAATAACGTCAAATTCTTTATTCTTCTTCTTTTTTGTCCTGTCACACCTCCGTGGTGCATAGTGCTTCAAGAAACCTTCTCCACCCGACTCTATCGCATGCCTGATGCCTAACATCATCCCAAGTGAGGCCTGCTGCCTTAACCTCGTCCTGCAGGGCTCTTCTCCAGGTAGCTCAAGGTCTGCCTCGCTTCCTCTTTCCCCCCATATGGGACCAGTCTAGTGCACCCTGAGCGATGCAGGCTGGGTTCCGTCTCAGAGTGTGACCGATCCACTGTCATTTGCCTCTAGCGACTTGTTCTCTAATTGGCTTTTCACCTGCCATGGTCCAGAGAACGGCATTTGACACTGTTTGTGGTCAATAGATCTTGAATATTGAGCGAAGACATCTATTTATAAACACCTGGAGTTTTCCAATAACGTCCGCGGTATATTTCCAAGTCTCACATCTCTACAGCAGTACGCTTTTAACGCTACTGCTGAATATTTGGAGCTTGAGTTTTCTCGAAATGACACTGGAACGCCATACGAGTACAGGGCGAAGCAAAGCGAAAGCTTTTCTTGCCTTGTTGAGTTTGCTGGCTACATCAAACTCCTTATTATTAAATAATGAATACTTATGAATATGACTGCTTTATAGAAGTTTTATCGTGATTTATGGGAATGACGTATTTTGTTTCGCTAAGACATTTTCAATTGTGTCTTATCAAGGCGTCATTCTAAAAAGTTAATATAAAACTTCCAAAAAGTATAAATTATTGAATCCACTTGTTATCCTAGTTTCGGTTGGTTTCGGCAGCTCGCTGCCATAAATTGGTGAACCAGACTTTCTAGTTGACCAGAAGATAGCAGCGAGCACGCGAAACCGGTTAAAACTAGAATAACTTGCGAAATAAAACTAAATATACATTAAGAAAGCATTTTTATGAATTATTATATAAAATCATATACCCCGTGGTTGCTTATCACTTGAGAGAAACCTTTGTTATATTTAACCATGAAACGATTCTACTATTCCAGACAGGAGAAACGTTCTTCAATATATATTATTAGTTTAAGTTATTTTAATCAGTATTTTAAAACCTTTGTGTGTCCCAAGTATACCACTTTTCTAACTTAAATTAGTGAAATCAGCTCACTAGGTCTTCTCACTAGGTCTCGTCATTTTACGAAATTCAGCGACATATTTGGGATCATTCTGAGATACCTATGTTATTTCTTAGTTTCATATATGTCATTTGGTATTTTTGTTAAACCGTTTTGTGTCCAAATGAGTCGCCTTAATGTTTTTCATTTGTTATGTCTCATGTATGGAAGTGAAGCTTGGAGCTGGCAAAAGAAGGATAAAAGCAGGGTAAACGCAGTAGAAATAAGATCACTAAGAAGAATGTGCGGGAAAACGTTGTATGATAGAATACCGAACGATGAAGTAAGAAAGAAATGTAGGCAGATGACTGCATCATGGAATCATCATAAAATTAAAAAAGGATCCCTGAGATGGTTTGGACATATGGAACGAATGGATGAGAGTTGAATGGTTAAAAAGTTGTACACAAGCAGCTTGAGTGGGAAAAGAAGCCGAGGACGACCGAGGAAAACATGGCATGACCAAATTAATCAATTACTAAAAGGCGGCCACATTCGAAGTCTAAATAATCGACGTGCGTGCATGGTACGATGTATGAATGTAGAGGAATCCCGATAGGTATGCCAGGACAGAGCATTGTGGCGATCCATCCTCTCTGCCTACCCCTCCGAGGAAATTGCATGATGGTTAATTATGTCTCATTTGTGTAATATAAAATTATCATAAGCTGTGCAAAGTGATTGAATAATATAGTGTATTTCAAACGTCGCCATGCAAACATGCCATCCATTACTTACGGAACAATAAACAGTTTTAGCTCTCTTTCTTTGTTTAAATCACTTAGCATCATTGAAAAACCAGCCTTCAATAATCTTCATTTTAGCTGACCATATTTCGAACCAAACATCACTAATTAACGAAAATTCTAATAAGTAATTTTATTATTCTTCGTCTTCCTCTTCAGCCTTGATCTCTCCACTCCTGGATATAGGCCCCTTCCAAACGTAGCATTCGTAGCAGCTACAAACAGATCTTCTTTATATGTTAAGGACGGCTGAATAAAAAAATCACCAACCCGCCTTACAAACGTGGTATTTAAATACTACTAAAGTAATGTTCACATTTTTTTTTAATCTAGACACATGATTGTAATTCAAACTATAATTTAGCTTTGAATAGAATTTTCGAATTATGGTTAAGTACAAGCATAATTAATTCATGTACATATATATATATCAACGATTATATTAAACAATCTACACATGTGACATCTGTTACACCCCTTAGAATTTAAAATTGCATGTGAGCTTTCATTTAACACCGTCAGGGTACCACCAACACCCCTGGTAAATTTATGAAGGGCTTAATTTTGGTTTGCGTCTTGACTTAATATGTTTCACAATAAATAGGTATTATTCTAAATTTTAACCTACTTTAAGATTACACATTACAACAATGATGTACAAACCTGTTAATAAACTACAATAAACTGCGATTTGCTCAATAGTCACAGCACTTGTGTGAATCAATCGCCACAATCAGACTACTCAAATTCTGAACAATAAAAATTAACCTTTCCATGTTAGGAATGATCTTATTCCTCTCGGCTAGACATTAATCATTAAGTTATTCAATTCGGGTTACAACAAAACGTATTATTTCTACTTTCATTCTCTCTTTCGATCATCTGTTGTTGAAAATATTAATTAAGCTTCGGATCCTATTGTAATCTGATGACCAATGAACTAATGACCCAATTACGGTCAACAATAATATTGCTTAATAAATTGTTTCCTAGCTTTTGCGATGTACAACAAAAAACTATTTGATTGATTCAATCAAATTGAGTCGCCAATTGTTCACTTACAATAATTTCAATTTGGGGTTTTATAAATTGGCTGTTTAGAACTGGATTTATTAAGGATTGATTGTATCTCAATAGAGACGAAGATGTCAATTGTTTTTTGGAAACAGAATATGGTGGTCGAGGCGTTTACAGGACTTATGACCTGTCATTGGTTGGGTTAAGCGATCGCTTTATGTTAACAACATTCCCCATTCCGCCCTTCTTACGGCCACTAAGTTTGCCAAATTTTTGGAAGTTGTATATATGCTACTATGTTGCACCCCACTTCACATATTTTTTAAATTTAGTTCAATCTACACTAGCGCCATCTATTAAGAATAGGTGTAAGCCTTAAGCAGAAAAAATCTTTATTAATGCAATATAAAAGGCTACATTTGCTAGACAACGCCAGGAGAATACTTCTCCAATTTTTATGCTTTTTAAAACTTGGACTAGTTTTTGGTTTTTCTTGAATGGATTTATTAAATTAATTCAATTTGGTTGTTTGGTGTTTAAACTGTTTTTAAGCTTACATTTTAACAATAAGGTGAATTCATAATCATCGTAGGCGTCCACTCTTGGACGTAGGCTTCCTACATCTGCTTCGATCCTGGGCAACACGTATCCATCCTGTACTATCTATCTCTCCAATGACGTCCCTAGAAAACTACAAATATGTATTACAATTAATTAAATATGTTTTTCAATTGCTTAATCAAATATATTTTTCAATTGCTTATAGTAATCAAGACCCCGTACGCGTCAAGATCGACTGGAGTTAGACCTCTAGAAAGGCCTAGACAGAGCCTAATGGTTAATGCTGTGGCTGATCATGCTAAGCTAAGCGAAGCAGACTGCTGGGAGCAAAAGGAGCAGAATCGAAAACCTTGAAATAAAATCATCATGGAGGCTAGAACTCTTCAAGAGTTGTGCAACCATATGAAGTAAGTAATATCACCAATTTAATTAAATTCTTGCAACCGGTTTCCGCCATGACGATGGTTCATCAATGCCACCACGCCGTCTCTCCGAAGGGTTAGGCAGAAATAATGGACTGCCACACTTTAACCGATGCGGCACTCCATCCTTCTCTTTTCGCCCCCGCGGGAGATGCGGTGTATTGAGTTGCGAACCTCATCGCCACCAATGCAATATTACAATTCCATTAGTAGTTAGTATTAACTAACTAACTAACTAACCATCACGTCTCCCCAAGGGGTCGGCAGAGAGAATAGAATGCCATACTTTTCTTTCCTGACATATTTCTCTCGCTTTCTCAACATTCATACATCGTGTCATGCACACGCGTCGATTTCTGTGACTCCTCACATGGCCGACATTCAATATTTGATCGTGCCTCGTTTTCCTCGGTCTTCCTCTATTTCTGGTTCAATTTACATCGTTAACATACACCTTTTTACCATTCTTTCTTCATTCATTTTTTCCATATGTCCAAATCATCTTAATGATCCTATCATTGTTTTGTTTATAAACTCAGTTAATACTCGTTAGATAATTTCATTATTTTATTAAACTTACATTATTTTAATATTTAATAATTATTTCAATAATCATCAAGATTATAAATATTTTAAATTTTAAATGTAATTTTAATCAATGCGTATTTTTAACAAAACACCATATCTTATTTTTTAATAGAGTTCGGTATCCGTGAGTTCTTCATCGTATTAGTGAAAATGAGAGCTTGGAAACTCCCACAACACTTCTGTGTAGTTCAAGCTTCAAGCGACTGGGTTTTCAATTTGCCGACATGATCTGCACGTCTTTTGATCTCATATAGTCTGCTCTTACACAACGGATCGACCTAAATATTTCACTGTTTTTTTTTATCGACTGACAATAGACACAACCTACGCTGACCGGTACAGTTTGGTCCACTGAAGATTTATTGGATTCGGTAGGTAACAACTATTTCTGAGCGGATAAACAAAGTTATTATTTTGTCAGTTTGATAGATTTATTCTCAAAGGAAAAAGCGTTAAATGTCTGCCAATGCCAATTAAATCCATCTACCTATCCAACATATACGCAAAATACCACTTAGTTTTATTAGAGTAAAATTTGTAATAATTCCGATGGCTGTATTGAATCACTGCATACGTAAAGATGAATTTAAATAAATCTATTAAAATCAATGCATACGTACAGTAATAATAATTATATATATATATATTTTATTTTTGATGTTATTTTAATCGATAAGAAAAACATCTGTAAATATGAAGAAAAAAAATTGTAAACTATCGATTTACCAGAATTATTATACATGTTCTTATTTTGATGAGGTAAAGATGAGGTCCCTAAGACGTATGTGCAGTAGAACGATGTACGACAGAATCTCAAATGCTGATATTAGAAAAGAATGTAGAGCGAAAGAAGGTATAATGAAAAAAATTATGAAAGGATTGCTGCGTTGGTTCGGACATATGGAGCGCATGGGTGAATAAGGAATGGTTAAAAAAGTATACTTTACGATGTAAATGGAGTATGGAGTCGAGGTAGACCGAGGAAAACATGGCATGACCAAATTAATCTAATTTTAAAGGTTGGTCATGTCAGAAACCGGAAGAATCGACGTGCGTGTATGACTCGCTGTATGAATGTGGAGGAAACTAGAGAGGTATGTCAGGAAACAGTAGTGTGACGGTCCATTCTCTCTGCCTACCTCTGCGGAGAAACGGCATGATGGTTTGTTGTTGTTGTTGTTGTTGTTGTTCTTATTTTGTATTGGAGTAAGTCATCCAGGTGTTTGAAAAACCAGTGGGTTATGATAAATTCGAATATTCTTTCGTATAAAACACTTTTATGTAATATAAAAAAATATTTTAAAAAACACTTGTGTAATTTTTTAGAACCAACCGGTTTCGCTCCCACTTGAGCTTCATGAGGGTGAGAAAACAAACCATTTGTTTTGGTTAGTTCTAAATTTATTTACTCTAGTTGATTAATTGGTTCTAAAAAATAAAAATAATTAACGGTGTAATAGCAAAACACGGGTGACTTTAAAAATATCTTATTTGAATATACTTAATGGATAATAGAAATAATATTTTATAATAAGTTGATAAATTTTCATTCTTCTTCTTCCTCAGCCTTTTCCCGTCCACTCCAGGACAAAGGCCTCCTCCATTCGCTTCCATGTCACTCTGTCTTGTGCAGGTTATTCCGACGTGTCTGTTCAGATCATCCTTCCACCGTAGTTTCGGTCACCCTGCATTTGTCTTTGCCGTCCACGGTGTCCAAGTCAGCAGTCTTCTTGTCCACTTTTCATCTTAGCTACCGGCTGAGTGACCTGCCCATTGCCGTTTTAGAGTCGCCACCCGGTGGATGATGTCAGTGACCTTTGTTTTTTCTCTCACCATATTATTTCTGACTCTGTCTCTTAGGTCTATTCCAAACATGGCTCTTTCCACGGCTCTTTGGGTCACTCGTAGTTTTTCGGCACTTTGTTTGGACAATGTAACAGTTTCAAGACCATAAGTACCAACTGGCAGAACGCAGGCTTCATTGACTTTTTGTTTCAGGTTGATCGATATTTTCCGGTTTTTAAGGATGTAACTCATGTTTCTGAAAGCTGCCCAGCTTAGTCCAATTAGTCCAATTAATACTAATAAACGTTTTTTAAATTTTGTATTGTTAAATAATCAAACAATTTAATAGTGTTTATAGTATAATTTTGTGTTAAAAATTGTGACTTAAATAATATTATCGGGGATCAGGGAGTAAAAAGTAAGTAAATGCATATATTAATTTATTTTTTTTTAATGTTCACATACCTCAAAGTGTTTTGTGATTAAATGGCAATAAGATAATGACGACCTTAGGAATTAATATAGTAACAGTAACATAGTACACGATACACGGTAGCTGAGTTCTGAATGTAAGAAGAAAGGATATTTATATTATACTAAGCATCATTGTTTGTTTTATTCATTTTAATTGTGGATTATAACTATAACAATTTCATTATATAACTCAATGTCGCTGATATGAAATAAAGGATTTTTGCTTAAATCTAATAGTAATTACAATAAATATTCAATTAGTTCTACTGTGACTGATAGTGGAAATAGAAAATCAGATATTTTGTATATTTTAAGTTAAGAATACTTTACAATATTTATAGAAAGACAGTATTGAATTATTATTGTTTAAGTAGATGAATTGCAAAACAAATGTATTGAAGAGTAGTGAAAATGATTATTTACATTTGCGAAAAAATCTGTGATGTAATAATATCCTAAGAATGTTTTAGATAAGAATAAGTTAAATATACAAACAATCTAAGTACATTAAATCTTTTGTAATTAAAAAAAATATCAATGTCGAAATATTTTTAAGTCAACTCTTTCATGCTCCTGTTTGTATGTTTACATAAAGTACTTAATTTTTACTAAGGAAGTACGGATATAGTAATGAAATAAATGTAAAGTGAATAATTTTAAATTAAAATGCACAGTGCCAGTACAGATGCTTTCTCTTAAACTTCTAATTAAATAAATAGAAAAGTCTTAAAATTGTACAATGAAAATTACTACAACTCATAGGAAAGAAAACTCTTATTTTTAACAGTTATCACAACACGTTTAAACCTAAATTTATGGAATTTTGTTTTATTTCTAACTATTGAATACTTCTCTGATTTTGAAAAAATTGTTTCGTGATCAATCGAAATGGATACATTTTATAAAGTTTAACGACAAAAGAAAACAATTTAATTTACAATTTTACATAACTTTGGTTATAATTGACTATCACACAAATAATAAAAATCCATCTAATGGTGTTGTTTTACATGCTCATAGAAAATAAATCAATTGATTTTACAACCTTACAGACTAATATAAATCATAGTTATTCCCTAAGTGCGTTCAATACATCAAACTAGGTAATTAAGTACAATAATTAATACAAATCTGACTCGAAAACATATTCGGAACAAATAGTCTAGGAAACATTTTGGTTACAGGTTCATTTGCACTCTACTTACATTATTTGGGTAAAATTCAATACGAAAACGTTTTAGGAACTTTTTTACTTAACCAAAAACTACCGCCGTGCGAAATTCAACAATGGAAAATTTCATTTATTTGTGATTCAAACTTGTTCATAATAATACTCGCTCTCGTAGGTTTACAGTGGCAGAGTTAGTATACAGTTTACTCAATAACTCACAAATCTCCGAGGCACTGCTCAAGTTTGATGCCTCCGCTAAGTCGAGACTTCGATGACAGCGTCGTTATTATTTAGAAGCTCCTCTTTCTCTTTCTTTATTTTTATGCTATCAAATCTATTGTACGACAAGCTTCCATTCCTCCCAAGTAGGTCTGAGTTCAGGTCTTCACTCGCGAAACTCTCCGAATCATCGTCGTTATCTTTCTGCGAGAGCTCGTTGCCTTGGTGGGGATTGTACATATGCAAAGGAATAGTAGAGGACAGGTAAGGATCCTGCCCACTATAGGTCACCTTGCCCATGAACGATCTGATTTCATCAAAATACGCGTCTTCCCTTTCAGTTTCATTTGAACTTCCAGGGGAATCGGCGATCGGGCCCATCCCCGACTCGTCAGCCTCGTGCTTCTTTAAATGGCGGTCCAAGTTGGTCTGTTGACCGAAGCACCTATCACAGAGCGTACACTTGAAAGGTTTTTCTTTGTTGTGAATATTCCGCACATGACGCTGTAAGTTACTGGAAATCGAAAACGACCTTTCGCAATACTTGCACTTATAGGGCTGTTCGCCTGTATGCGTCCGTAAGTGTCTAGTGAGATTAGCACTCCTTGGGAATACTTTACCGCAAAATTTGCAAGCATACCGGTCCTTCAGTTTTCCGCCTTGATTTCCTCCCATAAGAACGTCTTGGTATTTATTCGCCGCAAAATTCGGGAGCGGAGCTCGAAGTAAATCAAAGTTGTTTCTATTCGCTCCGTTTGCTCCTAGAAGTGGTCCTAAAAAAGGAAATGTTCGTGGAGGTCCAAACGGAGCTGGAGGCGGTCCAAGCAATCTATCTCCGTGTCCAGCAAAGGCCGCAAAACTTCCGGGTCTATACATTGCTTCTAAAAACATTGGGTGAATCGGTCTCGGGTAAGCCATTGTTGGGGTAGCTGAAATTTTATCCAGGATAGTTGATTTCGGAGAAGCTGGTTGTTTCACTTCTTCTACATCGATGTCAATCGTTTCGTTTTCTGGTGTTTTGGTATCATTCATATCATCATGACTATGTTTTGGAGTTTCCGGAGTTTCGCAAGATCTGACTGAGGAACTTTTGTGAGTGAAATTATCGTCGTCATATTTATCTGAACATTCGCTCCTTTGGCGTTTTCTGGTTACACTCAAATCGAGTGGTTGTTCACCGTTCGCTTCGTTCTTCTCTTTGAAATCTGTCAATTTTCTTGCGACAGATTCGTCTTCATCGTCAAAATTTTTCAATTTTGGAGACAACTTAGCAGTTCTAGAAAAATCTTTCGGAATCGACGAAACGTCCATGTCATTATCCATTTGGGTCATGTCAATCGACGAAGACCTAGTCTTAGACTGATTAATTTGGGTTGTAAATGTTTCCCTTGGATTTGGGAATATACTCATTGAAGCGTTTCGCAATGGTGGCCGAGCAGGTGATGGGCGTAACTGAGAACTGGCTTCTTCAGCCGTTGGGGGAGAGACTTTAGCGAGAAGGCTTTGTTGCCTCGGAGGAGTGAATCGATCAGATTTCGAATTGAACAGCTTCTCTATGTGACTTCGAATATTCCGGTCTTTATTTTCAGAATTATGTGAGAGTGCTTCCATGTTAGAATCAGAATGACGTTTCTGGCTTTCCACTGACCCAGGTCTATCAGAAAGTACACTGTTATGGTTAGCCTCGATTTCTAGTTGGTTTCTATTTAGATGCGAGTTAAACAGCAGCGAGTTTGTGAGAAACCCAGGAGGAGCCGAAGGATGGAAGAGTCCGGGGTAGTGACCGAAGTTCGGTGGGAACGGGAACGGTAACCCTGCCGGCGGTCTGTACATTGAGAAGGGATTTTGACCTGATGGGTTATTAACCGGCATGTTGGAGATCTGCGGTATCTGCGGTAGCTGATGTACTTGAGTGGGGTGGCTCTGCACTTGGCTGGGTCCGGTAGAATCGCAGAACCTCTTGTGCTTGGAGAGGGAAGTGACAGTTGAAAAAGACTGTCCACACTTGACGCACTTTATCTGCATGCGGCAATCGGCGTGCATGCGCTTGTGGCGACACAAATTAGAGAACTGCGTATAAGCCTGAAATCAAAAAGAAAAAATACGTGATATATTTTTAAGGTAAGCAACGACAATAATTATCTATATCTACTCGTGAGTATTGCATTCAATTTGAAAATAACAGTTAATCGACATGAAATTAATTTATAATATATGAAACTTTTTTTTTCATAATAGTATGACGTTGAAGTAGAATTACGTTAGTGGCTTCGAATTTGATTCTTGACCCGCAAGCCACCGTTTTTTTTTTTTAGTATTTTTTTAGGGAAACTTGTGAGGTCGAAGATAGACGACCCCTGAGGAGACCACCAAAAATATAAATCGACAGCCGGGAATCGACTTCGCAGGGGGCCAACCCCACTTAAGAAACAGGCCACAAGGCCTGTACTAAAAAGACAAGGAAGATTTTTCTTTGCTACCCCTGATTTCAGCCATCCCTGTTCAGAAACTAGGTTGACCGATGTTCAATCTTATTTTTTTCAGTTTACCTTGAAACAGACTTCGCACTGGAATGGCTTGACGCTGGAGTGGATATGGGTGTGCTGCTTCAGTCCACTGGAGGTGGCGAAAGTCTTCCCGCACTCGGGACAGGCGTGCGAGCGGGCGCCCACGTGGTGCGTGCGGATGTGGCGCTGAAGGTTAGATGGATCGGTGAAGACCTGGAAAAAATGGTACAGTACTTTAGATTTGAAGTTTCATTTATTTGACGGACGAAAGTCAACATGATCGAGGCTAGTAGAGAATTAAGACAAATTTATTTTCCAAACATAAAGACAATTTTAAAAACCTACTTCTATCGTGGTTACTAGAAAAAGTATTTTTGTAGTTTTAAATTTTGTTTATTAAATAAATCAATGAAATAAGAGCTAAAGTGGTATATTATTGAACTTGAAAAATTAGGAAAAACCATCAAAAATATTTGTATATGCTTAACATACCTACCAGAATCGGTGGTAGATATCATTTCAGCCATTTTAGGTGAGACATGGTTAAACATATGAAATTCTGTATTTTTTTACATCAATACTATTATTTTTAAGTATTTATAAAATATTTCGGGCACCAATGTAAGGTGTATGTATCCTGGCACGAGTGTTATTTTATCATTATTTATAAATCGACCAAGCTTATTCAAATTACAAAAAAATGCAAATAAAAATATGCATTCGTAATATTTTCATGCGTCTTAAAGTAGCAAAAAATATGGAAATTGGGTTTTTGAAAATTTAATTTTAATTCTGGAATTAAACGTTTCTGAAAATCAAAAGGTTGATTATAAAGTTGCAGCTCTCGTAAAAAGATACAAACCTTGGAGCAGTTCTCGCAAGGGTAACGCCTGAGGTCGGGGTGCGCGCTGGTGCGGTGCCTGATTAGACCGGGCCTGAAGGAGAAAGAGCGGGGACAAGCCTCGCAGCGGTGCTGGCCGGCGGGGTAGCGGTGGGCGGTCACCAAGTGCTCGTCCAATCTGGAATTAACAAAACAATCATTTATTTGATATTCTTCTTCTTATAGTACCGTTTCAAGTCCCCCTGACGTTGGCGATCACTGTGGCGAATGCTTTCTTGGCACAGTGATTTCCTTGGAAATATAACGTGGTTTCCCGTTGCCTTCTCCATACTTCATTTATTAGATATGAAAACTTTTATTGAACATTGGAATAAAACCAAACATTTGTTGATATTTTACAAAGCATTTATTAACATAAAAATAAACTTGATTTATAAAGCACATGGTCTAATATAGTAATGAAGACCTCTTTGGATGCAATTATAGATACTTCGTGAATACTCTTACGATAAGAGCAACATAGAGATAACTGTCATATTTATATTCACATGGTTCTATGTATATATCCATCCTTTTCATCGATTTGGCTCGTGCTGTAGTGATGTAAAGAGCTTTTCAACAAAATAATAGTTATACTATAGATGGCGCTAATGTAGATTGAACTAGCATATTTACATCTTCCAAAAATTAAGCGCCTCGACCACCATATTCTGTTCCCAGAAAATAATTTACATCTTCATCTCTATTGAGATACAATTAATCATTTAAAATTATTTACCCGCAATGGGTAAAATCCAGTATTTGTCTACAAGTATTTGTATACATTCAAAATGTAATACTATATACACCTGAGGATAGAGGCGCAGAAACGCTAACCTTCACCAAGTCGACCATAAGGAGACTCCGTGTAGCACAGAGGAAACACGAAAGAGCCATGCTACACGTAAGACTCTCAGACCGGATAAGAAATACTGAAATACGTATGTAGAAGGTCAGGAGTTACAGATGTTGTCCTAGAAAGGGTGGCTAAGCTTAAATGCTCATTTGCGGGACACATTGCCAGATTGGTAGACGATAAATGGACCAGTAGGGTGGTGGAGTGGAGACCCCGCGAAGACAAAGGAACCAGAGGGAGACCCCCCATACGATGGTCCGATGACATTCGAAGAACTGCTGGCGATTGGATGCGAAAGGCATAAGACAGAAATACGCGGAGAAGTATGGGGGAGGCCTATGTCCAGCAGTGGACGACAACGGCTGTTTAAGTAAGTAAGAGGATAGAGGTCACATTGGAAACATGTTGTAATTGACATAATTATTCTACAAAAATATTTAATAAATAAAAGTGTAATAAAAACAGTGTTGATAATTAATTATATTACGGATTACAATGGAATACTACAGTGATAACGCCGATAAATCAAAGTTTATACTTTTTTGTTATAAGTATTATATGTTATGTGATCCTATTGCATTTGAAATCGTTAATATTGTTAATTTGAATTATACGCTGACGGCCAGTCTCAAGACGAAGAACGTAAATTAAAATAAAATATATTTAATCTAGGCTGCTTCAGATATACGGGGGTGACACGACAAACAAAACCATAACTTATTGAGATCGCTGGGAGGCATTTATAGCAACACACGTAAATACAAATCTCGATCTTCTTTTTAATTATAATACTGGATAATAAACCGAATACTTAGAACATAAATAACGCCTTCAGTTGAAGTTGACCATCAATAACTCAGCGCTGAATACGGTGTTCAAAGGGGACAGGTTGAAATATCCAGAGGCTACCTTTTGCCACAACATCAGAGAAGGATTAACCGAAGCAAAAGATTTCTCATATAAAAACAAATACATTTAAATGTTTTTTTACTGTGGATCAATGTTTTTCGTCAAGATAACATTGCCGCGATGGTGCAACGCATATTTAGAACCCTGTTCCAAAGCTCGTACAAACTTTTTTGTTAGAATCATAAGATTACAAAATGCACCAGACGTTTGTTCTGTTTATACTTTAGTTGGAAGAAGTTTATGAGTGTGTCAAAAGTCATGTTCACTTTGTAAATAAATAAATATAAAATGAATGCACGCATATTAAAATGCTAAAAAATAATTATTAAACTAATCACGCTGACGAAACCGGTTGAATTTTTTTTTTATAAAATATAATTAAATGTGGAATTCTACTAATTAATACGCATGAAAACGTCCGTTTTCTAGAAGTTTTATTATAATTTATGGGAATGACATGTTTCGCCTGTCTAAGGCATTATTAAATATTTGTGCAATCAATTTAAGACAAGACAGGATATCTAATCAAGTCATTATCAAATGTTACCACAACCATATTAACACATTTCATAATGCCTTAGAGAGGCGAAATATGTCATCCGTATGAATCATAATAAAACGTCTAGAAAACAGACGTTTTCATTTCAATAAATCATTTAATATGGAGTTTTACATCATTGTTCAAGAAAGAGTTAATGGAATTCTGGTATTAAATAACATCAAATATATGCATTTTTTTAAATCACTTTTTTTATTTCAGTAAGTAAAATGAGCTAAGTAAATTTATCTATGAAAAATATCGATAATCAGAAATACAATCCCTTTTTTTTATAAATTTCTAACCGTAGAGTAAGTATTTCCTACATTATTTTTTTAATATTATATGAAGAACGTAACAACTTTTTCTTCTCGCTTTATTGACAATTATTATATTAATATTTTTTGGAAATTTTTGTTTTCGTATTTTAGGATAAATAAAATAGAATGAAAAAATATGTCAAATGTATGCCGTAGTGAGATGGAGTAGGCAGAAAATACGATTTTAGAGGTACCACATCAAGAGGATGGACTCAACGAGGATTCCCAAGATCGCGATGCAAAAGGCTTCAGAGGGCCGTCGATCACCAGGACGACCACCAAAGAGATGGAGAGAATGCTGAAATTATTTATCATAGAACTTGAATCGCACAATCTGCGTAAAATATGAAATAGTTCTTTAAATCTCAAAAAAATATATATTTTAACAATGGCTGAATCTTCGTTCGGCGCTGTATTCGACATTCGACGAACGATCGACTCGAGCGGTGAATAAATCAGTGGAATTCACCGTAAATTCGACAACACGGAAGCGATTCCATTGGTTGCTTCGTATGTCTTCGGTTTTGATGAGGCGGCCCAAATAAATTAGCATTTCAAATTAATTTATTGCCGCCGCTGTAGAAAACAAGCCTCCATGTGAATTTCTAGTGCCCGTCGCTTAAACTGGTTTTCCGAAATTAATCTAGGTTTAAAATGTCGTTCCCAAATGCCATCACGCTCGGATCCTTTAATGGGCAGCGGAGATCAAAAGTTAATCCATTAATGATCAAACAAATTGATTCAGCTGATTAATATAAATGGCTGGTATAACTCATACAGCTGCCTATACATTTCATCGTCCGGAGTTCGGGAGACGAAGGGGCGTGAGTGGAGAAGTTATCGATATGTTCGCTTTTGTTATCCACTTTCAGAGTTACATACAAAGATATCCTTGTAACTCAGCGGTGTTAACAAACGATTATGTTGGCAATTATTTATGCGAGTATGCCTACGAAAATATAATGTATCGTTTTCAATGAAAACCTAATTTTAATGTATTTATTGTTTCTTGAACAGTGATGAAAAAGTACATATTTAATGTAAAATTAAAACATTTTTTCATGTAGTAGCAAGGTGTAATAATAAACCACTAGTAGGTAACGAGAAAAAGTCGTTCCCATCATCAGGTAATATATAATCGAAATAAGTTATTAAACTTTGTTTTAAACATGATGGATAGTTATCAAGTAAGAGTCACAGAAACACGTGAAACATGTGACAACGTTTATAATAACTCTTCTGTTTGTTTTTATTTATGACAATTAGCTGTTTCCGTTCTAATCCGTATTCACTTGTCCACGATTAAAATCATATTCTTCTTTTCCCCTTCTATCGAGCGTTGGACAGCATCAGGGTTATTTCTACCCTTGATACAGCAGCTTTAAATAGGGATGTTGTGCTGCAACTGAATCATTCTCGAAGGTTTTCTAGCCAGGATTTTCTTCTTCTCTTGACACTTCGTTTTCCGCGCCTTGTGAAAAATCAGTTACAGCACTTCGCATTTATCGTTTCTCATGTGCCCGAATTATTCCAGTTTTTTATGATCTTTAAATTTTATTTTTCTTTCTTTATTCACTGCAGTACTTCCTCGTTTGTGACTCTCTCTGTCAATGATATTTTAAATATTCTACGATATATCTAAACTGCATCCAGCTTTTTAGTAATAGCTTTTGTCAAGGTCCATGTTTCGATACCGTAGAACAAGACGGGGAGCACGTAACATAAAACTATTCTCATTCGCAATTCGATGAGTAGGTCTCTGTTGAATATCTTCGGTTTTATTTTGAGGAAAAAGAAGCACCGGTTTCATTTTGAAGAAGAATTTCGAATGATTAAAATAATAAGTAAAATCATATCTGATTAAACATACATTTTAACAGTATTTATCACACCTCTAAGATGAGATCAAGGTATTTTCTTTAGTGCATTAATAAAATTTGATTCTAATCTTGTTTCTGTGTAAGGCTAAAAAAATCTACGTATCATGTATATCTAATTATAATATATTTAACACGCATTATGTATATAGTATATCAAAACTATCTTATTCGTGTCCAGTAAATCAAAGTACTTATCATATTATTTAGGTACAGTGGACTTGTTTGAATTCTCGTAAGTCATTGATATTCAAAAACCCGATTGATTTTCCAGTTTCCGATGACGAACACCTTGATAACTAGACCGATGTCATCATTCATAAGTTAGTTTATTGATTGGTGCCTTAGGTCAGTGTCGGCTGGTGAGCTTTATTCAAGGATCTCTATTCTTATTCATTAATTATCAAAATTATATCAGAACAAAAATGTGATATATGACAAACTTTTTGATCTAAGTTTTTGATTATGTTTATTAAAGTGGGACAGCCTTCTGAGATAAAAGTGTTACCCATTCACAAAAGATTTAAAATAAGTTTATTACAGTTTTCAAATATCGCCGATAAGATTCTGCTAGAATTTGAACTCGGTAAGTGAATTTTTTTTATAATATTTTAATTTTATAAATACTTTTAAAAATATAATCTATTAACAATATCACATATTTATATTTTTTAGAAACTTGGTATCAATTTTATTATGGGAACGTTTTTATTTTTAATATTATAGTAAACCGAAAATAAATCTAAAGATTGTATTATAGTTATTATGGTGTTTCACTTTACTACAGATTACGAAGTTTTCTACAGTACACACTTAAAAAACCATTTACGAATATTATCGAAAATAAACAAGAGAATTAAGAAAATTATAAATAATTTTGATAATGAAAACGTTATTTAAATATTATATGTAACATAAATCAAGGTAGACTCTTCTTATTCTTCTTCTTCGATGGCCCTACAGACCATATCGAGCCTTAGCCTCTAGTATTCTTCGCCTCCAACTCCTCCTGTCCTCCGCTTCGATCCTCCAATCTAACACTCGTAACAATCTTGCCCCATCTCTCCCAACTTCATCCTCCCATCGCAGCCTTGGTCGTCCAATTGGTCTTCTACCACCTGGGTGCCACTCCAGCAATCTTTTTGGGGTTCGCGATAACGGCATCCTCTGCACGTGACCGGCCCATCTCAGTCTATTCAGTCTGACCTGTGTGGAGAGACTGGGAGCTTTGTAAATATGGTACAGCTCGTCATGATGCCGCACTCTCCAGCTTTTACCATCATTCACAGGTCCCAGAATTCTGCGCAGTACGCTTCTCTCAAAAGTATCCAAGATAGACACTCTTATCAAACAATTTTAGTAAAATCTTCAGATATCTTTAAGAGTAACAATTGTCCTGAAAACATATATTCTTACTTATGTATTATGATCTCTGTTGCGTACTTTTACCGAAACATGTACGGACCGCCATTGTAATTTACACACTGGTTAAAACATACTCATTAATATTCATCAATCACTTTTGTTGATTTACCTACACTCTGAAGCTAATTTCTTATCTGAATTTATTCCACTCATGAGTGATGAAACGCGTTCAAGGTAACGCAGATGATTTTTTATTGAATGCTTCCTTGACCTGTCATCGGAGTCCGCTGGTACCCGGTTCTAGCAAAGGTGGATAGGCACTTTTCTAGGGAGCTTCGATAGTAAAAAAAACCTTCGCAATGTGACCAACAACACCCGAAAGCGACACGCGCGACTATTGCTCTTTTATCTCATCTAAAATTGCTTGCATTTTTTCATTCCATTACCATTCAGTCCTTGCCTCGATATTGACAGCAATTTTTTTTTTTTTACATGATACAATATAAATTTTTATATATATTTGCAAAAAAGTTTATTTTCACCGAAACTTGGGTGTAACGAAAACTATTCAAATTATTCTTCCTAATTTAGACGTTAAAACATTAACAAAAACATATAATAAATATATTTCAAATTTACTTTTAGTAGTTTACGTTCTTTTTTTACTTGACTTCAAAATTTTTGATAAAACTGTTAATCATCATTATAAAACTCTAGAAACTTAATTAATAAGAAGTTTAAAAGCTTGTTACCAATAAGTTTTCACGCGATAACCTAGTGATCCAATATTTATTTATTTTTAAAACCAAATTACACTCTTCACAGACATGTTTCAGAAAGCTTTTATCCTTCTTCAGTGTATAAATCTTTACACTTGATTAGTGCAAAATCGTTACTTTTGTAATAAATAAAAGAGGATGGAATTAAGTCTAGAAGAAAATATAAATTACTTATTATAATTTATAGAAATGAAAAAGTCAGTTTTCTTGAAGTTTTATTATATTTTATGGGAATGACATGTTTCGCCCTTCTAAGGCATTATCGAATGTACGTTTTCATTCGTATTAATTATTTAATAGAGAGTTTTACATCATTGTTCAAGAGACGATATATAAATTACTTCTTAATAAATTAAAAGTAGAAAAATGTATTTAATATATATTTGTAATTATTTTCTACTGGCTGGTTTCGGCAGCAATACTGCTATAGTATGATACCTAAATCTACGTTGTATGTATTATAACATTACGAAAAAAAATATTTTAATGTTAACAAGTAAGATGATTGCAACGAACTGACGCACCTTTATCGTGTAATAAGCTCTTGCACCTCGTGGCTGTTATATTAACCTTAATATCATAAACTCACACTCAATTATTTCAGTGTATTGTTTCCATTAGAAAGATCCCCATTAATACATTCGCTGCGAGTAACCTCTAAGTTTCTGTACTTGCAAGATTAATGGATATTTAAATTGTTTTGTCTTAGCATAGACAGCCAAGGCAAATTTGTTTACACTCCCATTTAAATTTCTACTATTTAAATGCTCGTACTCGATTGATCCACTTTTAAATACTTACGGAAAAGACATTAATGTATTGCAAAATGAAAAATTACATATATTCATCAAAAGGTCAAATAAAAAAAGTACTTCTATTAGTAAAGCGAAATTATAACTCATACTATTTTTAATATATATTTTTGTTTGTACAATACGAGTAAATTGAATAAATACATACGAGTATACAGATATATCTAACACTTTATTAAACACCTTTTTTACTTGGTATACAACCACTTTATTTGTGAGGATGATGGCTTACCGGTTTCGCTCTATGCGAGCTTCCTCGGGGCTTTACACGCATATATCTTCTTTTATTTCCTTTTTATCACTAATCTATTTTTCTAGAGACTGTATTAATTAATATTCTTATTTTTATCAGGGTACTATTTTTTTAAATGAGAAAACGATCGTTAACAGGATTTAAGCCACTTCAACTCAATGTGTACGCATTCATGCGCACGCTCGTCAATTGTTCCGATTTCGAACATAACTCATCCATCGTTCCACATTTCCAAACCATCTTAGTGATCTTCTGTTAATTTTATTTATAACACACTCATCTGTCTTATATTCCTTTCTAACTTCTTCGTTCGGTATTTTATCATACATTGTTCTTCTGCACATTTTTCTTAGCAATTTCATTTCTACAGCATTCACCTTACATTCATCATTCTTCTGCCAACTTCAGTATATATTTTAATTTGGAAAAGTTACATAAATTTCCATTTAATATTATAAACTCTTCAATAAATAATGGTTTACTGATTTTATAATTGCTACCAAATCTGTTCCAATTAACGTTTTTATTTAACTTCAATTAAATTGTGGCTTGGATATTTTATATTATAGATTTGAAAACCATTGTATTACATTTGCTTGCATGCCCATTATAATTATCATTATTATTCATCATTTCTGGGTTCCCAATTAAAATTTAATAATTACCATTGCGAATTTATTATTTTAATTTTTAGTCAAAATCCATTAAACCAGATCGTTGAATGTCAAATTAGCGTCCCGAATCCATCCGAGATGTGGTCACCCCAAAGCTGGAGGCTGATGCTTCGCATTTATGAAAGTTGGCCCAGGGCGTCCATAAGTCGAGAGCTGAACGGTCCTGGGATGGGTTCATTTAAGACCATAATTATATCTGTCATATTCAGCTGAAGGAAATGCACAATCATCTTTCCCCCTTGAATGGGCCAAGTGATCGGAACGTTAAGCGAAGTGCCTCAATTATGTATTGTACTATCTTTTTCAACCACAGATTGTACTCTTATTCACTCAATTACAGCAGGTGATCTACTACTAATTAGTAGTTATGATAATTATTTCATACATGCTTTAAGAGCACTTTTTATGTAAATTCATTCGGTATTTAACAGAATATTCTTCTGGCAGACATTGGTACATGTTTGAAAAGAGAGCTTTATATTAATACAATGATTATGAACCCGCAATGATCTTAAACGGAAGGTGTTTGACTACTGCGTTCAACCGGTATTAACTTATGGGTTTGAAACCATAACATTGTCTCAGAAAAGCGCAAATAAATTGAGAATAGTGCAAAGAGCTGTGGAGAAAGCAATGCTGAGAATCAGTTTAGCGGACAGGGTAGGAGTGAAGGACATCATTGGAAGAGTGGTAACTCTTAAATGGCACTGGGAAGGCCATATCGCTCGCAGCTCTGACGATAGATGGACAAAACGCCTCTTTTGCTGGTGTCTTATAACTAGGACCCGTAACCAAGGACTTCCCCCAACTTTGATGGAGGGACGACATTAAAGAGACCACCGGTACGACATGGATACGTGTTACCCAGAATCGACATACATGGAAGCAGATGGTGGAGACCAACGTCCAAGAGTGGACGGATATAGGCTGATAATAATGATGATGAATTATTTCTTGGATCATCTGGCTAACAGAAATTCAGCTCTTATGGTTATTCCTCATACGTCTGTTTGAAATATTGTAAGAAATGTGATTTGGTGGTTGTTTTATGGTGGAAGCTAGATTTGTGGCCCAGAGTGGGATGAAGGATTTAGGGTTATTGCTAAAGTCTTCAGTTTTTCTTGGTCAGGGAATTGAAGACGTAACTTAATATCTAAAATTGACAAGTATATAATATATCATATTACAAACATTTAAAACCCACAACAAAAAACAATGTAATACATTTTCTACGAGTATAAAGGATGCATTTACAGATATAAATGTTTTTAAAAAGGAAGAAAGCCTGGCGAAACCGATCGCTGAAATAATAAAGACAAAAGCGGAGAAGTTAAAAAACATCGTTTTATTTCATTATAATTTCAAATGAACTTCCATCAAGAGATTTCAGTAAAATCATATGATTATCACAAAGTGTATAAAATTTAACATTATGGCGATCAAATTTACAATCTAAAGGGCTTTTTTCAAAACATAAATTATTTGTTTCAAAAGAGCCAATGCAACCAGAAGCCATCAATGGATGGCCAATACAATAACAGAATGTATTGAAGTATGCATTTCTTTTGCCGCAACATCTATTGACAGTGATGGAGCGTTTATGTTAATAAACCACATCAATTAACGTCTTTAGGATCGTTAATAGTTTTTTACTTTATTTAATTTCCTTTCCGTAAGAACATTAATCAATACTCGCGCACAGAAGCGGCCGCTGGACCCCTGGACCACTCGGAATTCTGAACCCGACGTGTCGAAATCAAGTTTATACGTTTATAATTGAAATCTATTTATTTCATCTCTTTCTAAGAAGCGCAAGGACAGATCAAAAAGTCAATCAATATTTCATGGTGTATTAGGATGATTCATAATAAATCATTCATCAGAAATGATAGCCGCATAATATATTCAACTATTTGCATTATGAAAGACACGAAAGCGTGCTATTCTTTTATTTTTTTTAAATACTCTTTTGGAAAGACGCTGAAAATATTATTTGTATGTAGATACTCAAATCGTATAACAAATAAATGTTCTGGTGTATTTCTTCTTCTTCTTCTTCTTTTAAACCTTTGATCTGTTCCTGTAATCAGGCTGGGCTCTCTTGGGAGATCGACTCCCAGCTATCCCTCCATCTCTTTGACGGTAGCCGGCAGGAATCTGATGCGCCACAGTATGTGGGATTCTGGTGGGATCCATCCTCTGCACGTGCGCATTCCAGTATCTTCTGCGTTGTCTACCCCATCTCACGACATCTTCCACCTTGCAGATTTCGCGGATGACCGTGTTCATCACTCCATCTCGAAGAGTCCGGTGTATTTAATTATTTTAAAAAACGAAACGTTTATTTAAAAACACAGTTTTAATATACATTAAATCGTCTAACATTTTTAATAAAATACTTTTATAGAAAAATACGTATAGAAAACAATAGTTTAAAAACAATTACAAATCAATTTTTGACTTTTTTAAAACATAAATAATCAACTATGAGTACGTAGCGGGTAAGTACGCCCGCTTTTTTAAATTATTTTGGCTAAAATTACGTTTTTCGAATACCAAAACGTCCATCAACGATAACCAGTCGATATGGATCGGACCCCGCCTTGTGACCATAAATCTCGCCGTAACGCAAAAACCGTTGAAATTATCAAGATTTTTTTCAATAACTTCCATATTTCGGTGAACATTTATTAAGGCCCGGAGATTAATTAAGCCATTCGCCGCTCGTCGGGTCTCTTCGGAAGATTGCGCCTAGGAGATGGCAGGACCGATAAGGTCCCACTTGAAATGAGAAGACCAGTAGCGCAAAGTCACGATTTTACATCGAAAATGTTTTTTTGACCATAAATTAAATAATAAAAAACGCCACTCAGATACTCGGTAAAAATCCGTGATGTTAACATTGTGAAATTAGATGAAAATTTTATATTTTTACAAATTATATTTATTTAAAAAAAAAAACAGGAATTTAATTAATAAAGAAATGTGTGGTATTCCATCCTCATTTTAAAATCAAAATTGTTCTTATTTTACAATAGAACTCTGCGTGAATTGTTATACAAGTACGCGACTATCCACTTCCCATACAGAGTTAATCTTCTTTCGTTTCCCATATTAAATCTTTATAATAATTCTTTTCGTTTACTATCGAAAGAAGGAATCATATAACAAATATTTTATAAAATGTTAATAGATTTGTTAGTAGTTAAATGGTAAATGCAAATTTGTTAAATGCAAAATGCGGCCGACATTCAATATTGGAAATATTTCACAGCAAAATATCTGACGCTAAATGTGTTCTTGTTATTTTATATTATATTTAAACTGATCTCAATAGATGCTTTAGATCTTTTAAATTTTGTTTATAGTATATTTTACAGACTCCCATATACAGCCGCTTACGAAATCCCTTTGCGGACACCGTCCACCTGGAAGACCACCTAAAAGATGGAGGGACGGCTACACCTCATCATCCCAAGAGACAAATCGTCAGACTATTAAAAGAAGAAGAAGGAGACGAGCGTATTTAAAAAAAACTTATTTGATTTGATTTAAAAGAAAGGAAGCCCTGAATAACGGGAAGAGGTGAGGAAAATATGTATCAATCTTCTGTAATAACTTTTGAAAATATTTTTGTCGTGATTAATTTTATACCAGACGTGTACATTTCACGGCACTGTGGCAATAAAAGGTGTGAATGATGGATACAACTTGTTATCGGACAATAATTCTGGGAAGCCTGTGAATTTTTTTAATTAAACCTCCGCCGGGCCAGTCCGGGAGAGGATGTAGCCTGTAGATGGCCCAACTCTCAATCGTGATGCGATTATAATCGAAAATCGAGAATCTTTTTTTGTTTTTAATTAAACGCCGATCACGTGTGCTCGACTAATTAAAGGCTACTTAAATTACAACCCGCAGTTTGGCGCCTTTCACCCTCCGTTCGAAATACAAGATCTGATCAAGGCGTCGGGATCTTCTGTATGTGATACTTACTTGAATTTATTTATGAAATCACTTCATTCAAGAAAAAACTACAATTTTTATACTAGTAGGTCTTTATGGCAGTTAAATTAAATAATACCATATTATGAATATTAATATATTGCTTTTCTTGTAATCTTAAAGCAGCGCAAAAAAACTGAATTTTAATTCATAAAAAAATTCACAATAATTGTAACTGCTAATTAAATAAAACGATGTTTTTTTCACTTTCACTTCTGTCTTTATTTCGACAGCGACCGGTTTCGCCAGGCTCGCTGGCATCGACAGACTGGTCTGTCAGTCAAACCAGTCTGTCAATGCCAACGAACCTGGCGAAACCTGTCGCTGTCGAAATAAAGACAATAGTAGAAGTACCTAAAAAACATCGTATTTTAATATTATTTAAATTTCTATCAAGAGATTTCAGTAAAATCATTTGAATATCTTAATTAACTAACTAACTAACTAACCATCACGCTGTCTCTCTAAAGGGGTAGGCAGAAAGAATGGACTGCCACACTTTAACCGATGTGGCACTCCATCCTTTTTTTCGCCCTGCGGGAGACGCGGTGTGATGGGTTGCGAACCTCATCGCAAAAACAATAATTTTACAATATAAAACAGGTAATTAGTTTAAACTAAATTTCATCGTTTTGTTCATTTTGTATAATCGTTTCATTCAATTTCGTATATTTCCATATTACCAGTCCTAAATATGAATTCTAGTACTGAGTACGAACACAAAATGTGAAAGTGGATGTTTTTTAGTTTTAAAAACATTCGCATTTTTTTCAACTGTATTTTTTTTTACTAAAGAAACCATTATAACGAGTTAACTCAACAAATTATTATGTTTTAGGTAATAAGTCCATATAACTTATGGATAATTATCGAAATTAATTATTTTTTCTGAGAAACGCCGTGTTTTTAAGTGTACACCTAATTTGCTTCAAATTATCATGTGCTTTGCATGTAGCAACAAAGAAAAAAATTACACAAAATAATCTGCTTAAAGTGAAATCAAAACCTTCATTCAATATTGCTTCTGCGTGTAAAAACCAGGTCAGAAAATAATGATAGGTTCACCACGTTGCATGCTGGTCAGTACTCTTCAATATTTCAAATCAATGTTTTTATTTTAATAGTGTCCTTTATGTGTCGATTGTTTTTTTTTATATTAATAGTGTCCTTTATGTTTTATGCGAGTTAAATAAACAGTTACCCGCAAGAAATCAAGGTAATGAAATTTTTCATTCAAGGATAATTGAATTTACGTTAATAGCCGTATTAACATGTTCATTACAGCTTTGACAATGCAAAGCTCACTTCTCACTCGATTGTGAGTGAAAAATCTGGGTTTTTAATTACCGGTAATTATATACTTTAATAACGCTTAAATGCGTGATAGACAGTCAACATGTTAACACATCATATTTAATATTGAAACAGAGAAATATGCGTTTTCAATGCTTTTATATTTGTTAAGACAATCACAAATCATTTTAAATGTATTGACTAATCGCTCACATGGTTTCTAATGAAACTTAAATTAAAATTGATTAAAAAATTATTTAATGTATCTCTCTCTCTCTCTGGTTTCAATCCTGGGATTGGTTTGCAGCAATTTCCTCTATTTTTCTCTTCCATTATTTCATGTTTTGTGCGGCTCTTTTGAAATGTGCATATGATGAGCAGCACACGTCCACTAACAGGTCCTCTAAGTACTCTCGGCGTGGGCGTTCCCTAGAGTTCATCCCCTCGGTCATACCCTCTAATATGGAATGCAAGAGGCTTTCTTGTCGTATTACATGGCCGATCCATCTTGCACACCTTTCGGACAAGGTCCTGAGCAGGTGCCTTCCTCCTTCGATTCTTTGGAGAACCTCCTCATTTGTGATGTGGTCTTTCCAGGAAATTCCCAATAGTCTTCTATAGGACCACATCTCAAAAACCTCTAGTCTCTTTCGGATAGGCACCATGTCTCGCAGCCGTACATCAAGATACTCCATACATGGGTCTTGATGGGGAGTATTCTCAGTTTTAGGTCTATATTATTCGATTCTATTATTTTCGACCTTTTATTAAAGTATATATTTAGTTAAATTCTACTGCCATATATACTTTGGGAGCTGCCGAAACAAGTCGAAGCCATAAACCTTAATGTATTCAATTAGCTTCTATCGTGAAATTTCAAATAATAACATATTTATATTTTATGTTTTTTTTTTTGGATATTTCTAGATTACCGTTTTTTTTTTAGAAACGTGTCAATATTTAATATTGTTTTTTAAACAACGTAATATTATTCAAATGCGATTTTTGTAGGTTTATTATGCTATTCTAATATGGACCAACGTGTGATATAACATCTCGAAAAAATGTTTTCAAATGGACCATACTAACTGCTTTTAAACGAATGAGCGCAACCGACCAAATTCTTGTTTCGAAAGTTTCCTCTCTGTTATCGAACTAAAATCGGTAAAGTGATTTATTCACCGAATATCTCTTGTTAATAAATTGACTTTATGTCAAGAAAAAGCGCTCCTGTTCTCCCAAACCTCTAGGCCATATATCAACCTTGTTTTGGCTAATTAAATTTCATTTTGAATCTTAATTATCTATTTTAGTCAACGGTGTTAAACGATAATAAGTTATCCACATTTTATAAATAATATTATAACATACATATACTCAATTTTTAGAAATATTTTTTATGTAATTTTTATAAAACGTGGTAATTATTATACGCAGGTGCTTTCGCTCAAGCGTATAAGGAAAATAAACATTCAATCATTCAAAAAGTATTCTATTTGGCAGTGGTCTAGCAATACAGCTCCTTTGTAAGTGTCAAATGTCTAATTTTCTCAAACATTTTTTTATTAATCGGATCATTGACTTAGCAGTACTCTGTAAGAGTGTAACTCATTCATTATTAATATTTTTATTACATTTTCCTTAAATTGTGTTTAATTCAGTTTCTATCATTCTGAGACACAATTGACATCCAAAAACTTTCTTAAGAAAATATCTTAGTTTACTATCTCAAGCAGCATAAATCACATTTATTTTATTTTCTGGTCCCAAGTCACGTGATCACGTTGATCCCATTGATGTTTTCTCATTCGTGTTTACACAAAGCGTGTAATCAGTAGTTACATAATTATAATTATGGTAAATATATGAAAATTTGTTTGAAATCAGAAGACGTTAAATAATAAAAATTAAAAAATATGTATAAAATTTCAATGTATTATATGTTAGGTTAAAATCCAGTTATGTTTGCTCCATTATTTACAGTGAACTTTGATTATTTAAATTATCTCACAATTTTTTTTTCAATTAACCGCCCTTTATTTTTAAAAATTACGAAATGCCAAATACTCGGCCGCACACTTCGCCTGCCCCTTGTAAAACTATCATATTTATGAAGACTTGTACTCAAGTGTTGTTGGCACACGCACGTATCCCTAACAGTTTGCACATTTTAGGTACATTACTTTTTCTCAAGCGCGTACGTGATACTGGATAGCGCAGAATGGTACAGTCAAAGTGAACGTATCACGTACGTTTAAATACGTTGGGTGGTAAAGCGTCGTCTCCATAAAATTAAAATAAAACCTTAAATATATTATTTTTCACATATATACTCATAAATACCAATTCGATTAAAAAAATTATTTAAACATATAAAAGGTTAAAGTAGTACTAGTTTTCTATGAATTTTAAACTTACGATTGCATGCATTTAAATTGCATTTTCTGTTTTTATTTTGCATCTTTTTATAAGATCACTTTTTTACATTAAAGCTGAGTGTACAAAAAAGGTTTATAAACACGGTATGCAAACATATTACCTTGCTTACTATCTGATGCCATCTTAAGAACTGGTTATTATGTTTTAAAATGTGAAATAAGCCTCATACACTTATTTTTGTTAATAGAGCATAAATTATTATTAGAAATGCCAATTAAAACAAACCATAAACGTTCTTTCGCATGCAATAAATTGAATATCCTATAAATTGTAATCACATATGTAAATAGCTTTAATATAAAAAGACTAAGAAGATTATTCTATATTTCAAATCCAGTATTTTTGTTGTTTCTTTTGTTTCAAATAAAAATGGAATTTTAAATGTTATATATAATCAGACTACTCCTATATACAAAGAAAATCTTAAATATTAATTTTTTAGATACTTTTAGGATTGATTCAATATAAGATTTTGAATGTATACAAATTCTTGTAGACAAATACTGGATTTTACCAATTGCGGATAATTTTTTTATATAAGGATTAATTGTATCTCAATAGAGACGAAGATGTTAATTGTTTTTCTGGGAACAGAATGTGGTGGCCGAGGCGCTTACAGGACTTATGACCTGTCATTGGTTGGGTTAAGCGATGTTGTTAAACATCGATGTTAAATGTTGTTAAACATAAAGCGATCGCTCAATCCAACCAATGACAGGTCATAAGTCCTGTAAGCGCCTCGGCCACCACATTCTGTTCCCAGAAAAACAATTTACATATTCGTCTCTATTGAGATGCAATTGATTCAATATTACTACCTGTAATACTTTTTACTTTTAACACTTATTAAATCACGTAAATGTTTGATAAATAAATTCCATTGCGCTATCAATTTGCTCCTCTCTTTAAAAATATGCGTTTTCACTTTTACTAAAGAAACTATCTGGAATATCGCCCTAAAAATTATTTGAGTTATCACAATTAAATAAAACATTAATACACTTTTCATATTTGTATCTTAACCAATTTATTTGTTAACACTAACCGGTTTCGCTCCGGCCAGAGCTTCTTCAGGGTGAAAGAATAAACTGATTTAAAATTGAGAATAAACAGTTTATTCTCTCATCCTGGCGAAGCTCCGGCGGGAGCGAAACCGATTGGTCTGAACGAAATTTTTTTTAGATACAAACATTAATAGTGTATTCTTATTTTCATCTCTTTTGTCTATCACACATTTCGCCCTACTAAATTAATATTTTTATGTTAAAATATGCAAATGCTAGTTTTATTATGTAAAATCTTAAAACTTATATTTTGGACAATTAGAACTTATGGCAAAAAAGTATGATAAGATTAATGTAGGCGGTGCGTTTCCATAAAAAAAATTAAAGAAAGCTAAGGAAAACATAACCTTACTAAAATTATCATTTATTGTACATAAAAGCGGTGATGTACGATGTCGAGCTTAGAATATAAATGTATATTTTTATGATTAAAAACAATTTTTTAATTAAAAATATATATCATCATTATGCAAGTCCACAGTATTAAAGCCTTAGGTTTATTAAAAAAAAAGATTAGTGTGGAAATCGATACTTAAGTTAGTTTTTTGATGAAGTATTTGACAGTAAGAATTAAACGGTTAATTTGTGTTATAAATTATATCCGATCTGAAAGGTTCATAACGTATTATTAAATTTTAGATGCGGCGTTATTATGAGCAATGGTATTGTCCCAAATGATTGGAGATCATATATTATACCGTTTATCTTGTCAATAGATATTAAATGAGGTCTTATATGAAGAATTCGTTATGGATCATTAGCTACACTTCGTGATCTATGTGGCAGGGGCGGTTAACAGTTTTATTAATTAGTTAATTCCATTATATTCATTAATCAAAATTACTATTAGCACCTCAAATAATAAAGTTTAATTTTCCATATTTTTTCTAAATGATGAAAAAAAAAAAAATAATAATAATAATAATAATAATAAATAATAATATATATATATATATATATATATATATATATATATATATATATATATATATATATATATATATATATATATATATATATATATATATATATATATATATATATATATATATATATATATATATATATATATATATATATATATATATATATATATATATATATATATATATATATATATATATATATATATATATATATATATATATATATATATATATATATATATATATATATATATATATATATATATATATATATATATATATATAGGGTAAGCAGTACAATGATTGGCACTCTAAGAAAAACTTTTCATGTTTCAAGTCTATGCGTCTCTTTGTTTATGTTTATGATTTTTTTCTTTTTAAATTCATATTTTATGAACTATTTAGATAATAAAAAACACACACAGCAATCCTTCTGAAATAACCATTAGTCGTAGATTTTTTTGCAAAAAAAATATCCTAAAAACATAATCATTGGCACCTCGAGTATAATGATTGGCATAACGTAAATGTATAATTATTGGCACAGTAAATATATTTATTCAGAGGGATCATTCTCATTATCTACCTCTAAATTGGTTGTTTCTCTACTAATCGAAGTAGGTTTAAGTTTTTTTGTAAATATTAAATAATGCATTGAAATCAGGTGACTTGTTAACGTTTTTTTCCATTTCCAATTCTCAATTTTTTTCATTTCCAACAATTTTTTCAAAGTCTTGATAGTTTATTGTTATGTTCTTGGGGGTTTCGAAATTTTGCCTTGGAAGTGTAGATCCACCAAGACATTTAGAAAAATCAATTGCCGATGCATTCCATGGGAAAAGTCCACATGCTCTAAAACCATTTCTGATTATATTATTGTTTACATGCTTTTGTAGAACAATTTGTAGAATTGGACCGAAATCTGCTTTTGCCAACACCTTGCTTATGTTGTTTCGTCTCCAATCTAACACTCCTCTTTTCCATGCTGATTTAATTGGCTTGAATGCAGCTACGACTGCTGGTTGAAGAACTCTGGTTGCATTTGGGTACAATGCTATTAAAATTATGCCTAATTCCGTACACATTTTACTAAGTTCATAAGTCGTATGACTTTTATGACCATCTACAAAAAGAATAACTGGGAATTTAGTTTTAATTTTGCATAAATGTGGATGAAGTACATTTTTTATATAGTCAATGAAAATGTCTCCTTTCATCCATCCATTGTCTGACAAAGCGATTCCCCAGTCAGGATGAATAGATTGATGAATGTTATTTTGCATTATTTTTAATGGAAAAATTACCATTGGCGGAGTCGTTTCACCATTAGCTAAGAAGGTAAACATAACTGTCAAACATATCTTCCCCGGTGCATGTTCAACTTCATAAACATTTCTTGCTCCTTTTTGTGCCAAAACTTATTTTTTGGGCATAATTGAAAATTTGTCTCGTCACCGTTAAGGACTCACCGCTAAATATTTTTCAGCTTGGCTAAACCAGCCTCTTATATTATTTTCAGAAACAGTACAGCTTGCAGCTGTCACTGCTTCTGAGGTTCTTATTGAAATCTCCGGGTGACGTTTCAAAAACAATTTATAGCACCCTTCTCCTGGTGTATTGTTTATAAACGTATTAGTCCTAGGATTGTTCTTCAAAAAATACTCCACACCATTCATAACAACTTCTTTCCTTTTGGGAAATCCTTTCCTACTGCTAGTACAAATCCACTCCACCAGAATGGATTCTTCAGCTTCATTCAAAACTGTACATGGTCCATGTCGAGATTTTGTAAAATTTGAGCTTAATCTAAATTGGATTGTTGCCCTAGGAACATTGAATTTTTTAGCCGCAGTTTTTTTCGGCATCCCATTTCTCACAGCTTCCAATGCAAGTTGTCATTCTATCTCTGAATATTTCTTCATATATTTTCCCTGACTTGATGGTACTTTAGGCATTTTCTGAAAATAATTAAGATATTTCCATTACAATATCCCAAAAGACCCGATTAGCATAAAGATTGGCACCATTAAAAAGTATAAACATTGGCACTGCCAATAATATATTTTTAGCTTGTTTGTCAAGTTATGCATACTAAAACTATTTGAATATCATTATACATTGAGTTTTGTCAAGAAAAAATTACATTAAAATATATTATCAAAAAGTACAGAGATTGGCATGTATGCCAATCACTGAATGATCATACAACTGAAATATACAATTGTTGGCACACCAATATAACCCATTTTTCCAAAATATAACCTCAAAAAGGGGTTTTATAATGTACATCAATCCTTTTCCACCAAGTAATTAACAAATCCGAAAGTAAAAGGCTTACCTGACTGTAATAAAAAAATCTGTAGACGATGACTAACCTTGTGAAAAAAACTAGAATATGAATAAAAAACACACCGAAGAATTCCCGCTCTACAAATCGCATTGACAAATTTTAGTTTTACCAGGCATGAAAAAATAAATTTCTCAAATGCAAAATATATTAATTAAGGATTTTAAAACAGTGCGGAAATTTATTATTTCGACAATTTTACAGTTGCTACGTGCTATTGAAACGAAGAGTGCCAATCATTGGGGGAGTGCCAACATTAGTACTTCTTACCTATATATATATATATATATATATATATATATATATATATATATATATATATATATATATATATATATATATATATATATATATATATATATATATATATATATATATATATATATATATATATATATATATATATATATATATATATATATATATATATATATATATATATATATATATATATATATATATATATATATATATATATATTATATTTTAACCAAAAAATTATTATATTTGATTTAATTTCACTTTGGTATATGGCTTTGAACATTTTAAAAAAAAAAAATATATATATATTATTTACAATCAACTCCTACCACGAAATTTTAAATAACAACATTAATTCTAATGAAATAAAATATACTAAATATTGTCACAGACAAAATAGTATAGGTCTTTTACAATCAAAAACATATTCTGATCATTGAAATGTTTCATTTAATGTTTGAAATAAGGACATCCTAGAATGTCGAAGGAAAAAATGAATATGATATTATACACTTATTTTGATTAATCTTAAGAAAAATTGTATCATTTGATTGTTCAAACAATCTTAGATGTTTACAAACACCACAATCACACCAAAATATTTGTTTAACTTCATTTTTGATCAACTTAATTCGTTAATAATAATAATAATAATAACAATATGCTAACTTTTAAAGCGCCGTTTTTGTGATGTAATCACCTCAAGGGCGCATTAAGACGTGTTTTAAATCTAAAAATCTAAATGTGACCGCTTAAAAAGCAATCGGTTTAAAAGTATAGTAGAACAAAGTATAAATGTTTAACTTGGGTATGAAATATGAAAAACAATGTTTTAATTAAAAATATATATCATCATTATGTTAACGCTGAGGAATTTCATAATGAAGATTCTTTAATAAATTAAAATGCTCATTTTTCCACATTTAAGTTTATTTTTCTCTACGTGTTTAATGGTATAAATTCTTTGAAACATGTCGAGAAAAATAATCTCAAAAGTGTGAAAATAGATTTTTAATCAATTTGTTCAATTTGGAAATCCCTATAATAGTGTACACTTAATTTTAAATTTAAAGTACGTATTTTAAATATCTTTTTAATATCAAATGTAAACTTTAATTAATATGACAGAATATTTTTAATACTGATTTGTTTATATACTCGTATTCCAATTTTGAATTCCTTTGCATTACAGGTTTGCGTGTATGTAAGGTGTAATTATTTATAAGTATAGTTTTTCAGGTTGTAATAATATGAACTTGCCCCAAAAAATCGTAAATCATCAATACCACCGGCTGTCCCTGCTATGCGGAATTGATTTGGATGTGTCAGGCACGTAAAACTTTCTAATGGAAACAAATCTTCATCCATCAATATGACACCTCGCTTGACCAACAGAATTATAATAGAAAACAAAACAACGTCCGTTTACGAACTGACAAATTCTACTTGCATGTAAAAATGAACAGTTTCGAGATGTGTTTTTTGTTACTTTTGATGATACTTTTTTATTCTTGTTGCTGTTCTAGTGGGCGAGACATCGGGAGGGAAGCTAATCAGAAATAACGCCAGGGAAAATAACAGGTGTCGCTAATGTTGAAAGAGATATTACGGGGGCGGTGTCAGCGTAGACCATGTGATTCTTCAATTGTTATATTAACAAGTAAAAAATATTTCTGAATTATACATATCATTTATTCCTACAAGGAAAGCTACATTGATATACGTAACATGATGTTTCTTTCCCATATTAATCCTCTTAGTACTTTTGGGGTTCAAAAGGGTAGTAGGGCTACGATGGGGTATGTTTTGCTAGAAAATATGCCTCTACAAAATGTCGTAAGGCGCCATGTTGCATTTACAACAGCAACACTACTTCTCTTCAAGTCCAACTCTTAAGCGTCCACGAGAGTTCTTTTTAAAGACCCCTCGAACCCCGGGAAATGTGGCACATATTACTTAGTGCTATAGTAGATAGAGAGATGACGAATGGCGAGCTTCCAGTGCCATAAAACTGGATACACCCAGCTAAGGGAAGGTTACCCCGACAGAAAATCCTCCAGAGAAGGCAAGGGGATACCACTCTGGATATTTTTTCATAGGTCATCACTCAAGGGTGATAGTCAACGTTAGGGAGACCTGATAGGACACAGAAAGAAGAAGTACTTTTAGAGTCGATAGATCAGCTTCTGACGACATTCGTGGCAGAGTGTCAAAAGTTATGACTGCCACATCGAAGGTTCCGGGTGCGATTCCCGGCGATGGCGATGTGATTATGACACTGCTTTTGGTCTGGTTTCTTTCACGTCGCAATAAAATGGCTATGGATTACCTACTTATCACATGTTATGAGAGTTTATTGCTAAAAAATTGTGTACCGTAATTGGGTTCAAATAAGCTGCTTTATACAAATTTAGAAAGCAACTGGAAACTACCACATTCAAGGACAAAGTGGCATCCCAAAAACTAGCGAAAATGTTAAACTTTGCTGCAAACCCTTCCCTTGGATTGAAACTAGCGAAGAATATAAGATATCGGCTTTTCATTTTTTTTCAATACAGTTATAACATAAAAATAACTTTTGTAGTCTTATTTGAATTGAGCACTGATTTATTCGCGCTGTTTTGTGCTACAATACAAAATGAGTTTCATGTTTTTATTATTTATGCGGTTTATTATTTCTTTAATATCTTTTTAATCTAAATCAATTTTTTTAAGAGAATTTAGAATCTACGAAATTTTAATTCTATTTGATATTTTGAAATACCGAAAATATTTTTTTTTTCAGATTTACATTAAAGAAAAATAATACAAATAATTGATTTTTTAGCATTATTTTGCTAAAATTATACGAAATCAAAATGGGCGCACCACAGTTTGGGTTATCTAAAACCGATGGTAGCCTCGATGCTACACATTGCGGCACTTCGATTCCCATACCACAAACAAAACACTTTATTGGAAAACAAAACAGATTATCCATACACAGCGATGGGTCTAATCAAAATGATCGACGAAGATTACAGGGTGACTTCACCCCTTCACATTCAACTCGAACTTTGTTCGTGTGTGCTCTAGGATCAACTCAGTCGCTTATATTTTATTCATCCTCGTCATCTATCTCTACACTCGTCATCTATCTCTACACGTTTTCAATGAGGCAGCACGACTTATAAAAGGTGTTCCAAAAAACTCGCATATTTCACAACATCTAAAAGATCTTCATTGGCTCAAGTGTCCTGAAAGAATCCAGTATAAACTATGCTGGACGGTTTTTAAAGCGCTTCACGGAATGGCACCAGCCTATATATCTGAACTTTGTGTTGCTGATAGCCCTAACTTGCGGCAATCTACGCTTCGATCAGCAAACTCCTCGGCAATAGGCAGATTAGTTGAGCCAAAGCGCAACCCCCGGACAAATTTCGGAGATCGGGCCTTCGCAGTGGCAGGTCCGTCCGCCTGGAATATGCTTCCTGCACGCCTCAGATGCATTGACAATCCGACAGACTTTAAATCTCACCTAAAAACCCACATTTTCAAAATATC
The DNA here is from genome assembly GCA_022606425.2 of Lepidostoma basale. Lineage (NCBI taxonomy): Eukaryota > Metazoa > Arthropoda > Insecta > Trichoptera > Lepidostomatidae > Lepidostoma > Lepidostoma basale. The sequence goes on along the minus strand of JAHDVF020000606.1, from coordinate 320,445 downwards.
CCATAAAATGTAAACAACGGTTATCTGATTGCTGGTGTCACATGCAGCTCTCATGACTAAAAACATTGTCAAAGCGCCCTTGAGGTGAGCTATTCACGAAAACGGCGCTATACAAATTAGCCTAATTATTATTATTATATTACACTCAATCACGATATTTTCGAATACGTTTCGAAAAATTACAAAATAACTGTACATCAAAATTGTCTTATTTATTCCATTCTTGAATTCATTCCGTTTTTAGACTAAACTGACTTATCATCACACCGTCTCTCCGAAACGGTAGGCAGAAATAATAGACTGACACACTACTCTATCTCTACACACCTCACTTTCTCCACATTCATAAAAAAATCATATGGAATTGTAAATAAGGGAGAAGTATATTTTTATAATGCCTTAAAAGGCGATACATGTCATTCCCATAAACTATAATAAAGCTTCTTGAAAACTGACGATTTCATTCTTATTAATTATTTAATAGGGAGTTTTACATCATTGCTCAAGAAACAATTATTAAGTCAGAATTTTATTACGTTTAAAATTATATGCCTTATTTCTTTCTAAAAATACTTAAACATGTATTCAAACATAGCGCCTTACTATTTTTAATTAAAATTCTAAAATTTGTTGCATATGGGAGGTACAGGGAGATTATAATTTTAATTAATGTGGGCTACTAGCAAGGTGAACAAAAATATTATCACATTCATAAAATGCGAAATTGCCATCACTCCTAAAATTGAACCCCCGACTGTATTCAACATTAGATCAAATTTTAATCTTTAAACTTAAACTTTTAATTTATGAACACACTTACCTATCATGCAAAATATCTGTATTTTACGCTTGTTTTATGTGATTTTGTGATATTTTTATCGTTTTAATCTGATGATTAATGTGTAGCCAGACTGTTAAGCACCATTTTAAACGCAAATTAGATATTAAAAATCCTTAACTTTAAGACATAAATTACGAAAGAGGTGTTTGCTCATGTCTCAAGTAGTGGGCCAGGCTGCACGCTCCTTTCTAGGGGAGGTAATTTTAAGACTAGAAAAATTATGACTTTAAAGTTACATTAATAGAAAAAATATCACCCCATTTATCAGGGAGTAAAAGGGGAAAATTTTGGACAAGTGAAATACGGCTATAACACATATAACCGTAATTTTTTTTTCAATTAAATTTTACTCAAATAAATGTAGAAATAGATAATCATGCATAGATTTTTACGTTTGATCAAATTATATTTCTCGTAGGTATACTCAGATGAGTATACCGACGTCGGTAGATACCGACGTAAAGTTTTCACATTTTCCTAAGTATGCAAGGATCTTAGAAATGTCTGTTGAAGGGGATACTACGAAACAGAAAAATACCCTAGTTCACAATATAAAAAAAACACATATTAATTATCCTTATACACTGTTATATTAAATAATACACTTTTAAAACAATGTCAATTAAGGCGGATTATATGTTTTTATAATTACATTATTAAAAATAATTTTAAACACTTGAATACTTTGTTTAAACAAAACTATGTTGTTTTAACGAACCAACCGGTTTTGCCCCCGAGTGAGCTTCTTCATCAGGGTTACAAAAACAAACTCAGTTTAGTCAGGGTTCCAGCAAAACCGGTTGGTTCATTATCACAAAATAATATGATATTAAAGTAAATTTCACAATTCTTTTCATTTACTTAATCTTCGAAATTATGATACCTACATATTTTGAGGGCAAAAAGAGAAGGATGGTGTACCGCATCGGTTAAAGTGTGGCAGTCCATTTTTTCTGCCTACCCCTTCGGGGAGACGGCGTGATAGTTAGTTACTTAGTTTTTACATTTTTTATTCTGAATCGAGATTTTCACACGTGTTCGAAAAATTTATCATAATTAAGTATTGTCAATAAAAAACATTCATATTTTTATCTTCGACATTGTTTATTTCTCTAGATTTTAAATGAGCGAATTTCTACAAATCTATCTGAATGAAATGCTTAATACACTTGATACTTATGTTGAAAAAACTTAATCAATAACCGGCATTAATAATTTCAAATGGGACCTTTAGCATTTTTACTAATGTAAGTCACATTAATCATCCCATTATAAATTAACTGTACATTCAATTATTTTCATTTCATGTTCCAAAAATATAAGCACATCAGTCCGCGATACTAAGCAATAATATACGTGCGAGTTAAATCGCTATACATAATCTATTAGTAGCAAAAAGTTATACATATAAGTCCTTGTAAATTATATAGTTTTTAAAGTATTCATACAATAACTCATTTTACTCTTTACTAGCTGTACCTCTCGGAAAATATCATCATGCCATTCATATGTCAATAGTCTGATGATGTCAACATTTCCAAATTTCGTATTTAATATTTGTTTTAAATGCGAGTAGTTTTTAGTGTTTTGAGTTTCTAATACAGAATAAAAGTTCTGTTTTCTTAGTATTTTGAAAAAAATGTGTTGTTTTTCTTCCTTGCGAAAGTGTTTTTTAAATGTGTTTTTCACTACCTTCTCTACTACTGTCTACTGTAGTTTGTATACAACACTCACTTTTTAAAGAAATTAAAATTAAATATCGAACATGTAAGAACTTAAATTTCCACGGTTAATATATATAGGAATATTTTTCGGGGTGAAACCGTGTTCCCTCCACCAACGTTTCGGAGGCCCTTGCGGCCTCCATCATCAGGGTGTTAAATTTTTATTGTATCTCAATAGAGACGAAGAAACAAACTGGAAACTGAACATGGATGATCAAGGTGTTTACAGGACTTATGACCTGTCATTGGTTGGGTTAATAAAGTAGTTGGCTAAATGCTAAACAATCATTCTTCACAGATGCCGCTGGTAGGTGGATTGTATAAGATTAATCTTAACAATTAATTAGTACAATCAAATCTACATAGATGGCTAGCTGGAACTGACACGTGAAAATAAGTATGGATTTGGAGTATATATACAACTTCCAAAAAATGTATCTTGCATGATCATAATAACAATGGTGGAATGGGGAATGTTGTAATTACATGAAGCGTGCGCTTAACCCAACCAATGACAGGTCATAAGTCCTGTAAACACCTTGATCATCCATGTTCAGTTTCCAGTTTGTTTCTTCGTCTCTATTGAGATACAATAAAAATTTAACACCCTGATGATGGAGGCCGCAAGGGCCTCCGAAACGTTGGTGGAGGGAACACGGTTTCACCCCGAAAAATATTCCTAAATATCGAACATATTTCGGACTACCCAGCCTTTCGTCGATGATATTACAGGTATAAAGATATTTAAAATATTATAAAATTGACATCTGTCAAAACTGACCATATTTGTAAACAATATAAAAAATATATATATAAAACATCTACAACACAAAATATGGCGAACAAAGAAGAAAATGTATGCTGAAGTTTTCGAATAACATTCAAATATCAAAAACGAATATTCTGAATGTTTTTTTTAAACAAGATCTGTCTATCGCTGTGAAATTTATCAACCCATTACTCTTCCTTGTGCTAGGATTTTATATTCAATACAATCAAGTTGCTTTCACACTAATGATCTCTGTGTACAGACCAGTAGATTGTGCTACAATCAGCGTTATCACACAATCGCGGCATGCGAATGCAGTAACGGCACGCTTCCAGCCAAAATGCATCGCATGCAAAGCAATCACAAGTGGACATCGTCCGTGGAGAAGGCTCTCCAACTAAATTACATACGAACATGACATGATATTCCGTGGAATTCCCTTGATTTTCATTTTATAATGTTTCCACTGTGGGCACTTAATATTACACAAATCACGTTCGTGATTCAGATAAAAGTTTTTTTTCGATAGGAACAAAATTCGAAATTTTAGCCACGTCATATCAAATCAGGTATAAAGTTTTTTTTTTTTTGTGAAATTTACACCAATTTTATAGAAATTTTACTAAATTTTTACCCAGTTAAATTAGTTTATGAAAATAATTTAAACCTTGAATAAATCTAAAAATGAAATTAAACACTTTTCACTCAGTATAAACCATTCTATTGAGTTAGTAGCGCCAACCGGTTTCACTCTATAGTGAACTTCCTCAGGGCTATACACAAACAGTTTATGTATAGCCCTGAGGAAGCTTGCTATTTTTACAATATATAACTAACTAATTTACCATCACGCCGTCTCTCCGAAGGGGTAGGCAGAAAGAATGGTCTTCAATTTTTTGTCAAGGATGTCTCAGAGAAATAAATCTATATGTAACTTACAGGTATGATACAGCAGGGACCATATATTTTATGCTACAAATAGCCACACTGAAGCGTTTCAATATTGCAGCCTATATTGTAGACCATCCGTCTTCTCAATGAGGTGTCATTCGAATTTGATGCTAATAGCTGTTAAGAATTTCTAAACATACCTAACATAAGGGGTAATAAAGTTGTAAATGTCTTGTTTCCATTGGTATACGTATGCATATATCCTTTAATGCTCTTTTCTTTTCAATGTTTGCGTCGATAAGCGTTACGCCGTAATGGTGTTAAAATTATTTCACCAGAGTAATATAAATAATACAATCTTAATGATTTATTCAAACAAATTAAAATTTTTGAAAGAAATCAAATTTTATTACATAGAAAAAACTTAACAATTTGTTTACTTGCAATAAATAGCACTATGCTTTTGTAAGATACCATATTTCAAATAAGGCATAACACCATATAATGCTAAGTTGATACCAATAAAAACGTTAATCTAAATCAAGGAAAGCATTACGAACCACGAAATTTTAGTAAGAATATGATAAGGAATAACTCAGAATGATTTAGGGGAAAGTGTAAATATTATCGTATGTTGGCCATTTGGGCTATCACCTCTTTCATGATTTTCAAATATAAATCTAGTTTATATATTTTTATCACCGGCCATATCAAATGCGTGCTTCTGGGGCTACTCTTCATGGCTTCACTTCAGATTTCCAGGCGAGCACGCGAAGGATTTTTTAAGATTAATTTAATTATTACTCCCAATGAGCATGCGACCCGGGAGGGCTTTTTTATTGAGAATATTTATTATCAAATCACTCATCACGCCCCGAACACATACACGGCACCAAAACCCACATACAAAATGGCGAGAAATTGCTGGTGCTTTATTCTGAACGCCTTCCTACCCTAACACTTAGCTTATAACTTACTCGCGACTTTGTGACAACCTTAATAACCGGGGGTTGTATTTGTATTTTTAAAGTACAGTGCCATTTGTTTGTATTATTTGGAAATATGTAATTATTTATACACTTTGCTTAAAGCATTAAAACACAAGTTATATGCATATACACAATGATAAATCTGCAAATATATTCGCGAGAATGTATTTAGTTAAATGTTTCAAACTTCTTTTAATATTCTTTAGTTAGCTTCCACCAATAAACATAAATATTAAAATATTTTTTGATGGGAAGGCTTTGAAATTACGACTTAATTGAATAATATTGATAATCAAATGATTTTACTGAAATCTCTTGATGGAAGTTCATTTTAAATAATAATTAAATAAAACGATGTTTTTTAACTACTTCCACTTTTGTCTTTATTTAGACGGCGGCCGGTTTTTCCAGGCTCGCTGGCATCGACAGACTGGTGACTGTCTAAATAAAGACAAAAGTGGAAGTAGTTAAAAAAACATCGTTTTATTTAATTATTATGAATAATATTGATTATTAAATTTTAAATAATAAACAATTTGTTGCAATCCCTAATTAAGATAGATAAATTCACTGAATCTTCCACAATAAACATTTGTAATCAATTTTCATCTAAAATAAAATAAAATAAAAACACTGTACATTGTTTTTCACCACAAAGATTCACCATTAGTGGTGAAAAACAAAATACAGTGTTTTTATTTCATTTTATTTTAAATACAAATAATAATAAAAATTAAAATGTCTAACCACAAAGTGAATGCTTGATACGAAAATTCAATTTGTATCCTTAAATATTTTTAAACAGCTATTGAAAATAAATATATTTTTTACTTAAAATTATTTTATTCCAATTATCTATATAAAGTTATTATCGCGTAGAAAATGTCTGCTGGCGCTGATTAAATTTGATTAGTTTGATCGGCGATAAATTAAATGAGTTTCATACGAGTACATCATGTGAATAAAGCCAGTAAAAACACAAAAAAACTGGAAAACACTGAAGTATATTTTTATAACATCAGGAAGACTTAAACATTGCAGATTAAATCGCGTGAAAGTGAACAACCCTACCCTAGGAAAAAACTAACATTAAAACAACCGCACTGGACGGCGACCAAAGGAGAGAACCTTGCCGACAGCCATGATGATTGTGACATACTGACAAGTAGAATTTAACTTGCATACACTTGATAAAAAAAGGTAAACAATTTAAACAGATTAAAATTATATAAAAATTGAATAAGATTTAGAATGGAGACTTACTGGTCAACGTCCTGGTAGAGCAGATCACACACGGAGCATCGGAGTTCACTGGTGTCTTCTGGCTCGTCCTCCTCACGGTCATCCTCTACTGTTCCACTGTGCTGGGATCCTGGAATAAAACACCACGATCAATCAACTATATCAAAAACAGCATCGTTATCATTATCACTAGTATTACCTTACTCATTAATGTTAATATCCTTCAAAACATCATTCAAATGGTATAAAAAAAAATTCTATAAGTAATATTTGATATAGAATTTTCACTTATGAATGGTGTTTTCAATTTGGCTAAACGTTGATTAAAAATATTTATAACGAATTCTCCATTTTAATAAATATTTATTTCAGTGATTATAGTGTATAAACGAATTATTCAATATAAAATCAATTGGTAATATAAATGTTGTATACAATATATCTTCAAATATTATATACAACTTATTATAATATCTTATATATAATAACTTTTCTTTCACAATTAATTTTGGCAGTAGTAATTTCTGGCAAATAATCTGTGTTATCACAATCTGCAAATTAATTTCACTGTATATTTTGAAATAAGAACTTTTTTTTTAATAATTAAAATATTACACTAGTACACAATATGTTTAGGAATTATACAAAAGAATGAAAAATAATAATGTATTTAAATGTTTACCGTTTTAAAGTCACACAAAAAAAATCACACACGAAAAAAATCCTCGCTTCCGATGTACAGGTGAGGTCGTCCTTCCGAACAATACAAAACTTTAATGTTCCATAGAACACAAGTGGTACTCAAAAACAAAAGGCGTGTCAAATTGGCATTAACCCCCCACCCCTGCACACACACCAGGCCACGCACACACGGGGAAATAACAACAAATACTGTTACACGAGGCCCGCGATGACTAGTGCTGGAAGCCTTTTCCAATGATAAAAAACGAGGGAAAATAATGTTGGCTTTGAACACCCTCACAGGTGTTCGGAGGGGAGTTCAGATTAAAAATACTCATTTCAAATTATTTTATTTACAAATTAGATAATTGTTTTTTCCACTTCAGAGTTTATTTTTTTCGACATGTTTCGAAGGTTTTACATATTCGTCATCGGGAGAGTTTATATCCTTTAATTTATAAAAAAAAGTTGAATTCCATAACTACGAATTTATTTATGAATTGCCCACAGTTTTTTTCCACTTTTAAGTTTATTTTTCTCTACGTGTTTCGAAAGCTTTAAACATACATCATCGTGAGATCGATATAAACTATATATCGTTCTCACGATGATAAGGATATAAATCGTGTAATACCATCGTGTAAACGCCTAAAGTTTAAAAAAATAGTTAGTATTATTTTATGAACGCTTTTAACCAAAGTCAAATCTAACGTACCTACTCGTGAGATAACATAAAAATTAATGTTCCATCGCATACGACGATAGATACATTCTTTGTCATTTTGCTTACATGTTTTCATTTAAGAGAAGGATTTCCATCAAGTAATAACAGTATCTACATTAACACCATCTGTATAAAATACAACTCCATTTTATACAAATATATATGTTTTATACATAGATTTGTTTTTAAAAAGCCTAGATCTTTTATTTTTTCAAATATATACTAATATATAATAATTTATTGATAATACTCGTATACTAAGTCATTCAAAGAAGCGTGCATCGATGAAGCGTCCGGTTCAATATGTTCTAGAGCTTTTTCAATTGTGGGATTGAACTACCCCAACATTTACATTATCAAGGGGAGAACTCAATACTGATATCAATTTGTTTGTAATGTAGGTGAACAAATAATAATAATAATAAATGCTGTTAATTCTACATTAAACTCACTCTCTGAATTTTTTTATATAGTTATTAAGGGAACCAAAAAGCACGTAAAATAACATTGATTTTTGAAAATTGCTTCATTTTGCAAAGCTGATTAAAGTATTAGTATTATTTTTGTAATTATCAAATCAGTTTTATTATTAAACAAATAACAGATGAAAGTTAGAATTTAAAAGAATTTCAGGCAAATTACTGATGTATCAGATTATTTTTAGAACACTCGTGTGGCGATCCGTTATCTCTGCCTATCCTTCTGGAGAAATGACGTGATGGTTTGTTGGTGTATTTTTAGATCACTTTATAAAATTAAATATAAAATAATTTATATTGTGTATATTCTTAATATATTATATTTTATATTCATATTTTACTTCGGTGTATCTATAAACACCCCCTAAAACTTGCTAATTCCTCGACCCAACCCCAGATTTCAACCCCAAACACAAACACAAATCAATTCAAATCGTTACTATTTTCGTTAGTCAGGTGAGCTGACAGGTGGCTCAGACGTTACGCACTGACCTAACGACATAAGGGCGCGGGTTCGACTCTTGACTCGGCCACAGGAAACGATGTTCTGAACGAAGGACTTTATTCGAGGGGTGAATCTAATCAGAATTAAATATTGTGGAAAATAAATTATAGCATTTAAATTTTCGGGTGATTAATGGAATATTTTTTTCATTCATATTTTTTTTTCGTGCTAGCAATATTTTTGCTGGTGGACTTATCATATATTAAAATGATTTTTTGAACATTCACTCCAAGGATTTAGAATTACTTATAAAATCTCCAATGTTAGCTGAAAAAAGTTCATTATTAAGAAACAATAATTGGGTCGTGTCCAGGTTTGAACCCCAGTCCCCCATCCATTGGGAAGCTTAATGCTTTTTATTTATCATGGTTCATTTGTGTTATATAATACATGTTAATTTTTTTAATATAGCCTACCAGAAGATGGCAGCAAGCTGTCGAAACCGGTCGAACATAAACAAACACAAGAAGAATCACACTAAATACATAATAATAAAGAAATTTCGTATCAATTTTTTTTTTGTTTACATTATTTTGATATATCCCATCAAACAAAACAGGGCGAACGCTTTACTATCAATCCCTAGCAAAATCCCAGCTTTATCCATTTTTAAGATTAGCACCCCCATAAATTAGACCAAGGAGGAATTATACATTAACGCTATAATAATCGTTCAATAAAACTTGAGTAATGCTTAGAATTAGAACGAAACAGTTATAAGGGACTCGTTATTAATGTGGGTAATCATGTGTTTTGGAAACACGAAAAGCTCACTAATATGTAAATATTTTCAACCGGCATGCTTTATTTGTGACTCTTAACACATTTACATAATATTAATGTCGACAAGCATATCGATTTACCATTCGCGCTTTAATTTTAGTTCTCAAGCAAAGCCATTAAGGATACAATATTCGGAGTCGTTGCGTAAGATTTCCGTTATCATCGATAATCTTAAATTTTATCTTTCCAATTAAGATATGTATGTGAAATGTTTCGTATTAATTGGATGGTGATATAGGGACAAAATACTTGGCTTCTGATCCATTGGACAAACTGGGACACGAAATGATTCCTTATTTGAATATTTTTTTAAAAAAACATCATATTCTCATAATACTTTTTACATACATTTTGGCAATTGAAACATTACTCGCACTTAGAATTTCTTCTATAATCGTCATTACCTGTGGATTCACGGTGTGAATAATTCAAACGTGAATTTACAACACAAAATGATAACGAATAATGAAGAAATTGTAGTGCGAGCAAACTTCAAACGCCAAAATATATGCCAACAAATGCTGTGAAAATACAATTATGAAAAAAAATAAAACAAATGCAAATCTATAATACAAAGTGATGGCGAATATAGAAGTAATTCCGTTAATATTATTAATATTAATAATCTATCTCTTTTTTGCTCGCATTCGAGATTAATAATAAATTCAAATATCATTGATTTAAGTCCTTGGTGTTAGTCTTTAAAAAGTCTCATTCAAAAACGTACGCAATAATTTTTTTATAAATAATATTTTAAATGTTCTTATGAAGCACCTACTTAGTGGTTAGATATTAAATAAATACTTCGTATTTTAACCACGAAATCGAAATTATATTCAAAGTCAGCTACTATCGCTTGTACCCAAACTTCATCGGGGCAATATAACAACCTATGTATATTGAAAACGCATTTGGAATATCGCTGAAAATATTGTATTTGAAACCGTTTAGAGGCATTCGATATGTAAACACATCGAAGAATGCTTAATAACTCAAAGAATTGTTATCAAACTACCATCTAAAATTTAAAACTAACATTTTGCTTAGTTCATCATGTGCTAAGAAGTCGAAAATACTCATTGACACATATATCTATTGTAATACTGTAATTAATTATTTAGTAAATTTGGCAAATTATTAAAATCATGGTTCCAAACACAGCAAATGAAGGAGGAACCGTTTCACGCGGATGATTATTAAAAAGCGGACGTCAGGTATACCTGACTTGACACGACAAGAAATTAAGTTCTCAATGTGAATATTTATGAGTTACGAACGACTACCGTTCTTGAATAGTTGCGGAATCATACATATCATATTGCATTGAATGGAGACGTATAAAGTTATCCTCGTATTAGTCAGAAAAGTAAACAATATTCTCTGAAAAATACAGTTGCTATTTTCGTATATATTTGACGCAATAATAACTCCCAAATCGATCCATTAATCTTCCGATACCCACATCGGCCCGGACACGCGTCCATTGCGCGCGCAACTAATGATAACAGCCCGAGATGATGGATGATGCGCGCGCAACCCTTTGCTGACATACAGCAACCCTTATGGAATGGTCCACGGCCATTGTCGCTAATGGACGGGAATTAATGTAAACGCATGTATCAGAGGCACAAAAATACATTTCAACGCGTAATTTTCAAAGCAGATAATATAAAAAAAAATCTTATATAAAAATAGTAACTAAATAAAATAAAAAACACGGTATGGTTATTATAATTGATGTCAACTAGTTTCGCTTGCATCCAAGCTTCATCAGGGCAGTATAACAACTAAACAAAAACAAAAAATTTACATGCATGTACATAAATTCATAAACGATGGTGAAATCAGAGGAGGGGGTGCGAGAGGGAAAGGGATTATCGAAAAAATGTTTACCTTTGAAATAGCACAGAAATTTTCTAAGAAATTAATGTAATGAGGTACAAATAAACACAAACAACGCGAAGTCAGAGTGGTGGGGGTTAGAGAAAGAAAGGAAGGGATAAGCAAATAATAGTGTTTGAAATAGCAAATTTCTAGAAAATGTAAATTAAAGTAATTAGATGTTTTAGAGGTACAAATGAATACTAATGCACACGTTACAACAAATAGAAGGAAATACCAGCTTAAGAATAATCACCTAACTTGATGATTAAAAACACAGTTTTTTTATTTATTTTATATTTTTAAAATGTCTAACCACCAAATGAGTGCTTTATATGCATTTTTTTATATTATATAATACTTAATCCTTTTTTTTACTACAAAAACCATAGACATTTGAGTATTTGAAAAATTTTATACAAAAACATCACAAAGTGTGTTCATCTAATATTTTGAAAGACCCTTCACATTTTTTTTTTGTAAATTTCTTGTTAATATCCAAGAGATTTCTCATTCGCTATAACTTAAAAAGCTTATTAAACTCCTTCAAGTATATAAAATTCGTATTATATGCATTCAAACTTTTAAATGAACATAATCGATTAAAGTTTGTAATTTTACGCATTTTTAATCGAATTCAAGTTAATTGCAATATTTTCAAAATGTGATGATCAAGATTATGTTTTGAATTAATACAAAAAAATTACCACAAAACAAAATATATGCTTTAAGAAAAGTAGCAAAATTCTTCTGATGAATAAGATCATTTTCATAGTGCTATTAAGTATTGTAATACCTTTTACCAGTACCAATTAATGATGTAAATATTTTAATAACAATAAAAATATTTTTTAATGTAGATGAGAAATAGAATCACGATTGTAAATAAAAAAATGACAACCCTTCCACATTATGTGACAAGCCAAATATTAGCCGGGGGTAGTGGCCCATTGTGTTCAGTGGAATTAAACATCGCTAATAACACAACAATACGATTGCAATAATAAATTCATTTGTCAGTCACGCCCAACCAACGAGCACATGCACACGGAACGAACAAATAACATCCATTTATTACGAATTATTCATGGTAATGTCTAATGCGTACTATGGATTGTATTAGGTTACATCTATCAACCGTTAGGGCATTATATCAATACAGTTTCAATTTGTTGTAGCATCATCTAGAAACTTCATTGTTTTATAAAATACGTGGACATGATCTTCTGGTGAATAGCTGTTTCAGGTGGTTGTTTTATGGTAGGGTTAGATGTGTGGTCTCCGGACCACAAGTCCGTCTCCTCCGTCTCCACACACACTTCGTCCTAAAGAGAGCGAGGAAGGATTTAGGGTTTATTCTAAAGCCCCGCATTTTCTCGGTCAGAGAATACAAGACCAGTTAGGGTTATCATGGGATCAGTCTTTACATAATATTTTTATTCATTTTTAAACAGTGATATGAAATTTAATATTAGGTATTTAATTCCAATGAAAACAGAGGTTTTATTTTAATTAGGTATTTTTTTATAATATATTTAAGTGACATCGTATGAATCACTTCAACATGAAATTTTATGTCATTCCGATTTCGAAAAAAGTACATTTTTCTCAATATGGAATAGAAAATTAAAAACATAAAAATGTTTAATGCAAATTGAAAAAGCCTTTGGCTTAGTGAATTTATTCAGGCTATTGAAACAAAGAGTAGATTTTTATTTATTTAATCACAGTTTATTTCAAAATTAAATTAAATGTACAGATAATTTGTCTAAGCCAATCAATTAAAAAAATACCATTTAATTTTCAAACATTTCACACTAAGAGAGATTATGACCTTTTTCAGGCCATCCATACAAAACTAGTTTGCCACTCAAACGATGAAGAAGAAATGATTACTTGCTTGATTTTATTTATTGAAACCATAATAATAAATAAATTGGATGATTTGTAGAGCGCCATTTTTATGAATTAATGATGATATTCATAAGAAGAAGAAGGACTTTTTCATGTCATCGAGTTGTCCAGCAATTTCGTTTAAATATACGAGTATACATAAAATAAATTGTTGGACAATGATAACATTTTTAATATTATTCATACACTACTGTCATTCGTGGGGTGAATTGAGTAATCCGTTATGAAGACTTAATAAATGCAAATCCTATCCTTCTTTACACCGTCCCAACATGTTCACAGCAGCAAAAAATAGCCTTTATAATTATCCGATGCGGAGGGTGTTAAAATGATCAAACCATAAAAATAATGATATCCCGAAGACTAAGACACGCCCCTTGCAAAACGTCATATTTGTTAGGGTCCAGTGAATGTAAAACTGTATTTAGAAATAAAATTTAACTTTGTTTGCAAAATTTTACTTAACTTTGTGTAAAACTACATTTCGTATATTTTTATTGTCATAAAAATAACATGCATCACATGTTTCAGAGAAATATTCCATCTTCAGTTGTATCTATAATTTAATCGAGGTTATAGTTACACCTGAATATGGAGCATACATACATCCGATACATATGGTGTATATCATTTAAATGACAATTTTTTTTAATTATAAAATTCATTTTTCTTTGTTTTAGTTAAATATTTTGATTGAACTGTAAGAATTTTATCACCGGCGATCAAACAATTTCATTTTTTATTAAATACTTTATTACCTTTAGATAAACTTAAGGCATTAACACTGTGGAATTCCATAATGACGATTTTTTTGCAAACAACAACACTGTTTTTTTTTTTTTTTCAAAAGTCGAAAAAATAGTGTTTTAATTCATAAAAATCGCACTTTATTACCGGTTAAAGAAAATAACAAAAAAAATTAAATATTTTGCATTTATACAGATTAATTATTTTTGTGATAAATATTGTATTTATTTAACTCTGTTTTTAATATTACGAGTATTTCTACATTTTTGGTCTCAATGATACTTTCATAATTTGCATGGAAATTAGAAATCTTAAATTTGTTTGTTCCATAAATAAACCATTCTTTTTCTTCTATATTCACCATCACTTTGTATTTTACATTCACATTTGATTTTTTTTTTAAACATAGTATTTGCACAACGCAATAAAAGTTCTTTAATTTTATACATAATTTGTATTTATACTGTCTTCCCGGCCAATATTTTGAGAACCTCAATCATCACGCAAAATTTCGTCACTCTGTCATAAGCCTCATATTATTTGTACAATACCGTTATTATATTAAAGGGTGAGGCGCGTGCAGTGCCCTACGATGGCGCGATGGTCTCTCCAACAAAGGGTTCGTGTTCAATACTCACATCCCATAGCTGGAGATTTATCACAACAATATGCATTTTCATATTTCTGACGCGTGAAATGGATTTATCGTTTTGTTGATGCGTGGGGATTGTGGATGTGGGTTGAACACTACAGGGAGTTTAAAATTAAAAATATTTTTATGTATTTATAAATTGGGTAAAATAATTCATAATGCGTATGTTGGGTACCATTATCATTATGATATTCGAAAACATGATCAGAGTACCTGATGATGCCAACATCGGTCGGCAAAACGGCTTTCGTGACAATTTCATATAAATTAAATAAATAAACCGTAATTTTATAACACTGTTGCAAATTGAATAGTTAATAAGGTTAATAATTATTTCATTTAGAATTAAATAACAATGGATATATATATAATAAATAAGATGAAATATTTGTACAATTATGTCATAATAATCAAAGGGCGCGCTTGGGATAATGAATTTTACAAATCGGTGGACATTCAAAATAAAGGATCAGTTAAAAAAAATTCTTAAATAACATACAAATAGTTTTTAAAAAACTATCTTATATTTAAGTCGTAATTCGTATTCTTGGTAATGTGAGAGCTGATATACATTTAGAAAAACGCGTATTCAAGAATATATTTGATGAATTTTGTAATATTTTGGGTGCGTACATCAATAATATAGGTTAATCTTTTTCTTCTTCAAGTGCCCTATCGAGTCCCCAATGTGGCGATCACCTCGGCGAGCCTGTCCCTGCCCTGCGCCACTCGGAACAGCTCCTCCACACTTCGAATGGCGGTCCACTCCCTGACGTTTCGCAGCCAGGACATTTGTCTCCTACTGGGCCCTCGGCGTCCCTCAATTTTCCCTTCCAATATCAGTTGAAGAAGGTAATACTTTTCCATATAACAGCTCCTTATCAACTCTAGCTCGCCTCAGGACTTCGGTATTGGTATCCATGTATGTCCAGGGAATTCTAAGCATTCGGCGATAGAGCCACATTTCAAATGCTTCCAGTCTGTTCATTGAATTGACTTTTTAGGTCCACGTTTCACATCCATATAGGTTAATAATCATTTACAAATCATTTTAATTTGCAATATTAGACTTTTGAAACAGAAAAAGGAGGAAACAAATATAACTATTTACAGAATTTTTCTGTATTATAAGTTCACTACGTACTTTCGTATGAAGCACTAAATTTGCAGTGTGGCATTATTAAAAATATTTATCTCAAATGCTTATATAAGAAAGGAATATAGAGCGGAAGAAGGTATTATGAAAAAAATTATGAAAGGATCGCTGCGATGGTTCAGACATATGGAACGCATGGATGGAGAAAGAATGGTTAAGAAAATATACGTTAATGATGTAAATGGAGTACGGAGTCGAGGCAGACTGAAAAAAACATGGCATGACCAAAGTAATCAAATTTTAAAGGTTGGTCATGTTAGAAGTCGGAGGAATCGACGTGCGTGTATGACTCGTTGTATGAATGTGGAGGAATCTAGAGAGGTTTGCCAGGATAGAGTAGTGTGGCGGTTCATTCTCTCTGCCTACCCCTGCGGGAAACGGCGTGATGATTTGTTTGTTTGTAATTAAATAAAAGCATTTTATTTTGTTATCCTGTCGAAGCTGCTATGAGTGTAAAACCGGTTGGTAATTTTTATTTTTAAACTTATTTATTTTTTAATATTTTTATTGATAAAGGTGTTTAAAATGAATGCGTTTCCTATTATTTTCTAACAAAAAAACATTTCATATAACAGTTAACATGCCCCTTGTTGCAAAACATTGGCTGTTGAATTCAACTTATCAGTCCCCATGAATCGTTGACTAAAATTAAACTTTATGTTATAATTAAAATTAATATCTTACTGCTAGGGTTATCAAATGGAGCGTGGTGTGCTTATATTGTATGCTTGTGGATCCGAGGTATTCACTCGGACTAATATTAATCGCTCGACACGTTTATAATGCCGCATGATTGACAAATCCTCCACATCCAAACAAGACCGCTATTTAAATGCGTTTGAAAAATATAATCCAAAGATTTAAATTGTATATGAACTCGTCAATGGCGTAATTAAAAATATATTCAATAAAACATCTCCTGGCATGAGTATAACCCTACACCACATTTGAATACTTTTTTTTTATGGAACCATAGTAACATTCATGTCTAGTTGTATTATAAAAATATTCTTATTTAAAAATACCGCAAATTATAAATTATTTGAAACTTTATCTCTACATGGTATATTCGTTCATTAAAAATTACATAACAGTATAAACGACCTTCGTGACAGAATAACGAGTGCTATGACTGCCACACTGAAGATCCCAGGTTCGATTCCCGGCGATGGCAGTGTGATTTTCACACTGTCTTTGATCTGGTGTAGAATTCACGTGACTATTTGCATGGTAAATATATTCATTTTATACCATTCTTTCTTCATTCATTCTTCCCATGTGTCCAAACCATCTTGATGATCCTTCCATTATTTTGTTCATAACACTTTTATTCGCACGGTATTCACGCCTTATAGAATAAACTATGTTTAAGTTATTTTTTTAATATGAATTGGTTTGTTAACAACATATAAGCGTATAGTATAATATTGTATATAATATGTTAAGAAAATTTTATAGCTAAATAATTTCTGTGGAATTTCAAACTTGACTCCGACACAAAAATCGTACGTATTAAATTTAGAACTCTTTAAGAACTCAATAACTAAGTTCACACGTAACATTATTTCCCATATAAAGTAGAAATCAGGGCTCACATCGGCATCTAAGAAAGTAAATCCAGACGGTTATATTCATTAGAAATGCGACACAATAAAAAGCATCTGCGCTACTTCGTGAAGCTGAGTCTTAACAGATTCCTTCATCCCTTGAATCATTACTTCCTTCACCCCCATCTCCTCGGGTAATAAACCTTATTGGGCAGGGCCGGTGGAAGGGTATAACTATTCCTTGTTTTTGTGAAAAGTCATTTAATTCTAAATTATTTATAAAATAATTTAGAATTTGTATTTAATTTGTATTTGTATTTGGTTAATAAATACGCCGAAAAAATACGTCTGTTTTAAAAAATATTCATTAATATTAAATGTGTAAAATAATATTATAATAAAGCATCAATATTTGATTATGCCTTAGCAAGGCATGACATGTCATTCCCATTAAAATATGTTTATGTTTAATATAAAGTTACACATTATAGTTCAAGAAACACAAATTAGGTTTGTTTTTAAATTTAATACATATAATAGATTTTTTATAATGATAATGAAAACTAACGAACAAATTGAATAAACTAAATATGTTTTTATACTGATTATTTACAATTAATTTGTGCAAAGAAATTTTGATGAACAACAGTAATATTTGATTAATTAGTTTTATTGTCGCATGTATAAACATTTTAACAGAGTAATTTTAATATAGGGCAAAAATAAAAAGGGAGAAAAGAGTGTTAATCAAACTCGTTTATAAAATACGCTCTTGAGATAATTTTTCTAGTGATATAAGTTCTAAAAATATGTATTACCTGTACCCAAAATCAAATAAAAAGGATTTTTTTATTAACGGAAAGAAATTATGTTGTTGATAACGAATGGGTGGGAAAGTTTGTTTCAATGGGTGGAAAAAATTGATTCAATGAGTTTTCAAATTATGTAAAAAAAAAAATTCAATTCCAATTACGCCCAGCCGGTTTCTCTCTTTCATGTGTATTTTTTTTTATTCTTTTATGTAATGAAATTTCCTTCAGGTGGCATACACAATAAACATTTGTATAATAAACGAAAATTTGCGTCAACGAAACACAATCATTAATTTCATCCGAAAATATGAAACAAATCCATTCTTATGGTAAAAAGTTTAAAAGAACTCTAAAAAGGTTTATAAAGGAATCGACAAAAGGGGTAATACGAATACTGTTTCTAATGAAATCGAATTACATAAATGTTTTAAGTATACAATAATTATTAAACTATGTAAAAACAGAACAATCCAACACGCTGTTTCTCCGAAGGGGTAGGCAGTGAAAATCTCTCTAGATTTGTATGCATTCAAACTAGATTATGATATTATATAGATTAAGTTAATATGCATATAAAATCATATTCTGTTTAAACAAAAAACAAGTAGATAAAATATAATCTGTACACAAATATATGTTTATTTTTATTTTATTTATGAAGTTAATTTATCAATCCGAGGAGACCAGATTTCTGTGTCACAGATCGTCAGATCTATTAAAAGAAGAAGAAGAGGAAATTAATGGTGCAGGTAATTAGAATAAAAAAATCATACGATTAACCTTCCCTTATCGGTGCTGTGTAGCTAGTACACATCGTTTCTAAGATCTTTATTAAATATCAGTACTTTAACCCTTACCACTCCTTTGTCGAATGCCAGCCGACATCCCTATATGTACGTTATAACTCAGTTGTCGGCTGGCGGCCGACAAGATAAGACTTGCGCGCGCGGTGTATTTTCGCGCGCAAAACTTGACTTTCTTGTGATTATACATTAAAAAAACATTTAATTTCAAGTTTAAATAAGATTTTAACTGTTTTCCGTTTTTATTTTATTATAAAATAATCCTTTGAAATTCGCATAACCTAAAATGGCGGGAACTTTACGTGATACATCATGCAGAGGAGCGATTAGAGTAAAAGTCCCACTTCATTGCGAAACTGGACAAAGGTTCTAAAGACTGTACTGTGTGCAATAACAGAAAGATTCCAGAGGGAAGACGGGAAACAGTGTGGTTTTGTGAGACCTGTTCCAGAAAACCTGGTCTCCATCCTGGAGATTGTTTTAAATAGTACCATACTATGCAAAACTATAAGTAGTCCACAATGTTTTTTGCAATTTTTTTTTTATTTGAAGAATAAATCATTACAAATGAATTTTTAACGATTTTTTTGTAACTTATCTATAAAAATATATTGACATTATTTAAATTAGAGTTGGCTGACAAACAATATCATAAAATAATGGAGTGGTTAGGGTTAACACTCTATTAGTCGATTTCGATTTCTATAAATATTGCTGCTTTTGTGTTATATTATATTTTCGATATTTCTATAATTTACACATTCGTTGAAATAATTCATTGTTGTATAATTTTTTTTTTTTGGGTACCGAATAAAAATAAAATCTGAGATAAATATCCAATACAATCAATCGTTTTGCAATACCGCGTATTGAAATGTAAAAAGTATAATAAGAATATAGATCACACACTCGTTTGCCAAATATGTTATTTTTTTCGGATTCTTAATCTCGTATTGTGAAATGTGTAATGATTACACAACACCGCAAGGCGCGGATTTTTTTTTCACAGTAAGTGAAAGGTTAAACAATTGCTGGGTTTTCGATTATACTAGCCGGCCCTGGAGTGGGGTGACAGGTCCCGAACAACGGCCGAAGTAAAACTCGAGCTGTTAAAGCAACATTTGTTAATTAAGTTATAATTGCTCAAGTTGAACCGTCAAGAAAAGCCATCAACTTGATAATAGATTCAGCGGATGGATACTACTGACTGCAGATGTTTGTAATCTGCGTCCCGGCTCCGTCTCAAGGAATTATTTGCCGGGAGAAGAGCGTTAAAATTAACTGAGAATTTAATTGGGAAACTTATTGCTAATGCTTGCAGATGTGCAATTCGCGTTTATTTACTGCTACATACGTGCCGACATGCTTTCAAGGTGTTAAAAATCAAGCCGATCCAAAACAATTTACCTCTTTTCAATGTATGCATGCATATGCGTGTCTGTGTATACGTATATATTTGTATGTGTGTATACGTATATATTTGACGACCCTTGTGGCCGAGTGGTAAGTGCTTTGATTGCCACCCCGAAGGTTCCGGGTTCGATTCCCGGCGATGGGAGTGTGATTTTCACACGGTTTTTGGTCTTGTGCAGAATTCACGTGACAATATAATGGCGATAGATTAGCTTACCTATCACATGTCACGAGAATAAATATGATAGCTATTACCCTTTAAATCGATTTGGTACAGGCTGTGATGATGTGAAAAACGAGATGTAGATGCATTGATATACGAGTATAACTATTTTATTATTGTATCATATTGTAACGGCGAACACGGGCGTTCACAATGGAGTTCTAGTCCCATCCATTATGTATGGAAGCGAAGTATGGAACTGTCAGAAGAAGGATGAAATCAGAATAAATGCGGTAGAGATGAGGTCCCTAAGACGTATGTGTGATAGAACGATATACGACAGATTCTCAAATGCTGATATAAGAAAGGAATGTAGAGCGTAAGAAGGTATTATGAACAAAATTATGAAAGAATCGCTGCGATGGTTCGGACATATGGAACGCATGCATGGAGAAAGAATGGTTAAGAAAGTATACGTTAATGATGTAAATTGAGTACGGAGTCGAGGCAGACCGAGGAAAACATGGCATGACCAAATTAATCAAATTTTAAAGGTTGGTCATGTTAGAAGTCGGAGGAATCGACGTGCATGTATGACTGTGGAGGAAGCTAGAGAGGTTTGTCAGGATAGAGTAGTGTGGCGGTCCATTCTCTCTGCCTACCCCTGCGTTGAAACGGCGGGATGGTTCGTTTTTTTGTGTATCATATTGTGGATATACTCATAACGAAAGACATTTTTTTATATCAGTTATCAAACTTACATAATAATGTATGTATAATATACATACATTGTATAATATATGTACAAATGTACATGTTATATAAATATATCCTCTTCGGTTTCAATCCTAGGGATTGGTTCGCATTTATATGTTTATAAAATATGTGATTGGCCTTCCTGTATTATTTTTCTCTATTTTTATTTATGTTTGCAAATAGCTGTATGTAACACTAAATTAATTAATTAATAAACATATGAAGTTCCAATTCATTCGAAACATATTGAGAGAAACAAAATAGTAACTGAAAAAAACAGCATTTCAATTAAAAATGTATTATTTATAAATTTATACAAATAACTGTTATTTGCCGAATAACAGATTATAGTTGGTTCTTTTAACATATATTTTAGACTTTTTATTAATTACTTAATGAAAATTATTTTTTTTATGTAGAAATCAAATTTGATGTAGTAGTATTTGCATTTTGTCCCTTTTATTATCTATCTTAAGTATTTTAATTTGAAATGTATATTCGAAAGCATATAAAATTAATCAAATCATGAACGATCAGACTTTCAATAAAAGTAAATTATTTCTATATTGCGCTACAAAAATCCAATTATTAAATGTACTATACTTCTATATCCGGTAAA
This sequence comes from Lepidostoma basale, assembly GCA_022606425.2. Classification (NCBI taxonomy): domain Eukaryota; kingdom Metazoa; phylum Arthropoda; class Insecta; order Trichoptera; family Lepidostomatidae; genus Lepidostoma; species Lepidostoma basale. Next base: position 298,354 of record JAHDVF020000606.1, on the reverse strand, counting down.
AAGCTCACTGACTTCTAATCTAGAACCGCCGGGTGCCTCTCACATTTCCATTAGATTCTAAGCATCAACAAATCACAATGATAAAAAGCGACCGCAAACGTTTTTGTTGGGTAAAAATTATCCAATAAATTGTTAGTTTGATAACAGATGTAAAAAAATGTCTTTCACTATGAGCATCTCCACAATACGATACAATAGTAAAATGGTTCTTTATCAAACAGCACAAATCATAACGTGATGTAGTTTATATTGTTAACCATAATAGTTAGTAGCTTTTCACATGATACCCAAATTTTATTTGGCATTTTTACCAAGCGTAATTATTAAGATCTCTACATATATAATAATATAATATCATATTGAATAGAAAAGTTCTCATTGCGTAAATGCATTTTTTGTTATAATTCAAACGTGAGTGAAAGTGCACAAATATTTTGATACGATCTGCTTTTCTGTGTCAATTGAGATTGTTAGCTCGATGTTTGGAAGTATCTATAAATCTTTTATTATTATTTTCGGATATACGTATATGCCTTATATAGGATGGTCAATAAAAAAGCGATAGTACAAATGATTCGTCTTTGGGAAATAATAAAATGTATTGTATAAATTTATATTCGTTTTATATTATTGATATAAAGTGCGCCGTTTAAAAACATTCACCAGTCTATAGACACACTATTATATTATATTTCACAATTAAACACAGCAGACTTTAAATTAATGCAAATAATGACTTGGGTGTTAATATTTTATGTGAATGACATGTTTCACCTATTTAAGGCTTTCGATATAATGCCTTATACAGGCGAAACATATCAATCACATAGATTATTAAACATTCGTATGAAGCTCTTAATTTGTGGTGTGACATTATTAAATTAAATAATAATACACTTTAAGTATTTGTATCTAAACCACTTTATTTGGTAACACCAACTGGTTTCGCTCCCGCCGGAGTTTTGCCAGGGTGAGAGAGTAAACTGTTAACTCTCTCACCCTGACGAAGCTCCGGCGGGAGAGAAACCGGTTGGTGTACCAAATAAAGTGGTTTAGATACAAATACCAAAAGAGTATTATTATTTTATTTTAACTTATTGAAAGTCAAGGCATTAATACTGTGAAATTCCATAGTAATATACTTTGGGAATTTAAAAACTTTATGTAATACACTATTTTTTAATAAAAAATATTTTAAAAAACACGACATGTTTCGGAGGATACCTCCCACCATCTTCAGGTGTAAAAATATAACAAAAACCAAACAAAGAAAGACTAATAAAAAACGCATTTATTATAAAATTCGATACAATAATTCAAATTTCAAAATTAAACTGGGCTATTTGGTGTAAGTAGGTACTAACAATTATTTTTTAACAGTAAGAAATAATAATACATGATGATAATATAATTAAGAAAAAAAATAGTGGATTAAACAAAGTTTTTTAATTTCCAAAGTATATTATTTTATTTTCATAAATTATGATGAAACATCTAGAAAACAGACGTTTTCATTCGTATTAAGCATATTTTAATGTTGGCACACGCTGACTTTTAACCAAAATATGTATAAAATATAGCTATTAAAGTTGGTGTTGTGTACAATGTTAAAAAAAGAAACATTGTTCATAATATATAATATATTTTTTTTAATTGACAATTTTTTTTTACCGTATGAGAGTTCGTTATTATACCGTTCGTTACATATACTTGAATTGAAGTACATTTGCACACCCGTGCACGGCGATAGGCAGAGCGCCCACACGGGGGCACACTCGCCGCCAGATGACGCCGTCACGCTTTGATTGCGTCACATAATTTGATCGGTATCTCATCGACGCCATCCCCGTCCACCGTCGCGGTGGACTCAGGGCTACTTAAAATATTTACTGCACATGTCATCTGACGTGTTAGATATCCAGAGATAAAAAAAGGCTGAAAATTCTCACGATTAACTAAGACAGAAATTGGTATATTTAATTGAAGGTTAAGGCGTTGACAGTGTGGAACTCCCTTGTCATTAGAAATAGAAATGAATTTTCTCTCTTCTTTATAGCCAATTTTACTTCACTGCTGGATCTAGGCCTCTTCTAAACTCTTTCAACATTATCCATGGTCATTAGGCATAAACATTAATATTCTGTCTTCTTTTTAGCCAATTTTACTCCACTGCTGGATATAGGCCTCTTCTAAACTCTTTCCACATTTTCTATGGTCATTAGGAATAGAAATGAATCTTCTGTCTTCTTCTTAGCCAATTTTACTCCACTGCTAGATACAGGTCTCTTCTAAACTCTTCCAACATTTTTTATCTTTGGCTATCTTTTGCAACCCCGCAAGCTGGATAATATCATCCGTCCACATTTTTGTGGTCTTCTTTTATAAATATGGATTAATTTGTGTTATCTAGATTATTCCTAAATATAACATTCATCAGAAAAACTTTATGCAAAGAATACGACAAGAATAATTAAAAGTAAATTTCTTCTTCTTCCTTGTTGTAGACCTATGTGGTCTGTTCTCCGAAGTGTTGCTCCTTCTGTGAGGTAGACTCCCAGCTATCCTTTTATCGTTTAGGAGGTCTTCCACGAGGACGAGTCACATAAAGCTGGTGGTGTCCATTATTTAAACATGCCCGTACCAGTTTCTTTTTCGCTCTCTGCTTTCAAATGAAATAATTCATATTTCAGAAAAACTGTACAATGATATTTACGGCAATTCCATACGGTAATATTTTGTATTGTTCACGGTAGATACAAATATTTTTAGAGCTACCTTGTAACGTTATGCGTCCTTTTTAAATATCAATTGTGTTTTAAATTGTGGGAATAAGTATTACAATATTTATGATATTTAAATAAGAAAATAAAACTGTTGTTTAATTGAAATCATAGAGATCTGTACATTTTTCATAGCCCTATTAAGTAGTGATTGGTATCACATCGGTAGTACTTTAGAGGGCAAAAGGCAAACGGCACTTCGACCCCCACGCTATCGCCTACCTCACCCTCGCTGAGGGTAGGTGCACTCTGCACTATTATCGCTGGGGTATGTTGCAGTGTTTAGGGTATGTTAACATCGAGGTACAAAGGCGACTATGGAAAACTAATATCTACACATCTTGAGTTTATTGTTATTGTTCTGAACTCAAGATCCCTTTAATAAAATAGTGGGAATAACAATCTTCATATTTTGAGTAAATGAAACAGAACAGTAAAGTTAATTTTTTTTAACACGAGTATCTGTGTATAAATGTATATTATTAACAGTTCTTCGTAAAAACTTAAGTAAAAATTCGACTTCAATATTAAGTAATTGTGAAAGATCTTATTATTATATATTTATGTTTTAAATTTATTTATCCATTTTGATAATAATTCTATGGGGAGAAAATTTATGAAAATATCAGTTTTCGATTAGTGTTATAGTGTAGTTGGAGTGGGAGTGTTGTAGGATAGTGCTTACTTAGTTGTAACAACTTAAATTCTATGTACTCCATTAAACTTTTTTTTTAAAACAGGCGTAAAAAATATTAAAAATAATTTTCATTGGTTTCTTTCTCTTTCTACTCTTTCCGATTCACACTTGTACTATCTCTGAAATATAATTTTTGTTACCTCTTATTTGACGTACCATTTAATTACAATTATCAATATATATGGAATGCTCATTTTTTCTAAATATATATTCACGATACAGGGTCACCGATATAGGAATACGCATTGCGAGGATGAAGTGACAATGGGCTGGACACATGTGCCGACGGCATGATGGAAGATAAAGCCAGAGAGTTACTGAATGGAGGCCAAGATTGGAGCGGAGAAATGTCGAGAGACAGCTAATATTGTAGAGCTATAATATTGTGCGGACAGCGGGAAGGGCCTGGAGAACACTGGCGAGAGACCAAGAGGGATGGCGTGGGGATGAGAGGCTTACGTCTAACAGTGGATGGAGACGAAGAATCATCATTACCTTTACCTTGTCTAATTACTCCATTGCATTGTCTTGTTTATATTATTTTGATTAATTAACAAAAGCCAAAATGAAATTTATTTTTCAATAATATAATAATAATTCAACATAATTTACTTACAAATTAAAGATAATATTTATTGTTTCTTGAAAATTAATATAAAACTCCATATCAAATAATTAATGCGAATGAAAAAAGAAGAAGTTTTATTTTATTTTATGGGAATGACGTGTTTCGCCCTTCTAAGGCATTATCAAATGTTTGATAATGCCTTAAAAGGACGAAACATGCCATTCCCATACAATATAATAAAACTTCTAGAAAACTGACGTTTTCATTCGTATTAATTATATATTTTATATTTCTTTTTGATTTTGTTTACCATGCGGCTTACGAAGCCACAATAAAATTTAGATTAAAATCGACGATTTTCTTTTGTAGTCATATTCACCACAAAGACTGCACAGAAAAAAAATAATTTCCCGAGCACTTTCAAAGAATTCGACTTATACATTTCACAGAGTAATCCCTTTCGCCCAATTAAATAGCCCGGCGTCGGCGCGTGACTGTTGAACCCTCGGGCCCGGATTCCTTATCTCCGCCATCTCCAAAGGGTTGTTCGCGGCCCATGCCCCTCACAGATTTCATATTCAATGATTTGCATCATTCCAGTAAACCGCTTATTTACCTCAACCGCCCGGGACAGATGCATGATTTGCCCCGCACAATGGTTGGTTTTGATTTTTTTGTATTTATTACCCTGATATGCGTAATCTAAATTGATTGTGTTATTTACTGCGAGAGATTGAAAGATTGAAACCACTTTCGCACAATAGAGTGCACTCGACTGTTTTGTGTTTCAAAATCATACTTAATTTTATAAAGATATATATGCAAGTAAAACATAGAACTGGCTAAAGAATGATGAAAATATAATAATTAAATTAGTAATGAGATTTCTAAAAAAATGTGTTGTAAATATTTTTTAAGATAATCAAATGATTTTACTGAAAATATCTTGATGGAAGTTCATTTTAAATAATAATTAAATAAAACGACGTTTTTTAACTACTTCCACTTTTGTCTTTATTTCGACAGCGACCGGCTTCGCCAGGCTCGCTGGCACTGACAGACTGGTCACTTCTTCCCTTACACAATCATTTCATTAGTCCAAATCATCTTACCAACATATTCTTAGATAACAGATTGAGTTCGAATAAAATGTATTGTATCCTCGTGTGTGTATTAGTTTGAAAAGCTGGACCCAATACAGATATCATAAAATACCTGTTAATGATACCTAATTTAAATAACAGCAATAAAAAACGTTACTTTTATTATAGATTCAAGCTAGTACTTTCGAACGTAATTTAAATTAGAGTAATAAATCTGACGTGGGGTTAAAATGCCAGGTGATTGTCTTAATTATTTAGTTGCTCCACCCTCACCTTTGCTCCCTCAAATGACTTTCGAATTTGATTTTCGAACTCGAAAATCAAAACGACAAAACAAAACAATCCCTCTTTAAACGGTCACGTAAAGTATGTCCCGCACAAAAGTATCGCCTCGTTTTTTCATACGATCCAGTGGTCAACCGAGGCGAAACTTGTGAACATATTTTAGAAAAGCCACGCGCCAACCGGAAGCGGAATGGCCGACGTTGCGGATGTTGGCATCGGATGGATAATAGTTTCCCCCCCTTACGAGTGGCAAAAATGGGGTAAAAAAATCACATGGTGTTTTTTTACTATAGACATTTTTATGTATAATAATATATTAGTATTTTAAATATATCTGGCCTGTATCTTAAAACCTAAAAAGGTTTTACTTCGATTGAAGAACTTTGATAAATAACTGTTTTATTTTTTGTGAAAGAGGTCAACATATTTTTATGAGAATCAATCCTAACCCTAGAAAATAAAAATATGTTTCATAAATAATTCTGTGGAATTTTGATAGAGAGGTATACGTCACCAATTACTTATTTATCAGGAGAGCCTACTTAAGTTTTAGAACCCTTATGGGAACTGTTCATAATCTTTAGGACTTATGTTTTTTTTATCAAAAGAAAACCTGTAGATGATTATTTCTAGCCAACATTTATCAACAACCCATCTTTTGAGACTTGAAGGCAAAACCGCATACTTATTTCTTTTTGGATTTTTCATGACATTTATTAATTTAACGATACTTCACAGAATTTACAGATTCCATGACTAGTTTTTCTTCGGTGACATTGCCAATTATTACATTTTGTAAAAAAAGATCCTTTATGTAGCTCAAATAAGTACATTGTTATTTAAATATATTTTTTTTAAATCTATGTAGGTACCGTATTTTGCGGACGATAAGACGCATCGAACCATAAGACGCACCCAAAATGTATCTTTCAATGTTTAGAAAAAAAATGTTTTAGAAGATAAGATGCAACGGATCATAAGACACACCCTAATTCAGAGTAAAAAAGTGCGTCTTAAGGTCCGATTAATATGGTAATAAATAAATAGAGAAATTTAAAAATAAAATAAAAATATTTTTATAATCACCTTATAATAGTGACTTCGTCTGACAGGTGGGGGCGCCAACCCACTAACCTTCCCTATCCACCCTTAATAAATAATTATATATCCTCCAGTGGGAACAGCTTATTACGGAAACATTGGCCAAAAGAGACTTCATGCTATATACTGACCACCCCTATATAAGCACTTTTTCACTTCACACACTTTCATAATTTGATTCTTATTTATTTTAATACATGTATATGGACTTTTCGAATCATATAAATATAGGTATAATATACATACATAAATACGAATTCAAATATCAAGTGACTCATATTTTATTTATTTATTTATTTAGGTACGTTCGGAGTTTCCTCAAGTTGTGTCATACGTATAATTGCCACACTGGACGAAGGTTGTGCTGTGACAATTTAAGACAGCTTTTATTGCATTTATGATTATTTTTAATGGTAATATAATAAATGTGATAAAAATGGAATCCCTACAATACATGTGTGTGCGTATGTGTGTGTGTGTGCGTGTGTGTGTGTGTTTGTGTGTGTGTGTGTGTGTTTGTGTGTGTGAAACACCGTATTAACGAATGCCTAACTCTAATATACTTAGAGAATAAAAAAACAAAGGATAGAATTGTCAACATCAAAAAAAAGATCTGTAATAATTAATGAGAAAATCATTTAATATTTGTATAACAGAATTATGTTGTGTTTCAGAACTATCGACATAGGTATATTGTTGACAAGTTGTTTGAATGTGGAAGAGTCTAATGAAATATTTAAAACTATGTTACACTAAAGTGTGTTTAAAGCGTGGCAGTCCATTCTTTCTGCCTACACCTTCGGGGAGACGGCGTGATGGTTAGTTAGTTATGTTACACTATGGTGGAACATTTTCTTTTAAAGTAAATAAATATGTTAATATCCTTCCCTCATTAACTGTCATTACTCGTGCTTGTCCCAGAAAAATAAAAATTATGATTTGATTTAGACTCACCAGCGTCCCTGTCCTGGCGATCGTCCTGCGGGGCTTGCAGTAGCTCCTGCAGCAACAGAGGGTCCCTGGGACCCAGGACCAACTCGGCTCCCACCGGAATATCGCGCGTCACAGAGTACCACAACTAAAAGAAAAATTATACCTTAAACAGAACAATTTTACTGAATACCAAAAACAAGGTTTTGATATCAAATATTTCAGCTTTTATTTAATCGAATATTTCAACCATTATTTAATCGAATATTTCAGCAATTAATTATTTTAATTTTAATTATTATAAAATATCAAATTCAACGTTATTAAAATACGTATAATGTAGAATCTGAATATTACATTTGCATTTGAAGTATTATATTTTATACCATACGAATAATAATAAACTTTTCCGATGACATATTGTCATAATTGTCATGTTTAATGTAGAGAGTATTTCCTTTCTATTTATTCACACCAAAGATTACAATATTTTAAGCGATTTGTGGAAGAAACTTTGCAAAAACTAATAAATACAGCCATCGCACTTCTGATTTATTTTCTTGAACAAAAAATAACATTTAAATGATGATACGAATTATGATTTAATGTTAAAACATTAACAACTCATTCAACGTTCGCTTAAAACAGTGGTTCCCAAAGTGGTCCGTACGGACTCCCAGGGGTCCCTGGGATCATTCAGGGGGTCCGTAGAAAATTAAAATTGAATTCAGGATCCCGGAACAACGTCCGGGGGTCCGCGCAAGGTTTAATATAAACAAGATAAAAATGTGACAAATCTTTATTACTACGAAGTTGTAATATATAATAACGTTTTTTTTTGCTCATTTGGAAAAATCGAAAGTCGCTGCTCTCCCGTTTTTCACGAATGGGCAAAAAAACGAATTCCAGATTCTTTTTTGTATTAGCCCTATTTTGCTCTGTGTCAGCTTCAAAAACTCATTAACTCATTTTATAATTGTAGGTGAATTTGTAAAAAAAAAACGATATTACGAATGTAGGGGGTCTGCACAAAATAAAAGAAATCAGCAGGGGGTCTACGGGACAAAACAGTTTGGGAACCACTGGTTTAAAATAACGAAGCTACATATGATATTTATAACCACTTTGTATAAATTATCTTTTATTAGTCATCAATTTGTCTTAAAACTGCTTAAACCAATCAGAGAGCTAGAAATCTTAACAAATTATATTTAAATACAGCAATATGAATAATTATATGCTTCGTAGATCTCGTATAAAGCATTTTCATACATAAAGCCTTATATACAAGCAATTATGGGTCGAGTTCGAGGCTTCTTCACAACGCTCATCATAACGTAATTACTAATAGAAAAGCATTATTTTAAGTTAAGTAATATGGCACAATATAAAAAGTGGCAATTCAATTATAAAATAAATAATAAGGTCATTTGATTTCACAAAACATTTTTTACTAATTATTATAATTTGTCAGTACATATTTTTGCTTTCGGGATTACTAGATGAGTCAAACGTCACAGTTATTCTAAATTTAATTTCTAATATCTCACCTGTCCGGCCAATAGGATGTGTAGAAGATTGACCTCGTGGCTGTGATTGGAGGAACGTACGAACTTCAACCAATTGGATGGCTCGTGTGATGCGTCCAGCCAACCGCGATTCCCAGTTCCAGCAATTACCTGTCAACGGTTAATTCAATTAATGACCACAGAAATGTATTGTAAATTTGTTTCTTGAAATATATAACCTAAAACCATAAAAATACAAATAAAACTCAATGCATCTTTGTTCAAAATTCTGAGAGTATCAATATATATTTTTTTTGTAATGGCATATTTTTCGTATTCGTATAACTTGTTTATGAATAAACTAGGATTATAATTAAATTGATGATACTTTCGCTGGATGGATATACTGCAATATTCATATTCAACACTGGCGTATTGAATATAAATTTTAATCTTGCATGATATTGGACAAATTAAACACGAAATGTTTTGATTGATTAATGTATTTAAAAATATTTTACCTTATGCATCAAAAACCCGTTTCATAATGAGTAGTGCATTCTTCAAAAAATTAAAATGTTAATTCAAAGTAAAAAAGAGCTGCATCGGCCGGGAATCGAACCCGGGCCGCCCGCGTGGCAGGCGAGCATTCTACCACTGAACCACCGATGCTTACATGCTGACTCTCTAAATAAATGTATTTAAGCGTGTAATTGATTAATTCTTGAAAAAACATTGTTTTTTTTATGATTTTAATATATACGTTTTATTAAATGAAATAAAGAATATAACCGCAAGAATTTCAGTTAAATGATTTTATTGGGGAAAATACGTAAATGCGAGCGAGCGCCATCTATGATTCGGCAAGGAAATTGACACGTTTTCGAACACCTGTGTCACAAAACTTGAAGGACTCGGTAGAGTGGTTCATTTACTGGTTATTCTTAGTAACTCAAAATGTGATCATAGATGGCAGTAATAATTTCTTTAGCAAAATATGTAAAATAACTTGCGTAAACAAATATAAATTTGACTATTATATTGTATAATTATGTTTAATTATAAAACCTTTACATAAATATTTATAAAATTCAAAAGTGTTTTCGTATTTTGACCGTTATTTATCATTTTACCGTAATCATTTTTTTTTTTAATAGTATGGAAATTTCAAACAAATAATATTGTCAGCAGAGGTAATACAATAACTTCTATATTTAAACGACGTAAAATATTTTTTTCAGTTTCCTGTTATCTATATGAATTAAGGCCATTCATTAATTTCCATTGAAATATGAGATGATATTTTTAAATCCAGATATTCTTAACATTGGTACGTGAACCATACGTTTCTTATTTTGTAATCTTTAATTTTACAAAATGATTAACCTTGACTACTGGTTTCAGCAAATATGCAACCAATGTGTGACATTTTTAGATTTTTTTTTTCGTAAAGACATTTAGTTTTATTTCACTTATTCCAAAAAAAAATGTTTATTTATTTTTACTTTTTCTTAAAAAATATACAATATATATCCACAATAAAGCAAATAATTTATATTTAATATATTGTGAAATTTTAGATACATTAATATTTTGATATTCCTTTGGGAATTGATCACGAAGGATTGATAAACATTTTGATTCATATAATTGTACCTTAAAGTTACTAACTAACTAACCATCACGGCAATGGACCACCACACTATTATTTTCTGTCATACTTCTCTTGAATCCCCAACAATCGTTCGTCGTGTCATGCACGCACGTCGATTTCTCCGACTCCTTACGTGACCGAAGTTTAAGATTTGATTGATTTGATAGTGCCACCATTCTATATATTCATGCATTATTTCCATACGTCCAAACCATCTTAATGACCTTTTCATCGTGTTGTTTACAATACTAAAGTGTAAAGTGTAAATTCGTACTGGATTCGCTTGTAATAATTTCAATCCACACTCTATATTATGTAGGTTAACACAAAATCTTCCGAGCGATCTCATTTTTACTACATTTTTTCTACCTTTCATAATTATTTCCATGTTATTAATAGTAATGAAAAAATAATTAAATAAATATTTTTTAAATGAATTTTTTTATATATTAAGTTCTCCAGAAGATGACCAGACCAGCGAGCTGTCAAAACCAGTCGAAGACATAAACTTCAATGGATTTTAACTTAATATACCTACATATTTTAAAAAGTTTTGAAACCATGAAATTTCAAATATCTAAATTATGTTTTTTATTATTAATTATTTAAAAATAACATAATCGTAGGCTCGTAAATACACATTTTATTTGTACAACTATATTGAATTTTTGCTTAGATTTAATATTTTTTATCGATGATTTAAAAGGTTTCGCTCTTCTGGAGATAGCATTGAGTATCGGGTCACTACAGGGGCGAGGGTAGCCTGTGGATGTACCGGGTCCACCGGAAATATTTCGCACCCACATAATGCTGTCCTCCTTTATGGAGCACACATCCGAATGCACATTGAATCACGTCCTCACAATGAGGGACATCCTTAAGCCGAACATTCGATCTTTTCTATTGCGCCCGAAAGATATCAAAGGAACACAAATCTTCTAAAATATCACCATCCACTTTGTAAAAAAAGACACGTAAAAATCTAAATATTTCAAAAAACTTGTACCTAACATATCATCATGTGTTATAATTAAAGTATAAAATGTTAAAATTTAGAACACTGTTATAACGTCTCTAATTATCTAGATATATAAATGAGTTTGTCGCGATAGACAAAGATGACAGTGGCAAAGATGACAGTGCAAAATAGAGTTCGAGGAAGTGAAGCTTGGAGTTGGCAGAAGAAGGATGAAAGTATGATAAATGCCTTAGAAGTGAGGTCACTAAGAAGAATGTGCGTAAAACAATGAATGATATCTAATGATGAAGAAAGAAAGGAATATAAGGCGGATGAATGCGTGATAAATAAAATCAAGAAAGGGTCACTAAGATGGTTTGGACATATGGAACGAATGGATGAGGGAATAATGGTTAGAAAGATGTATACAAATAGTGTGAATGGAAAAGAAATCGAGGAAGGCCAAGGAAGACATGGCGTGACCAAATTAATCAATTACTAAAAGGCGGTCATGTACGAAGTATGTCACGATGTGTGAATAGAACAATGTGGCGATCCATCCTCTGTGCCTATCTCTCCTTTTAGCATCATCGGGTGTGACATACAACTGAGTTTTAGACGCTAAACGCAGACTGAGACGGAACCCAGCTTCAACCCAGAGGAAGCGAGGCAGACCTAGAGCCACCTGGAGAGGAACCCTGCAGGACGAGGTTAAAGCAGCAGGATTCACTCTGGATGATGTTAGGCATCAGGCGAGCGATAGAGTGGGGTGAAAAAGGTTCCTTGAGGCCCTCAGCGCCACAGAGGTGTCACCGGAAAAGAAGAATAAGATATTGATAATACAAATATAAGTTTGATTCTGCTTATATCCCTTATGTTATAATAATATCTTATAAATTGGTCTGCTTTGGATTTTTTTATTGGTTCTTGAACAATGGTGTGAAACTCCATATTAAATTATTAAAACGAATGAAAACATCAGTTTTCTAAAAGTTTTATTTAGAATCATTAGTCACCTTGAAATATGTAAAATCATTTGTAAACAACTTGTAAGAAGATGTTTTTCTTAGAAATATTTATTTCGTCCTACCGCAAATAACTTATCATTGATTTATATAATATTATTTAGTATCCCCTAACTATGCAAACATTGTCATAAAATTTCTTTCAGTTCCAAGAAACACTTTCCAATATTTCTGGCCCTACCCAAATAATTATTTGTTAAAAATGTATAAAGTCACATCAATTCTCGTTAATTATCATATTCTGCTCCCCATTTACTAGTGTATATAAATTGCAACGAGTTGAAATTTCGGCACATTTGATAATGTCTTAGAAGAGCGAAACATGTCATTCCCATAAAATATAATAAAACTTCTAGAAAACTGACGTTTTCATTCGAATTAAAGCTTTGGATTTATTTTTCTGCCGGAGTTCACAATTTATTTTTATCCTCAAAAATACATGCGGTTACGATGATCTTGATTGACCTATGAGATCATATAAAACCTCCGACATTTCATCATAATATTGTAATTTCAATATTATAATAATATTTCAAAAAACTCTCGATGGGTGGATATTTATGCAATAAAATTAAGATGATTTCTCCTTGTTACGAGGTGGTATTATTCTAATAAAGACATTTTTCTGCCACGAAACCCTCCCCACCTGTTAGATGGGCACACAAAAAGTATTCAAGCTCTGTAGACTTCTGTTCAGCCGAGAAATTCAATCTTCTCCACATGCTTAAACGGCGGTCATTTCGGCACAAGGGTGGATTACCACAATTTTACGGTAGGTGACATCAGACGACATCTGTGCTGGATTTTAGGAAGCATCAAAGTAAATAAGTGGGCGTTGATTCAGATAATTTATTCCGTGTAATATTATATATACACGTCAAGTTAAAATAAATATTTCGAAAGATACAACAGTAAAGCACTGGAGCATTCTAACAATAAATTTCGTAATTAATACGAATAAAAATATAAGTTTTCTAGAATTTTTATTATATATTATGGGATGACATATTTCGCCCTTCAAGGGTATTATAAAATGACATGTTTCTCCCTTGATAATGCGTTAGAAGGGCGAAACATGTCATTATAAAATACAAGAAAACTTCAAGAAAACTGACGATTTCATTCGTATTAATTATTTAATATGGAGTTTTACATCATTGTTCAAGAAACAATAAATAATAAATTTCGTTTATTTAAACGTACTAAATTAATGTGGAAGACATATTTCTAAAACAAATACACAATAGAGAATCTTACCTTACCTAACGTTTCACAACCTTATTTTTTATTGTTTTTTTTTTTAAACAATTATAACACTGTTTTTTCCACTTATGTTTCGAAGGTCGACATAGAGGGTCTCACCCCCACGTGTGAGTAATTTTTCACTATCCAAAACATTTACATTTTGAAAATTTGTATGAATTAAATCTCCAGTGCGATTTAAACAGTTTATATCTTTCTTCCAATGATGAAGGCATAAAACCTTCGAAACAGAATATAATAATAAATGTAAACGTGGAAAAAAACGCGTTTTATTTATTGAATATTAGTCACTGTAGAATTCGACAATGTTGACGCTTTAAGTTTACTAAAAATGTTATGTTGGTGGTTATCAAAATACGTATTTAACAAAACAAACAAAGCAATATATATTTCATTGTAAATACACAAATCATGACTTGTCCATAAACAAATTCCCGCGTCACAGTAAGTGGAAATTACCTGGATGGTCAAATAGTTTGCCACCTTCAGTAAACAATTTAATGTTCTCACAAAAACAAGTACAAAAAATGTGTCAGTAGGCATCAGAAGGAGGATTCGTTACATCTCAATGATTCATTGACACTTCGGGGCAGGGAAAAAAGTGGACAATGACATGTTTACCAGGTACCCTCTATTGTCCTGCAATAACAAGATACGCCACTGAATTTATGTCCGAGGAGATAAATATTCTTATTATAAGGGTTGGCAGTAGGTTTTAGGTATTCTTTGATCATAATTATTTAAAAATGGAATTATTTATAAAATAAAAACAATTCTTTCGTGGCACGATCAAATAAATCAAATATTGAATGTCGGCCACGTGAAGAGTCAGAGAAATTGACGCGCGTGCATGACACGATGTGTGAATGTTTAGGAAGCGAGAGAAATATGTCAGGAAAGAAAAGACGACCTTCGTGGCAGAGTGGTCAGAGCTCTGACTGCCATATCGAAGGTTTCGGGTTCAATTCCCGGCGATGGCAGTGTGATTGCCACACTGTCTTTGGGTCTGGTGTGGAATTCTCGTGACAATAAAATGGCGATAGATAAGCTACCTATCACATGTCACGAGAATCAATATATCAGCTTAAAAAAAACTGTTTACAGTAATTGGGTTCAAGTGATCTGTTGTATACGTAAAAAAAAAATTTAAAAAAATAATATAAAAAAAACCTGTGGCTGTCCATTATTTCTGCCTACCCCTTGGAGACGACGTGATGGTTAGTTAGATAGTTTTATTTCATTCGTTATGAAGATATTATACCTTCACCACAGGGAAAAAAAATATAAACCTAAATTAAACTGATCTGAACTATATTATATATTACCTTATATTAATTTTTTTTAAACTCTAATGGCATCCCGCGCGCTCTAGTTTGAATATTATAAAAGCTCTTTAAACGTGTCTAAAAATGTGTTAATACTCTATTATAAATAAAATAAAAATTGTAGAAAAACCTACCAATCATAAAAGCTTTCAGTAAAACAATGAATAGATCGATCTCACCTACCACTCAATACACATCCAGTACATTCTCTGTAATCAGCTTTCAGTACTCGCCAACCCTGACAGCGATCAGGGATCGTTTGACACCTCACGCGCCCCCTGCCGACGAACTGATAAGTCACGAAAGGGCCACAAAGCCACCGCTAAAGCTCTGCCGAGTTCTGACGATCCGCCGTAGAGCGCGGTGAGAGAGTGCGAACTATTTGGGATCGAGAGGGGAATTCGCAACTACTTTGTACTTTGACAGAAATTTAGGGAGACAATGTTAAATTGTTTAAATTATTTTTTTACCATTTAACATATATTATATTAATTTATATTCAAACTTACAATATAAAAATTATTAATAATAAAAAAAACATTACATTGAGTTTTTAAAGAAAAATTGCACATGAGAAACCACTCTTTTTTTCATTTTTGAGATTCTATTGAAAGTGTAATACCTTCAAAATACGTCAGGAAAAATAAACTCAAAAGTGGAACAACAATATTTTGTTCCTTAAAAAATAATTTTCATCTATTATATACACAATAAGGCATTATTCAAAATGGATATATAAAGAAGATTTCACCGGGAATCCTAAACTAGCATTAGAATTATTTTGTATAATAATTTATTATTCGAAAACGAATATGACTGATGTCCTGCGAACAGGGAACCAAAGCGAGGTAGTCCTAAAGGCACCGGGAAAAGAATCTAGCTTCGCGAGATTTAGGAGGCTGGATACGCAAACGGTTGGCGTAAGATTGACAACTTCTCTTGAGATAATCTATCTGTATTACAAAATAACAAGAAATGTAGTTTCCAAAAAAAAAAATTTTTCAATCTTCTGAATATAATTTTAAAACTATACACTATATAATTCGATAATATATATACAAAACCAAGCATATTTCTTCCAGACGAATTTTATTATTGTGGCATTTTGGGTAAAAACCAATTGAAAATTTGCATAAAGCAAACACACGATTTTTTTAAATCATTAAAATCTCGTATATTTTATGAAAGAAGATAGAAAAAAAAAATCATCAAATTGTTTCATATTAGTTGCTATTAAGTAGATACCACTATCACATTTTAAAATATTTCGTGTAGTATTTTTTTTTTCAAATTTCGAAAAGAATTTTTAAATTCTGAACTTTATTATTTACGCCCTTGTCGCTGCTAGAATTATGATCGATCTGTTGTCACTGCGAAGAGGTATTATTATCCTGTCTATTGAACGTGCGGAGGTACTTACGACCGTAGAGTAATTAATTATTTTGAAGGGTAGTAACAAAGGGTGTTTAGAATTCACACAATGATATATCTGTAAAAAGATGTACAATAAATATCAAACAAAATGCAAATCCCTTAACGAAACATAAGAACGGAATTATTATGGATTATATTAAAATATTATAGCTCTTGAATATTCACATAAAATAAACAAAAATTCGGTTGACGAATCAATCGTTTTAATGCAATGTTTTAGACACATTTTTTTGTAGAATAATATCAGTATCTTTGAAATTTTTATAAAACAAAGTACAGCTACTCTGCTTACTTTAAATTCACAATTTCAGAATTACAGATTTTATTTTAACATTAACAATAATACTAATAATAATACACTGTTTTTTCCACATAAGAGTTTATTATGCTCCACAAGTTTCGAAGGCTTTTTACACCTTCATCATCGGGAGAACGATATAAAAAAACTTTTTTTAACTAACAATTTTTTTTTACTGTTCTCTTGATGATGAAGGTGTAAAGCCTTTATTACATTTCGAGATAAAGAAGCTCAAAAGTGGAAAAAACGGTGTTTTAATTCATGAAAAATTCGTCATTATCGAATTCCACAGTGTTTCGAAATTTAAAAACACTTACCAATACCCAATGCCCTATAGCCTTAATAAATTATTGAAAATCGAAGTAAATGTTGATATGACACAATAACAATTACTAAAATACTTTAGTTATTTGTTTAAAATCACCTATTTCAAAATATTTTACTTGAAATAGATGTTTCATTCTTAGCCAAGCTACAGTGTTTAAACTGTATTTTTTATTAAAAATTTATTAGCATAACAAAAATCTAAAACAATTGCATTAACGAAATAATAAAATTATTTTCTATAAATAACATCTTGGCTATTATATTCAAATGTTGTATTATATTAATGCATCTCTAAAAATAGCATTTTTAATTTGTCATGTTTTCTGAAGATATAGTAAAACTAAAATGAAGTCTTCTCGCACTTGTTAAAAAGCTTCGACGAGGTCATAAATTATCCCGTCAACTTGTTAGTGGATGTGATGGGAGGAAGCGGAAATGGAGATAAGATGCGATAGTTCCGGCCGGAAGTGTTAACGGAGCGTCGGAAATCGTGTGTCACGGGCAAGTCGGAAAAACGGAAGAACTAACAGGATTTTCTTTTCCCAAAGATAAGATTATTTTGTAAGTCAACGAATGTCTGCTAGTAAGGGGAAGAAATAACACAACTTTCGATTGCGTGAGGTGAGTGTGATTCTTTTTATCTCTTTACGTCTTTAATTCATTATTCAGCTATGATGATACAACGTTTGTTGGCTAAAGATTAAATAGATTCGACACTCGACACAGTGAATATTGTGAAATTATATGACCTGAACATTGAGGATGCGTTCGAAATAAAATTAAGCCAAGATTTTAAAATAACCTTTCAATCATTTATACAAAATGATTGTATTTGAGATTTATCATATTAATGACAAATATTCCTTCTTTCCAATACATTGTGTGTTCAGTTTTGAATTCATTTATCATATATATCACATTGTGTGCGGGTAGCGTAAACATTCATATTTTTACTTATATTGCTACTTGTGATAACATATATTTTACATTGAAATGTGGCATCTGATTCGCATCTTCGGCATCTTCGGTTTATAGCGAATAAGTTTTTATTAGTTTAATCTATTGATCAATAGTTCAAACGACTGATAAAATATGACAAAAAATATTTTTAATATGTTGATAAAATATGACACTTACCTACATTCATATGATTATTATATTAGTTTGTTTTTGTTTTTACAATCTTGTTTAGAATCTTCTTGTATCTTCTTTGGTCAAATCAAAGTTATAAAATATAGATACGTACAATTTGTGGCCTTAATTTGTAATAAAATATGTATTTTCGCAAATACCGTTGTAGGCTCTCTGACGTCATGCAACTGCATACAATGTGTTGAAAAGAAAGAATATTTGTCAATAAATTTCATACAAATTCTTATCAATATTATCATAAGCTGTTAAAAAAAATTATGTACTTAATAGATAATTTTAAATACTCCTCAATAATATATTTGGTAATAGAATTCCTGTTGGCTTTTGTAAACTCAGTTTTGAATTCACCCTTCTCAAGCCGTGAAAATTTACGAGCCAATTAGAGTCACGAATATTTCCCTCCAATTGAATTCGGATTAGACTACAGGGAATAAAACGACACTTTGAGTCATCCAACACTTCTCCTCGAGGAAGTTGTACCGGAAGTGATACCTCCACTCGGAGCGCCGCCGCCGTGTCTATGATAGTTTCCGGTCAGGAAAACATTCGTTGCTTGTATTAACAATGCAGCCAAACAACCCTTAGGGAAAAAAAGATAAATTTTGTATGTGTAATACAAACTTGACCCCGTTTTTTAAGCACGCGAATGCTGAGTGATTTTGAAATAAATTTTATTTTTTTTATTTAATAAAATTGTTGTATTTGTAATGTATAGAATAAAACCACGGGTAAATATTATTAAAAAAGTTTTAAAATTGAAAATTTATTCGAATGAGATTTGCAGTTCTCTTTAATTTTAACTCCAATTTTTTATTAATATACACATACCTATATTAGATTAAATGACGTAATTATATTATTAACACTTATGTGAAAATGCAGTGTTTTCATTTATAAATATTAATTAACGGAATTCCATAGTCTTAACGACTTAAGTTTGTCAAAAAATAAAAAAATATTGTGATGTTTTAACATCCTTAACACTTAAAACAGTGTATTTTTATGACAAAATGTTTTTTTTAGTATCTGCTATATAACTAACTGTTATTGATATACTCAGGTTATTAATTTCATTGGTACACGTGAAGATATCAACATAGGTTGCCATGACAACTATTATTCTAAATAAACAGTCGAGATAAATATAAAGCTTTTTAATGAATTGTAAAAATGTTATAAATGTGTTTTATATTTACAACATGATAATCCCCTTGCATTATAGACGCCTAATGAAAGAATATGGCTGCGTTTGTGCAAGGCCTCCGACATATAATATGGTAGATATCCCCGCGCCGATCTCCGATGTCTGGCCGCTGCTCGCCTAGCGTGTCGTCAGATGAAAGGACAGCGGAAAATTAAAAGCTTTTCCTTGCTTTTTTCCACCCCCGATAGAATAGAGGTGGCAAAGGTTGTCATAAAAAGCGAAAGCGTCACATTATATGATTTCTCGCCTTCTCAAACTACAAGTCTGTATTTGTCTACATACACAGATAAAGACATTTTATACACAAGATAATTAAATTTTAATATGATATGATCATTCAAAAACTTATTAAATTTTACTAACTAAAAAAATAACTAACCATCACACCGTCTCTCTGGAGGGGTAGGCAGAAAGAATGGAACGCCACACTGTTCTGTCCTGACAAACTTCTCTAGCTTCCTCTACATTTATACATCTTGTCATGCACGTACGTCGATTGCTCCAACTCCTCACGTGACCGACATTTAATATATGATTGATTTGATCGTGCCACGTTTTCCTCGGCCTTCCTCTTTTTACCTAAAATAAATTATGCGTTTTAATGTTATCTTTGTACAATCAAACTCTATTGCTTAATTTTTTTTTTCAATAATTAATATACCTGCATCTCATAAATGACACATAAAACAATCTGGCTATTTTCTAATGCATATTCATTTGACGATCTTCTTACCAGAGATTCAAATTCAAGTAAAGCATTAATACATTTTATCTAACCGATTAAGCTTAACCAATCAGCACGAATCATTTTGTCTCCTCCCTCCCTCCTATGCCTCCTGCTGTGCCTTATTTCTTTTTTTATTCTTTCTCTAACATATGTTATTTATGTATAAATTGTGTATTTTCTTTTGCTGTTGTATTGCTATGTGTGTACGGCGGGACATCGAGGGAGAGTAGCGTAGCTTAAATGTGGTCTGGGTCCCCCTTGGTTGCAAATATACTATATATATATATATATATATATATATATATATATATATATATATATATATATATATATATATATATATATATATATATATATATATATATATATATATATATATATATATATATATATATATATATATATATATATATATATATATATATATTATATATATATATATATATATATATATATATATATATATATATATATATATATATATATATATATATATATATATATATATATATATATATATATATATACTATATATATATATATTTATATATTATTACAACGTAAATCCCGCATGGACGGGGGACGGGCCTAGGGAGTGCACGAGTGAAGCTGAAGAAAGGCGCCGCTGCGCCTATAACAGCTTCGGGTAAGCGGAGGGAGCCCTCTATGGCTCGGCCATATAATAATAAGCTTAACCAATGTGTTCAATATTTATTTTTCTATGTAATCTAAATTAAAATAAATTGATAAATATTTTTACTCAAAGAACATTTTTTTTTTAAAGAGTAACATCAAGGATCAATGATATTAGAATTTTTATTTACAATCTTCAATGTGAGCAAAAAAAAAACTCATTATTATGAAGAAGGAATCTGGTCGTGTCCAGGCTTGAACCCATGTCCCCTAGATCATGAGCCAAGCGTTCTATCCCCTAGACCACCACCTGGTTATTTAGAAAGTTATTTTGTTATTTAGAAAATATTTATCTAAACCACATCTATGAAATATTGTTTAGAAGCTGTGGAAGTATAATCTTATAGATCATTGCCTCCACGGGGTGATGAGTTAATGGATTATCCTCGTTATTATGATGTCACGAGTGTATCCCTCTTCCCTGACCCCTGACCTCTAGAACTGCTCGCTTCTCCCCCGCCCTATTACTAGGGGGAGTTCTTACAACCGCATTTACATCATTACAACGCACATACGGGGATCACGACACGTAGCAAGTTAAGTTGAGGACTAGGGCTCGGATTTATATTCTCTAAGAAAGTCAAAAATATTGTTTGTGAATGTCTCAAATATTATTATATATTCTCTAACCTTATGTTTGCTCTTTACTAGAAAAAACAAGCTACAAACTATAAATGTACGGAACATTTTTTCCCCTATATAATTGGGGGTAAAGGGTAGTTCTCCCTGCAGGACAGACAATTTTTTTTATTTCTTCCCAGTCGGTTTTTCGGTGCAATACAGCTTCCAGATTTATCCTGAAAATGACTTCCTTTTTCTCCTCCTTACGTCAACGATTGTTTTTTTAGTTGTAGAAAAATTTCCACAACCGAAGTCAAAACGCGACGCACCTATACACACGGTCACACATACACACACACACACACACACACACACACACACACACACACACACATACACACACACATGCACACATACACACATACACACCTTTACTCACGATGTTTATTGTTTCATTTTTGCTTGTCAATTTTTTCTTTATTTATGTTCGAAAAGGAGACTACATACAATATGGGAAGAGTAATAATATTCCACTTAATTTTTCTCATCCTGAATCTTTGAAAACCCTGAAATATTCTTAAATATTCGCTAAACTCTGAAATATGTTTTTTTATGTTCTCTAATAACAAGGGCTAAAGAGGGTCTATAGATCTCAAAATACCAAACAACAACATATTTTTGAAAACTCAACCCAGGAAAAAATATGCATTTTATGTCACGTTCGAGCCCTATTTAGTACACGTGTGTGCGTGTTCACGTTCAACCATTTAAATAAAATACTTAAAAAAATAAATGGAAAAACACACTATCTAATCCAATGCTTAATAGCCAACTAATTTCCGAGGCATAGGCTATATGTTTCATATTTAACATATTTACAATTTTTTTTTAAATAAAAATCTTCAAAATTTAATAAGTACAAATTTATTCTATCGTATACCACATTGTATATTATATACATAACTATAGTAAACGCAATAATTATTTCTTTTAAATCTATTTCTGTGCTTAAATATCATGAGAAATTGTCGAAACTTTTTGTGAAACAAAACACCGTTTTTGTTTTTTTTTCATTTACATGAGTTTATTTATGTTAATATGTTCAGTAGTCTATTTACCTTTATCATGGGATGAACTATTATATATAAACTAGATTGATATCTAACTATCTCGTGATAAATAAACTTTATATGTATATAAAAGCACATAATTATAAAATTCCAGTTTTCCACAATGTTTTAATTTGAATATTGTAGTTTTTCGTATGTTTTGTTATAAAAAAACTACACACTGAAGTAAATATTTTAAACCGAGTCAGTGAAGTAGTGTATAAAGTTGCATTATGTTCGTTTACACACTCGACCTGTATTTGAATTCATTAGAACGTATACAAAAATATCTGCCATAGAAGCCGCGCGCTGGTAGCACCATAGAAATGCATGTGAACGCGAAAATCATTTCATGAGAGTGCTTGAATCTTTCGTGTACCTGCAGAAAAATTACATACGTAACCAACAGAGTCAGATTATGGTCAAAATTAAACTTTAACTAAAATTAAACTAGTATTTGTTTTATCAAAATTGTTGCAAATCTATTATTTCAACAAATTTGTGTTAAATAATTTACAAGATGAGAATTAAATATTATTATTTTATTATTATTAATTTTTATAACATTTTGATGTTCATAAAAATTCAGGAAAGAGTACTGCCTCACTGTCATATTTGGACCCTTCTGATAAATATATATTTTTAGTTTAATATCGTTATTTTATTTTGGTTACACCGTTTTGTGTCCAAATGAGTCGTCTTAATGTTTTTCATTTGTTATGGTTTATAATATAAATAAATCAATATAAATAAATAAAGATAGTATGAATACATATGTTGAAGTAACGAAGTTTTTAGAAATGGCGAACAAAATATTTAAAATAGTTTTAAGTTCACAAAATATATGTAAATATGTACAATCTCTGAAATGTTTGAATAAATAAAAAAGAGACCAAATATGAGTGTTCACAAAAAATGTGAAGATATTTAAAATATGTTATTATTTAGTAGTCGTGTAAATAAGAATTATAATACAATTAATTAAAGATTTATTCTTAACCCTTCATTTCATGATGCAGCAAATTTGCTACAAACCTAAAAATCTACTTATGTTTGTATAGACAATTTGAATTTCATATTCTTGTAGTACGCTACACTCCATATTCCCATCTACCTATTAAGGCACTAGTTTACCAAAAAAATACGATTTTACTTTGACATTTGGTTGACGGTTGACGTGCTTCGATTACTGCCTGTTTTAAATAACCTTTATTTTCAAATCAATAAAACTAGCTACATTGCCAGGGAAATGTTAATATCACGGCCAATCGTTTATTATAAAATAAACTTTGTAGATCAAATTTTACTTTCTAGTATTTTTTTTATCGGTAAAGATATAAAACATAACAAAAAATTCTATAATTTTTTCCCATTTTGTTTTTTGCAATGGATAACTTAAAATATAGTTTTTGTTCAATTTTTTTAAATTATGAAATGAAGGGTACGTCTTTCTTTCGAATCCGTCACATTCCCGGGCGCCCGGAGCGCAGAAGGAGAAAAGTTAACATTTTTCACGCTCGGCAGGAGCGCCCGCTAACTTTTCCTGGCGACCGAAAGCGCGCCAATATTTGCCGCCAGAAAATTGTCCCGCAATTTCCAGCGCGCGCTGCGGGGGTGGCTACGCGGGCGGGGCGGGAGGCGCGGGTAGCGAGTGTGTCGAGTGCGCGCTTCAATTAATGATTCCACATTCAAATTAATGTACGTAGGTAAAATGCACCAAGCCAACTCGCATGGATCCACATTTGCGCGGTTTGTTAGTGTGCGTGCTAGAATGTATATAAACGTGTTCACATGCCACATAAGTAATTATTTAGCAAAACCCTGCTGTGTATGCGCTCGTTATATTATATAATGATTCTATCTGATTCTATTTACTGAATTGGAATTGGAATTTACCCAAAACATGCATACCATTTCAAATGTTTAATTTAATTTAAATACAAAATAAATGGCAACTTCTCTCAATAAACAATTCAATCAAAATTTTACCGTAAATGTTTTTACAAAACATAAAGAGTAATTTTCTTTTCCCCCATAAAATTGCAATAACCACCCCCTTTGATATCTGCGTTAAATAACACGCAGGATAAAAGAACCATAAAACAATTTTCCAAAGAACTAAACAGCCCCGTCCCCCTCGGAAGGGGTTACTAGACACCCCTGTTTTCTCCAAAAACGAGGGTGAGTTCGCATTCTACAGATTTCTTGTTTCAATCAAAAAGAACTCGTTGGCTTGATGATATAATCATTCTTTTAAGGTGTGCTAGGGTAAAAATTAATGAAAATTATATATTTTTCTTCCATTTAAAAGTAGCATCTTGTTGTATATTTATTTTTAAAATGTTGCCTTATTGAAGGTTAAGGCATTAACACTGTGGAATTCTATTGTAGAAACCTTGAAATTGAAAAAATATCGCTGTTTATGTTCCACGTTAATTTATTAAATATTTTTATAAAATAAAAATATCAGTCACGACATGTTTCGACAGTGTAAAAAACTCAGTTCGTTCCGGATAGCACAGGATAGAGAGGCCTACGCCAGAGTAATAGCCGAAGTCAGGGGGACCTAATATGGCACTTAGAAAAGAAGAAGATATATATTTTCACCTGAGGATGGAGGTCAAATTGTGGTTGATATTTTTATTTTATAAAAATATTTAATAAATCAAAATGGAACATGAACAACTTTATCTTTTCAATTCCAAAGTTATTTAAATGATAGGTAATGATAGATAAAAAATCTTAAATAAATGACAGAAAACATCGAATTCTACGTCTTGGATTAGTGAAAAGTAGAAAAAGAGGTCTTTTAAGGTAAGTGAATGACTATTTTGTTAATAACACATTCATTTTCACTGCAATCGCTTCTTATTTACATTTACATATTACATTTGACAATCAATCATGGGCAAATTTAACACAGTTTAAATATCTACATATTATCTATTACTTATTGATTCATGAACAATGATGTAAAACTCCATAATAAATAATGAATATGAATGAAAACGTCTGTCTTCTAGGAGTTATATAATATTTTAGATGGAATGACATGTTTCGCCAAAGCATTAATCATAAGAAGAAGAAGGGCGAAACTTGTCATTCCATCTAAAATATAATAAAACTCCTAGAAAACAGACGTTTTCATTCATATTTATCTATTAAATATCCATAATCCTGAAATTGTAATATAAGACTATATTCAGGGTGCGGCAGGATAACTTCCTTTTTTTAAATGCGCGCCATTCAGTCGGTTGATGTCGTGACGGAGCGCTAGTAATCGGTGGTGGGGGAAGTCACCTACCTGATTTGATCTTCAAAAACTGAGTAAAAAAAAACTGTAGGTTTGTGCCTACATTATAAAAAAAAGCAAATAAAAATTTTCGAATTCATTGAATGGGTTTTGAAAAAAGGAAATTATGCTGCTGCACCCTGTATTATTAGTATTAAATACAATTATATATTCTCGTTAATAGTGTATAGATGTAACCCCCAGACATAGATTAATTAATATCCTTGAGTTGAGACATAGATTAATTATTTTATTGCAAAAATGTGTTCAGGCACATGCAATTTTCACAGACATAAATAATAATCAATGCAAACAATTGCAATTGCTGCAATACTGAATCACTAGACATTTTCGACACCAGACTGCAATACATCATGATAAAACACACACTTTGCAGCTGATTTAACGATGCCTCTGAATAAATATTTTTTCTTAATCAACATTCAAAAGAATCTTTGTCTGACAAAATATGAAGGTCGTATACAGGCAAATGGGATGACAGACCTTCTTAAATATTATGTTTTTCAATTTTTTTTAAATGTTATTACTGCACGGACGTTATTCATTCTTGATGATGTATGGTATATACCACTCGTTTTATTTTGATTTAATTGATTGGATTTTTAATTAATAATTAAACGAATTCAAATATTTAAGTGCCCCAATAGATAACAGACTAACTTTTTCACAAAATACAAAATATGTTACTAAAGAGATGGCTAAAAAAATATCACTTATGGGCAGGATTAGACGATATATCAGCGCAGAAACATGCAAGACTGTATATAACGCAATCATTCTCTCTCATATAAATTACTGTAACAGCATTATATTCTTAGAAAATGAAGAAGACATGAGAAGATTAACCATACTTCAGAATAAGGCAATGAGAATAATTTTTAGAAGAAGCAGATGTGCCAAGATTAGAGTGATGTTTAAAGAGCTAAAAATTACGCCATTTAAAAAAATAATTACATACAACGTTTTATTACTAATTCACAAAATTGTTAATGGGCACACCTCTCAAGAATTTTTAAGAAAGATAAAAAGTAACCAACATGAACATCAATATGAAACAAGAAAGAAAAATAAACTAAGGCTCCCATTCAGGATAAAAACCAAATCTCAGAATTTTCTTATGTATAAAGCATTTAAATTTTATGAAGGAGGATTTCAAAAGTGTGCAGAGCATAAAAAAATTTAGAATAGAATTAAATAAATATGTAAACATAATGTAACCTTATATTGTAACCTTATTTTTAGAATTGAATGTTCAATTGTTTATATTAGAACATGTTTTGTGTACATGTGTACTATTTCAAGTAAATAAACAAATATTTTTACCCGTATTTAATTAAAATTACGAAAGTGAATATTCAAAGAATTTGAAAAACATGGGTATTTTTTTGCTGGCTCTAATAATGTTCAAAAGAGCCACTCATTTCATAAATACAACGGGTGTATCAATAATGAGAGTCCTTTCACGATACTCCGATATTAAATCACCAAAAAGTATTATTTTTACTCAGTTTATAAAGCTTTTAAAATAGAAAACGTGAATTGTTTTGACTAATTGACCCCCGTGATTAACCCCCCCAAAAGATGAAAGAACAGCTGGGAGTCCACAACCCAAAAGGTGGTAAACTCTCCACAAACAAACACCCTCGCGGCCTTCGACTAGCATAACAAGAAGAATATAAACATTGCATTTAGTACAAGTAACGAATTAATCATTTATATATTTACTCAACCATTTGCAAACATAACTACAAAAAAAACATGCTCTCAATATAAACATCCACAATATTAACTGACTGTATGTTCATATTAAATGTGTAAATTAAAATAGGTCATACCATTAGGTACCTACTAGTATATTATATCTATGAGTGATTGATTTTCCCGCCATTACTAAAAAGAACTGTTTACTATAATGTCGTAAATACGACCCAAAATACAAAGTTTTTTTGAACTAAATGTTACTTTTTCCCATCACCATAGAAGAATTATTGTCATCACAATCAAAACTTGTAATTATATCGTTAAATCATTTTCTTTCTGATAATAATTTATGATTATAGGAATTTCACGATTTTATAGTGTAATTAATCTATAAGTTACTTTTCTCTATTCCTTTTTTCTCATAATTATTATGTGTATAATTAATATTAGTTAATTTAAACTGTAAAAATATGTTATTTTTAATTGTACTAATTAATTGTATCTAAATATATAACTTTTAATGTATACTTGTATCCTTGTATGACACGTCACACTCCATGGTGAATTTGTCAAATAAATAAATATTTTAAAAAATGTTCTTTTCAAATTTAGAATCACTGGTTGTTTATACACAGATTTGTATACAAATATTTTGAAAACAGATTTGAGCGTTGAAATGGCAAATTTGATCCACCGAATGAAACTCTTTTCCTATTTTTAAACGTATTAACCTAAAATAATAAATCTGTTTACGCCTTATATGGCTATTTGGTCATGCGTGTTACAGGAGAATTTGCAAAACAATAATCGAACTGGATTTACGATTGAGAATCATTGATTTAGAACGCTCCGTTTGACCATTATCGTAATATAGGCATTGGCACATGTCATAAAAAGTCAATATTTATTAAGAACTTTATGCATTGTGCGAACAGTGCATCGTTAAACATTTACACTCAGAGTATAATCACTTGCTGATCAATTGGACTCCAAGGTCAACCATAAAATCAAACTATAAAATTGGGTTCTTTTTTATCCCAGTGCCTACCTATGCGAAAGTGCTTACTTACTTTCTTAAATTTTATCACAAGGCAGCATTTGCAATATTTGAATTTTAGAAGAAAATTTTTTTTTAGAAAGTTATACTTAAAACAATGTACTGTTAATTCTTCATATAAAGCACTCACTTTGTGGTTAGACATTTAAATAATTATATAAATAAAAACAACTTTGTATTTAACCACGGTAGGGTTATTATATTGATGCCAACTAGTTTCGCTTTGACCCAAGCTTCATCAGGGCAGTATAGCAACAGTTGTTATAATACCCTGATGAAGCTTGGGTCCAAGCGAAACTAGTTGGCATCAATATAATAACTCTACCGTGGTTAAATACAAAGTTGTTTTATTTATATAATTATTTAAAATGTACTGTTATTTTTAACGGCCAGAAATCAGTAAAAATCTATCACAATGATACATGTAGTTAAATTTTTATTTATTTAATTAAGGTAAAAGAAATTCATTATTTGAATATAAATAAAAGAGTACAAATTCGTTATTTTATTTTTTTAATTGTTAAAAAAATACACAACATTTTTCGGAAATATATGGCACTCTCGTGTAAAACTGTAACTAAATTAAACTTATCCTATATTAATTAATACGAATGAAAATGTTGGTTTTCTAGAAGTTTTATTTTATTTTATAGGAATGACATATTTCACCTTAGTAAGGCATTATCTATTATTATTATCATCCTAGGTTATTGCTTTAAAAATGATAATAAAATGACGCATAGGTACACTCTTTAATCATATCTTTGTGATTTATTGGAAGTGCAAAATAGTTAAGTGAATTATTTCCATCAACTGCGAAAGTAAAAAATTACGTTACATTGATATTGGATGAGTGAAAGCATATGAAAGATTCCAAAAAGCTGCCAAAAACATCTGTTATTCCATCGCTCATCGTATCATGGTTCAGGGATCGTTGCCCACGTCTTCTGTAATATGCGCCGGGGAAAATTGAGGGAGGATGAGAACAGGGAATTCATGTTCGCTTGGAGCAAGGCGAGACGTTATACAAATGAAGATTCCTAGTGAATCGCAAACAGAAGAACATCGACAAATATTTAAATGGTAGTGCATAATTGAATTCTTCCAATCTAACGAACTAACTAACTAACCATCACGCCGTCTCCCCGAAAGGGTAGGCAGAAAGAATGGACTGCCACACTTAAATCGATACGGCACTCCATCCTTCTCTTTTCGCCATCGCGAGAGACGCGGTGTGATGAGTTGCGAACCTCATCGCCACTTGCGAACCTCATCGCCACTATCATCTCATCCAATTTAGTGCGTGAAAATATACCGTGAAATCGGCAACCATATATTTGAAAATATGTAACATACAATAGAAATAAGATCAATTAAACGAATGCAATTTGAATATTTGTACAATGACAGCGTAATAAACAAAATATGACAGAATGAAACCTCACCTTAATGATGAAAATGGAACGCATAAAAGACCAAGGAATAATTGACATGACTAAATCAATCAAAGTTTAATTGTTAGCCATGTGAGAAGTCGAAAAAATATTCATGTGCGCAAGGCACGTTGTGTGAAAGTTGTTTATTTTAGAGAAGCGTGTTAAGATAAAATAGCGTAACAGTCCATCCTTTCTGACTACTACTTCAGATAAATCAAATCAATTCAAATCAGTTTATTATCTCAATAGACATTACAAACAATATTAAGTAATGTCTATTATTATATTATATAATATTAAGTAAGGCATATATTGAATACAGTTAAAATATAAAATTATATATACAATATCAGGAGATTGTTCGACATTAGCAAGACAAGATACTCTCTAAATGTCTTTAAGTGCGTTATGCTATATTTTACTAGAGCATTGAGAACTGTGTATCATAGATACACAATGAACAACCAGCAACTAACACGTGTATCTACGATGAAGGATCTCGGAATTATCTATGAGAGTAGGCTGACTTTTCGTGCGTTCGAATTTTGCTGTTTGTAATGTATTTTGAGTTAATAAACTGATTTCATTAAAGTCAAGAGTATTTGTCTTCTAAACGTACTTTCACTAATATGAAAGACGTCGATTTCCGAGGTAAATGGTATTATTTTTAGATAATTAGTATACCTGAGCGCAAATAAGATAAAAGTGTTTTGAATATTTAAGATTTGTCAAATAATCATTCTATAATATCTTAAAACAGCTCATCTAAGATATGCTTTTATTATTTATTTTTTAAATATTGTATTTTTGATTCAGATGGTTCTACACAGAAGAGGGGACTAATAGTTATACGGGCCCACCGAAGAAGGAAATTGTTTCGTATAGTCATAACGCCAAAGTGATCATAACCGCTGGGGATTACATCTTAGTATTGGGGGTAATGGCTCGTGAGAAGCTGCAGTAGACAAGACAAATGGATGGAAGAGATTAAGGAACTTATATTTTCGCTTGTAATATCAAAATAATATAAGCGTTCGTGTAACCAAAACGTGCATATACATTTAAAACAGATATTCAGAAATTTTGCAATAAAATTATAGTACCTACCCACCTTATTATATGCTTGACTTTTTTTCATTAGTTTCCGGTTTCTATTATTTCTTATTTCGTTTTATAAAGAAATTGTAATCACATGTCAATTGAATAAATCAAAACGTTTGTTTTTTACACTGATACACCACTCTAGTAATGCGTAAATTATTTAGACAATTTTAAATGAAATTATCACCGGTTAAATAATACAGACTAATAATTAAAATGGGAAACAGATTTCGAGATTCAAATATAAAATTCACGTTAAACGGATAATTGTTTAATATTCGTTAAACAAAAATATATATTTGATACATGATTTAATTACTCTATATATTATGTACCCATATTAAGTAAATAACAAAACTCACGTAAATAAAAAAACAATATTTTTTAAACCAGATAACTTGTATTGCGGACAAATTATATACGTAATCTGTCACTTTGGTACATTTGAACATGAAGTTACTTACTAAAATAATGAATATTTAAAAAAAAAATTGCAGATAAGGGCGAACTTTGCGATATAAAGTTACAGCACTTTTATATTGTTAAAAGTTTACTAAGGAAAACTGTGGATAATATAAAACTGTATACGTATAATTTGGCTTTATAATATATCCGTTTATTATAAGCAAAAAAGTTTTTTTTAATTTAATAAGACTATAAAATAGATCAATATTTGATATATTTATATTAAATGCCGTCAAAATTTGATCTATCAGACTAGTGTGTATAAAATCTCTTTACGATTGAGCGTCAAATGCAAATTTAAGAAGTTAATGCAGGAAGCTTTATGGTTAAAATAACAAAAAAATAAAGTTCATTTATATGATGGAAAAAATCAATGAACTAACTAACTAACTAACCATCACGCCGTCTCCCCGAAGGGGCAGGCAGAAAGAATTGACTGCCACACTTTTCTTTCCTGACATATTTCTCTCGCTTCCTCAACATTCATACATCGTGTCATGCACGCGCTTCGATTCCTCTGACTCCTCACATGGCCGACATTCAATATTTGATTTATTTGATCGTGCCACGTTTTCCTCGGTCTTCCTCTATTTCTGGTTCCATTTACATCATTAACATATATATTTTTTACCATTCATTCTTCATTCGTTCTTTCAATATGTCCAAACCATCTTAATGATCCTTTCATTATTTTGTTCATGACACCATCATTCGCACCGCATTCACTTCTTATATTTTCATTCGGCACTCTATCATACACAGAGTATCCACACATTCTTCTAAGAGATCTCATTTCAACTGCATTTATTCTTCTTTCATCCTTCTTTTGCCAGTTCCATGCTAGTTCCAGATGTATTTACGTGGGGTATTTGCAGGAAGGAATTAATCTTAAAGAAAAATATAATCCTTTTGATGTACAATCGATTCTATTGGCGGCTTTATGGTTAGTTAACTAACTAACTAACCACCACGCTGTCTCGCCGGAGGGGCAGGCAGAAAGAATGGGCAGGCACGTTGTTCTGTCCTGACATACTTTTCCGCTTCCTCTACATTCATTCATCGTGTCATGCGCGAACGTCGATTTAATATTTGACCGACATTTAATATTTGATTGATTTGATCGTGCCACGTTTTCCTTGGCTTTCCTCTATTTCTATCTCCGTTCGCGTCGTATGGTTAGTTAGTTATATTAAATCGGTTCATAGACATAAATAAATGAAAAACGTTTTACATTTCTATGCGATTTGATGATTTTCCGCAGTGCTGTTTGCGGGGAACTTCATTTTTTATCGCTGGCAATAAAAGGGTGCCAATTCCACATTAATTTGCTGCTGATTTACTCAAGTTCTAAATAATAAATAATAACTTTTGATTTATTGGGTGTTGCGCATTATACTCACCCGCCATTGTTTCTGCACATTTCACAACCTGCTATCGATATAATAATACGAAAACATGTTTTATTCCATATTTAAATGTTGTTCTCTCTAGACGCAATTTATTATACGTATTCCAATAAATATTAATTTAGACAGGCATTACTTCGTGGCCGAGTGGTAAATGCTTTGACTGCCACACCTGATGGCAGTGTGATTGTCACACCGTTTTTGGTCTGGTGTAGAATTCACATGACAATAAAATTGCGATAGACTAGCTACCAACCAATCACATGTCACGAGAATCAATATGACAGCTTATACCCTTTACATCGATTTGGCTCGCGCTGTAATGATGTACAGAGAAATTCAACAAAATAATCAAAATTATTATTTATAATTATTATTAAATAAAGATAGCAATAAGAAAAATTTATTTTTAATACATAGACGTATATTCTTTTTCAGTTAAAATTACAAATTTTATTATTAAAAAAATACGGTATATAATTGTATAACAATTCAAACTTGTTATTTAACCATTATTTTTGGATCGATTTGAAAATCGAACAATAATAATAATAATAAGTACAATATCATGAAAAAAAATATGGAAAGAACACTGCGATGGTTTATATATATGGAACGGATGGATAAATAATGTATATTTTTACGATTAGAATAGTGTACGAAGTCGAAGAAAACCGAGAACATGTGTCATAGCCAAAATAGTCAAAATTAAAAAGTCGGGCACGTTAGTATTTAAAGTCGGGAGAATCAACGTGCTTGTATGACTCGATGTATGAATATTATGGAAACTAGAGAGATGTGGGTTTGAAACAATTTGTTTTTGTAACCCTGACGAAGCTCCGACGAAAGTGAAACCGGTCGGTTCGATAAAACAAAATAAAGTGGTACAAAAACAAAGTATGAAAATGTTTTAAAATAAATTATAGTTTTGAGATAAATACTACTCGAAACGCTGACACGCTTGACATTCCTACTATCGACCCTGTGATCAGAGTCACGAGAGCGATCACAGCTCAGTGGCGTCAGCTTGTGCCAGGATACAAGTTACTAATGTATGCCCCTCCCTTCATCACCCCATCACCCCCTACGGTGCCATCTGATGCTCTTATGATTTTTTCGCATGAATTACGATCGCAGATATTCATTCAAGGGTTGAATCCTTTTCCTACCATTAGTACACATTTATCAAATTTAATTTTCCCAAAACTTATAACGTTCGATACACCTAAAAATAATTTGTCATGTTATGTCAATTAACATTGTTAATAATATAAAAAATGTCGAATATATTTATCTTCTAAATAAATAAAGAAAACCCTTTAAATTTTTGACTTAACCATGTAATATTATGGAAATAATAAATGAAAAAAATAATGGTCAAAAAAGCAATTGTTACAATGTTAATGGAACTAGTAATAGAGTAAGACCGAGGTAAACGTGGCTCTGTCAAATAATTCAAATATTGAATGTCGGCCACGTGAGGAGTCTGAGAAATCGACGTGCGTGCATGACACGATGAATGAATGTTGGGAAATCGAGAGAAGGATGTCAGGAAAAACTGTGTGACGGTCCATTATTTCTGGAATGATGATTAGTCAATTAGTCATTATAATCAGAACAATGATAAGAAACTGGATAACAAGAATCTTCCAACTATTAAAAAGAAAGAATGTTAACATCGATTTGGTTAATATTATTATCTATTTAAATATAAAAAAAACTTTTTATAAATATCACAATTGATTATATTTTGTTGCGACAGCTGTTTCGCTTACCTATGTTAGCATCGTCAGGTCTTACAATCAACTCTAATTAATCAATTGAACTTGGTAATATTCTTTCGTTTTAAAAGGTGAAAATGTCAATCACATAAAATATAATTAAAAATCTGGAAAACCGACGTTTTCTTTCATACTAATTACCGATGTCAACTTAATAAATTCAATCATAATGTATAATTCAGACACAATTATCCTTATAATTAATGCTCGAAAAAACGATGAAATCAGACAAAAAGGCATTCATATTTTCATTGTATAAATTTAACAAGAAACTTTTTTTCAACAAAGCTCGGCCGTCGACATCCCTTAGGACGTGTCCAGTTATCTGTGACAAATACAAATACGCGGCAATTATCACAAACGGCCGCTATCCCGTTGAGTTATGCCTAGCCGACCAACCTACCCTCTCCCCTTACCCCTTACCACCAGCCCAATCTCCGGCCTACCCTACCGAAACATACATAACATGATAGATAGAACACATTTGTACCAAACATGATGACTGATCTGGCAAATGTCGCATTCCTACATATATAGTTAAATGATTGAATTATTATTTTCTATCACAACCAAGAGGAGAATAAATTATTAAACTTTTGCTGTTTTTTTTAATTCTCTGCGTCTAAAATATAGTTTACTGTTTCTCGAACGAATATTTACAATTACATATGTGTATTTGCCATTAATAAGTATTGTATGTTAATATTACCATCAAATATTATAAAACTTTAAAAAAAAACAGATATTTTCATCAATATTAAATACATAATGAAATACATATATGGCATCAAAGAGATGGTTTAGACCAGCCATTCTCAAAGAGGTTAATATCACCCACCAGTTAGCGATTGAGCTCGCGTGGGATTGATTAAGAGAAAAATAAAATAATTGTACATTTCTTCTATATTCAAAAGTTTCTTCTCTCAAATCTGTCAAAACTGACCACATTCATAAAAATTGTGTTTAAATATTTATTTTGTATTTACAATAATTAACTACAATGATGAAATACTTCTGTGTCCGATATGTATTTATGTTAATTTAATTTTAATTTTTAATAAATAGTTGTTTATAAAGAAATAAACATTATTAATATGTATGAAAAAACGATAGTTTTCTGTTTATGTATGACATGTTTTGCCCTTCTAAGGCATAATCAAATGTCATTTTATGTCACAGAAGGGCAAAACATGTTGTACATAAGCATTATAATAAAACTCCTTGAAAACAATCGTTTTTTCATACATATTAATAATTTAATATGGAGTTTTAGATCATTGTTCAAGAAACAATAAATAAATAAACATTGTTTAATTAAACATTGATCGTTTGCTCAGAAAACCTAGGTTTATCCAGGAGTATTATTATAATTACAGGATTTAATAAAGAAAATTGTATACATGTATGATTTGACAAATATGATTGAAAAAAAAACACATCAAAGAGGATAATGATTCTAAAAGTTAAGATCTAATTATTATCATGAAAAAAATACTATTAACCCTGGAAGTTCATAAAACACGCATTAATATTTCCCATAAAGAGAGAAACTAGAATATGTTAACATCGATTCAAATATATTGTATGTAAAAAGTAATATATGTAAAGATATCAAGAAGCGCAATCAAATAGTGTAAGGTTAGATTATAGATCACATGGGTAAGGTTAGATCACATATCTTTGTATAAATTTTGTTCATTATGTTATTAATATGTCATGGAATAATTCAGTTGAGATCGTATTGTAATAAATAAAAAAACGTCCCCTAAATTATGCAAAACGTTATCATTTCATGCGTCGATATGATGGAGCAACGAGGTTATTTTAATAGGAGCAATGTAATGCACTTGACTTAAAATATATTAACAAAACAGTGTTTAGTTCCGGACCCCCGTTCTTATTAATGCAGAAAAAAAATGACCTGAATTATTAACTACCAATATCGGTTAGTTAGGGGAGAACTTTGTCTGTCTTCCAGAGCCGTCAATAGTATTGAATTAAAATTATTCAAATTCAAACTGTCAAATGTCAATCATACATAGCGACTCCGCTTTGGCAAATTAGAAATGCTAACCCAATCAAAAATTCATTTGTTAAAATCGATAGCCAATTTTTAACAACTCGATTATATTGCGATTGTAATGCAGGTATGCGTTTTGTAATAAGCAAGAGTAGATACTAAATTTAATAGCATAATAAGATTGTTCAGTGGGTAAACGATTCAAATGTATATTACTATAGAAAACGAAGATATTTTAATTTGTGAAGTCTTCTTATAAATGATTACAATTATTTATCTGGGTATGAATAACAATTTTTAAATAGGTTTGTGTGGAATAGGTTCACATTTCTCACGAAATATACATACAAACCTAACGTTTTCAAGATGTATTACATTATTTTTTAAAAAGGATATATGTCATCTTACTAAGGAATTAACTAATAAACATTCATACTTAATATTTGTATTACATCATTAAAAGGTGGTAGTTATTCGTGCCTCTATCCCACGGCATTTCTTTTGGTAATGCTCGGGACCTATTCTCTGCAGCTTCGAAGAGATGGGCATATCATAACCCATATCTTTAGATTAATCAGGGCATCGAGAACTCGCCATAACTGATAGATATCTCTGACAACGATAGCACAGACTGTTTTACCTTCAGAACCAATCTGCCTCTGGTGACACCGTTGGGAAGAGCAATTAGTCTGCTGAACGCGGCCTCTTCTGAGATCGACGTCTTTCATATTAGTGCAAATACGTTTAGAAGAGAAACACTCTTGACTTTAGAAACTATCTTGTCATCCTAATGTCGAACCATCTCTCATGCGTTCCTGGTATTATGTTGTGTGTATGTACCTGTACTCATGCCTTAAACATTTTGCTATTTGTAATGTCTTTTGAGTAAATTAACTGATTCTATTTGATTTGATTTGATTTTATGATATTAATAATATATGTATGTTTCGTGACTTTCTAGAATACTTTTATTTTATTATTATATTGTATATACGAAATATTAATTGAATAACCTCCTGACTCCCTGTGTTATTAGCTCGTTAAATTTTGACCTTTTTTATTTTGGAATAGCAATGAACTACCAGAAAATGTAAGCCTAGCTGAAATTAACATGACTATAATAGGTCAAATCAATTCAAAGAAACCAGTTTACTATTTTCACACAACTGACAAAAAAAATTACGATAAAGATACCCACACGAAAAAATCCACATCAAAATTTGACATTTCTTTTAAAAAACGACGCATTTGGTTGGGAAGTATCGAATGGGCTGGCATTATTATTCCGTTGTTGACATTGATTGTCCAATGATATAAGTTTACCCTCGTTTGACGGCTTTGTGATGATTCTCAGAGGTCGGTCAATCCGGAGAGCGCACAAACAAGTTGATACGACGGAGCACAATGGCTCTCTGGCACTTACATTGTTATTCAAACACTTCGATTGTCATTCCTTGACTCCGAACTGGACACGCCGTTGTCTAGAACAGGTAGTTACGTTATAACGACATTATTCCCGACAATTGGATAATAATATGGAAGTCCATTGTCGATTTGCATCGTGCGATATCATATTCACAATCGTTGGACGTTTGTCACTTCATAAATAATGGAAAGAAATCCCCGCTTTAAATATCTTCTGTATCATGCTTAATGT
This sequence comes from Lepidostoma basale, assembly GCA_022606425.2. Classification (NCBI taxonomy): domain Eukaryota; kingdom Metazoa; phylum Arthropoda; class Insecta; order Trichoptera; family Lepidostomatidae; genus Lepidostoma; species Lepidostoma basale. The sequence continues at coordinate 259,715 of JAHDVF020000606.1, read as the reverse complement.
TTATTCAAGGCGACAAATCAAATATCATTTCATTCAAATTATCATATTGATATAACCAAATCCGTTATTACGTAAATATCACAGTATAAAATTGAAAACTCTCTACATAAAATGTTTATATTTATACTATTTAATATGTATCAATAATAGTATAAAAAACTATAATATATAAAATAAAATATCAAATACTAGGCTTAATTTTACACCAATCTTTTGGATGGTATTTTTTTTTTTTTGAAGACTAATCTAATATCATTGATTTAAAGGATTTAAATCAATGATATTAGAATTTATTTTACAATCATCAATGTGAGCAGAACATATGTAGCTCATTATTATGAAGAAGGAATCTGGTCGTGTCCAGGCTTGAACCCATGTCCCCTGGATCATGAGCCAAGCGTTCTATCCCCTAGACCACCATCCGATTTCCTACTGCTTTTATTAAACTCTGATAATTTAATTATTCATCGTTTTATCTATTTAATTAAATAAAGTTTACCTAATAAAATGTTTACAGATTGTACTGATTTATATGTTTTTACGAATTTAAGAAAGACCGTGGAAAACGTAGCAGGTACAATCAAATAAATATAAGATAATCAAATGATTTTACTGAAATCTCTTGATGGAAGTTCATTTTAAATAATAATTAAATAAACGATGTTTTTTAACTTCACTTTTGTCTTTATTTAGCGAGCTATAGTTTACGATGTAACACAACTTATAGGGTGGTAAACATGATTCTATACAAAAATATTTGAAGATTATTTTTGTATAGAATCATGTTTACCACCCCTGATCTGTATGTATATAAAGGACTAAGTTTACAATAGTGTTACCATTCTGTCGATGCCAGCGAGCCTGGCGAAACCGGTTGCTGTCTAAATAAAGACAAAAGTGGAAGTAGTTAAAAAACATCGTTTTATTTAATTATTAATTAAATAAATATAATATTTAATGTCGGCCACGTGAGGAGTCGGAGAAATCGACGTGCGTGTATGACACGACACGTATATAATTATTTGTTATATAAAAAAAATATTATTCACATACTTGTGGTGTATAAAAAGTCAGGTAAAAATTCTTCTGAACACGAAAGAAACAAAATTATTTTCAAAATAGTTTCCAGTAGTTCAATTGGAAAAAAAATGGTGTTCCATGCGCGTATCTCCTTTTGAAATCATCCCAAAACGATGAATAGTGCACAGAAAAACAGTCTCCTGAGAGTAATATCGACCCGAAATGGAATTATCGCCTTTTTAAAAAGGATTATCTGTTATTTGATGTCTTACTACCGCATTTAGAGAAAGATAACTCAAATGTGTATTAAGATAACCCTACTTTTTAAAATAAAAATAACGGACATAATGCAATACACTAATAAATATTTTTTTATTTTTTATCTAACCTCTAATATTCCAGAAATTTTCGTAATTAAAACTTATCAAATTATTTTTCGTATAACAGAAAAGATTTACGCGCGTGTCTGTGGTTTGTAACTAACTGAAAAAAAGATTACAAAATCTTCCGTAATGCAAATAGCACAGGAAACAAATATTTTTTCCCTGTAAAACGCGCTCGGTTTAACCCAAAGAGGTTTTAGTCAATGATAGTACTATCTACATTATAAATATTGTACGTCATAGAGTTGTTTCTGAATTGACTTAAATGAAAATTGAAATAAATTGATTTATACACAATTTCTCGGAATCCTTGTGAGGACACTTTTACCGCATCGGATACTGGAGTGGTCTAATGAGATACCGCTTTGTGGGAATATAATAAATAACATGAAATGATTATTAATAAAAGTTTAGCTCTACTAATTAACTTTCAACTTTGAAGGATTGTAAAATATTTTTAAGAGAACATTTTTTTAATTAAAATACGTAAATAAAAATAAACATTAAGTTTTTATCATTCCCAGTATTTACTATTACATGTTAATAATAGAAATATAACTTTGAGCAATCTCCAAATTTTAGAAAATAAAATTAAAATTAAAAATAAAGAAAATATTATAATTAATCAAATAAATTGTAGGTCAAATCCAATGTTTTATTTATTTGCTTTGTTGTAAGTAATTACCTGAACCCCAATCAGAACTTTAAATTATTATTATAAATTTTAAATTGATTCATAATTTTTGTTATAACAAAAGCATAAACGTTCCAAAATAAATCTTTATACCGTCAAAACTGATCATATTTGTAAACAATTTTATAATATTTTAAATATGTATCTTTATAATATGTATCGCTAAAAAAGGGTCGGTTGTCAGAAACATGTCTGATATGTAATTTTAAAGTTTTTAAAAGTTAGTGTAGTTTATACAAAGTATATAAAAAACGAAAAAGGCAAATAAAACATCTATAACACAAAGTATGGCGAACATAGAAGAAATTTACTAGAGTAATTACTTATTTAAATATAAAAAGAAAAACTCGTACTACACTAAAAATTCAGACAAGTCACTTATTAAAAAAGTCTAGATATATGTCATCTGGATTATACTGATTCATATTAATCCACATGTTCGACACACAACTAGAAAGGGTAGTACCAGATGGACATCCAGAATTCTTTGATTGGGACATTGGACAAAGAAAAGGATTGTTGGGAGGCCAGCTAAAAGATAACTGACTATTGCCTCAACAGCTAGAACGACCTGGATGCGGAAAGGACAAGTGCAGAAAAACGAAAGAGGACTACCTATATCCAGCAGAGGTGGGAAGAGGAACAAGATATTTATCCAGATAATTATTACACATAATTAAAAAACCTAATTATAAACGTTACATAATGAATACGAATGAAAAGTCTGATTTCTAGAAGTTTCACCTGTCATCCACATAAATTATAATAAGACGACCATCATAGAAAACAGACGTTTTCATTTGTATTAATTATTTAATATAGAGTTTTACAACATTGTTCAAGAAACAATAAATAAATAAACTGTACGTATATATTTTGACGAAAGCAAATAATCATTTACAAATTTTAACCTTTGCGCTGCTAGTATTAACAAATTCATAGATATCACATATGACACGTTAACAAAGAAAGGATTTTACGTTTGTTTGAATGAATGCTACCGTATTATGTATGGGGTAGAGACTAGATCCGAAGAATAGTTGTCAATCATATCGACACCTGGGAGATCACCTCTCTTACATTGTGTTGTGAAACATCGGGAATTTTATTATTATTTTAAGTAACATTTTTGTAACCAATACTTTAAGTTTTATGTGCACGATATAGAGGGCAATCAAACATTTTCTAGTAAAAAATGAGAAAGTTGTGTTTTATTGAGAGTACACGGTAAATGATAAATCTGTATTATTTCTACCGACTACATAATTTACTTAGATTTTTTAAGACGGAAACCAAAGATTCAAATCAATGGTATTAAAATTTATTGTACTATCTCCAATATGAGTTGACGACCTTCGTGGCCGAGTGGTAAGTGCATTGACTGCCACCCCGAAGGTACGGGTTTGATTCCCGGCGAGGGCAGTGTGATTGTCAAACTGTCTTTGGTCTGGTGTAGAATTCACGTCACAATAAAATGGCGATAGATTATCTACCTATCACATGTCACGAGAATCATAATGATAGCTATAATACCCTTTACATCGATTTGGCTCATGCTGTCATGATGTAAAGAGCGATTCAACAAAATAATAATAATAATGAGTAAAAAATTGCTTATTATTATGGATAAGGAATATGGTGACATAATGGTATGAACCCAAGTTCACTGGATCAGATGCCAAGAGTTCTATCCTCTAGACCACCAGATGGTTAATTTTATAATAAATTAATTATTTATAATACTTAAAAGCACACATCTACTTTTGGCATTATTTGTGGTTAAGAATATACTAAATTTAAAATGATAACATATTATTGTGTTTCTCTATTCACAAACCAAACGGATTTTTTTTTCTTCGTTTTATAAGCGAATATCGGAATTTATATTACTATTTCAAGAAGTTTAAAATATAATGAAAACACATATTTTTATTCGTCAATGTTGTATACATGAGACCTCGCGGACAATGGACCCCTCGTCACACTACTCGAAAAGATAGAGCCAATAATACCCGTGAAAAAAATTGACGAAATGTCAAAAAAACTGTTGACAATTGTATTCTTACCTGGCGTGCAACCTCCTTTGGGTTCATGCCCTAATTCCGCCATTTATATGACCCCTCTATCTAATTATTTTCATTATTATCCCAACGATTTTCATTTGTAGAGAATTCACATTCCGGGAATCTTAAAAAGTAGTAATTCTAGTTTTTTTAACGATTTGAAAAAAAAAACGTATTGAAATTGAGGAGTATCGTGTAAATTGGTAACCGACATTTCGGTCGTTTTGATTGGATTTAGTAAAAAAGGGGTATTCTAATTTCAAAAGGTTTTCAAAAGCATCATAAAAAAGTATAGATCAGAAAACAAAATAAAAATTCTAGAAAAACATTATTCCAGAATAATATATGTCATAAAATTTTATTGTAAATATAATTTTTAAGGACTAATTGTATCTCAATAAAGACGAAGATGTAAATGTTTTTTGGAAACAGAATATGGTAGTCGAGGCGTTTACAGGACTCATGACATAAAATTGGTTGGGTTAAGCGATCGCTTTATGTTTTACAACATTCCCATTCCGCCCCTCTACCGACCACCACGTCTGACAACTTTTTGAAAGATGTATATATGCTACTATGTTAAAACACTTCGTCTCTATTGAGATACAATTAATCCTTAAAAATGATTAACCCGCAATGGGTAAAATCCAGTATTTGTCTACAAGTATTTGTATACATTCAAAAAACAAATTAAATATAATTTAAATATGTATTTTTTTAAATGTCTCATTTAACCCTCACTACTCGTTAAGTGTGTCAGGCTCACCACAGCCGGATGGTGTACTAAGCAAATCTTTTAGAAATACGAAATGAAACATCTTTTTATAGGTATATCTATGAATATTTTGCATTTTATGATTTTTGATGTATGTTTTTGACAAAACTGAAATCTTTCACTTATTTCCGAATGGGCGCCATGTTTACTACTTAACCCCCATTGTGCTGCTCTCTTCATTTTGAGTAAAAAAATGTCATGAACTGTGGCTGATAGAATTTGCAGTCTAACTAGTCCCATTTCATAATAATAAAATGGTGCAATTTAGTTGTAAGGAACTAATGAAAAATGTAGTCAGGCGCAGTTCGAAACCATTTTTTTGACAGACAAATGTATCCAGCATAACTATAGGGGTTAAACGGCTCCGGCACAGAAACAACGCACATAGCAAATATTTAACTAACTAACTAAAACTAACTAACCATCACGCCGTCTCCCCGGAGGGGTAGGCAGAAAGAATGGAACGCCACACTGTTCTGTCCCGACACACTTCTCTCGATTCCTCTACATTCATACATCTTATCATGCACGCACGTCGATTTCTCCGACTCCTCACGTGACCGACATTCAATATTTGATTGATTTGATCTTGCCACGTTTTCCTCGGCCTTCCCCTATTTCTAGTTCCATTTACATCGTTAATATACCTATACTTTTTTTACCATTCTTTCTTCATTCATTCTTTCCATGTGTCCAAACCATCTTAATGACCCTTTCCTTATTTTGTTCATAACACTTTCATTCGCACCACATTCACTTCTTATACTTGCATTTGTCACTCTATCATATACAGATTTGTTACACATTCGTCTTAGAGATCTCATTTTCACTGCATTTATTCTACTTTCATCCTTCTTTTGCCAGTTCCATGCTTCACTTCCATAAATAAGGGTCGGCACAAGAACACCACTATGCACTGCCATCTTAGCTTTTTTGGATATAAGATAACAAATATTTAAAAATTATAAATACTAAAGACAGTATGTAATACGTTTCAAAAGCTACATAATTCGTTTCAAAATCAAATAAAATAGAATAAATATAATAAAATATACTTTAAAATAGTGCAAACCATGACCGCAGTTATATCAAACAAGCTTCAAAAAGAAAGAAAAAAACAAAATGTAAAAGATTTTCTGGTCGGGTGGGCGCTGAGTGGCATCATTTGGTGTAGGAAGCATTTGTTTCCGAGCTTTTGATCTTCAAGACGGTTCCACGCAGTGGCTAAAGCCCTCATCCAATTATTTGGGGATTGGTTTATGTGCTAAACAACAAGGCGCGGTTGATTTCTGACACCCTTTCAGGCGATGACCTTTCTTGTTGATTGTAAATCGCTTTAAGGAAGAAAATAAATGGTCATAATTTTAATTTCTTAAAGCGATAATCTTAAAACATGTTTCTGGCATGAATTAATTGTATTGATTTTTATTTGTATGAAATAACACGGTTTTTAAATTAAAACCGAGTATAGTATTGATAAATACTCGTATGTATGACATCTTCTGAATGCATTTTCCGTAATTGTTTTAAATTATAAACTATTATATTTGGAAATTTCTACAAAAAAATTAATTATCAATGAATTTTTAACTTACAATATAAACAAAAAACATTGAAATGTGTACTTATTAAACTAAAAACTGTTTTTTATCAAAGTTTAACGTGAAAAATTCATACATTCACCTTTAAGAAAATAAACTGAACATTCAAAAAACAGCTTTATTTTAAAATAACTTTTTTGTTGTTTATTATATTGTATTTTATATTGATGCCCACCAATGCAAAAATATTAATTATTAATGGCACACGTTTATAGTACAAATTATAACCTCAAACTTAAATTCTTTAATTTCAGCCTTTTTATAAATCAAATCAAATCAAATCAAATCAGTTTATTTCATCAACAGACATTACAAATTTTATTTTTAAGGCATCTATTGAGAACAGGTAAAATAATATATTGTGTATAGTATACTACCAGAAACGCATGAGAGATGGTTCAACATTAGGAAGACAGGATACTCTCCAGAATTGAGAATATTTGCCTTCTGAACGTACTTTCACTAACATGAAAGACGTCGATCTCCGAGGAGACCGCGTTCAGCAGATTAATTGCTCTTCCCACCGGTGTCACCAGAGGCAGGTTGGTTCTGGCGGCCGGTAGGTAAAACAATATATTCTGTCGCTGTCGGAGATATCTATCAGGGACAAAAAGCCGAACACCCTCCAGTACGGCCGAGTTCTCGAAACATCTCCCGAGTAATCTAAAGAAATGGGTTATGAGATGCCCATCTCTTCGACAAAATGCAACAAAAAAAATCTATATCCCAGAAGTTCGTTCACACGAAAAGTTGACTTACCTCCCAAGCATAGCGCTGATCAGCTGGAATTGATGCCCACTTCCCGGCGTATGGTCCATATTTGATTCCCCTTACAATGAGGCCCCTCGCCCAGACGCCTTCGACACCATCCCGTCCACTCCTGACGAGCAGCTCCGCCGGCACTGCCAAATCTTGACTCTTAAGTCTGATTTCCTTCAAACTTGCTTCTGCGAAATTTTCGTGCCCCCTCAGCAGAGTTTCCGCCGACCTGACTCTTAAATTCTCGACTCTCTGTTCCACCGATTTCCTCTTTGACTCCGGTTCATCGATGGCTTGAGCTTGCTCGTGAGCTCGAAACTTGAGGATATCAGAGAATGAATGTTCCCTAGGACTGTAGCGAGACTCTTCCGGACTAGAGACAGGTATTCGCACTGGACTGTATTGTAACCTGGTCTTCTTGACTGAGTCGCATTCGTCTCCATCATTCACTGATCCGGTTTGATAGTATGAGTTCTCTATTATTTGCTGCGGGGTGCTCTTTCTCTTGCGGCAATTTTCTGGATGCTGTAAGGTTTGACTATTTTCTGCCGTTATTGGTATGATTTCTAAAGAATTTTGATTCCTAGACGTTTTGGGAGACAGCTGTTCCGAATCCATAGAGTCGGGATCTTCTTCTTCGCCCGTTGTTACTCCAGACACTTCTAACTCGTCACCGCTACTCCCTGTAATAAAATAAAAACAAATTTAGTACTTATTCACAATATATTCCGATGTACAAGGCATATCAATCTTATTATATATTTTTTAAATGAATATGAACAATTTTTGTAAGCAATTTCGGTTCTTATTAAATGTCCGTAAGGTATTTTATTATTCAGTAGGAATGGTTATAAAAATATACTGTCGAACAAGTGCAAATAATCGAAATTATTTATGGCAACCGTTCAATATTTACATAGAGTTATCATATTCTTGTTTGCTTATTAAACTGTTGATAATTTCATTATTATGGAGTGTCCCTAACAATCCTGCTGACGTGGTAACATGACAGGTGCAAGGACTTTCCCTTCTCCCTATCCTGGGGCACTCTACAAAGCGTGAGGGCTTAATACTAACTACTGGGTATAATATAACTCACAGATATATTATTAATACTTTACATTTCTGTAAATCTAGAATTAAAAAAAATAGTTGAATAAGTTACTAAATAAATGGATTTATTTAATATTCTCGGTGTTCTCTGTGCCATGTGATTATATGGCGGGAAACAAATACATAAAAATAAAATGTGTCATTCTTGACACAATTTTTTTTTTCTAACAAAAGAAAATTAACCTGAAGACTAAATAAATCTTTGTATTATTTTCGTTAGAGCTTTGTATTTTGTGCGATTCACAAATAAATACATATACTCGTATATATATATTTTTAATAACTTTTGTATTTTTACAGTTAATTTTTCATTTATACAAATCTTCAGTTTAATTTAATACCAGTAATTACAACGGAGGAGGGGGTCACATTATTCTATTCTCGGAAGAACTTAAAAACCCTTTTTTTAAAGTGATTCTTCTCTCAACAATATCATTATTGGATATTGAAGAGAATCGCTTCAGATGTAGCTATAGTGAATTTATGAATATTTTAGATATATTATATTATCTAGTGCTATATTTTTTCATAAATTTATTAAATGAACTGTGAAATATCTGAAAATGTATTTTTATATAAATTTAATTATCACGAAAAAGACGTGATCTTACATTTGTAGAAAGTGTTTTGAGGAAAAAACTATCGCTTACATTTTTTTATTTCTTATTTTATACTGAATGTGAGTCTACCTTCGTTATCATAAGTTGAAGTGGGTAGTATTATTTATCTAATATTTGGTAAACACGATTGAACACAGGTGAAACGCAGGTGAGCATTCTTTATCAATATTATCTGTATGTTTCTATATTTTCTTTTATGTTTCGCTACTTTCCCTTTCAGTGTTTTGATGAGCAATAAAACTCATAAATTTTATCTACTTATAATAATATATATACCCTCCATAGAATAGATGAACTTTTTTTTCTTCGAATTATTAAAATTACTAATTATATTAGCATCCACAAAAGATCACTTTTAGGTGAATTGAGGTGAATTGGTCAAATTGAGATAGTTTAGCCACGTCCCACGCAAAAAGATGACCACATTATGAAGAGTTCCATTTTCAAGAGAAATATACTCAACAGGGAATCGACCTAAAACAGAACATCCTATAGAGTCTACCTCGCTTGAAATGGGAAAGAGAAAGAAGAAGATTTTCAAATGGTAAAATGGAACACGAAAGTGGATATCGCAGTGTGAAGTTATGATCTTTTAGGCGAATGTCTTTAAAAACATACTCTGAATGGACGCCTATATCCAATAAAATAAATAATTTCAAAACGAATATTTGCACAAAACTGAGGAAGGCTGTATAAAATACGAAGCGAGCTCATTAAAAACTCGTATTTATTTTAAGTCGGATATGTCGATTGTTGCGCACATGATACATTCATTACATGATTATGGAAGTATCAAGAGTAATATTCATAATAAAAAAACACTCAGTCTACCCTCTTCGCTATCCCCCTTAAATGGAAATGGCATTGAATAATGTCATGTACTCGCCACAACATATATTTTTAATAGAAACATATACCTTATTCATATTTTCAAAACTCAAAATCCTGCAAAATAAGGCTATCCGTTTATCGCTTGGTGCACCTTCATGGACCAGGATCACACAACTGCACCTAGAATCGGGAATCCCGATGATAGATGAATTCATTCTGAAACTTGCCGAACGTTTTTACAAAGAACTCCCTTCACATCCTAACCCCACAATTAAAGACTTCTCAAATTACGACCTAAACACCTCCAGCCGCCACAAGCGCCCAAAATCGATCCTCCTTCAGAGGAGTACTCCGGGCCGCACAAATCATGCCCCCGCATAAACTAACAACCCACCAAATCACCTTCCAACAATGTTCCCATCAGACGTAAGAGGAATAGCCACATGAGCTGAACCTCTGTAAGCTAGAAGATCCAAGTCCAAGTCCAAGTCATATTTTCATACAAAGTCTAATATTATTATTTATGCCTGGTAAAAAAATGTATGTTCATAGTAATTAATTACCTTCAAAAATAACGTTTTATATACATAATTCCATAATGTTTAACTATACATCAATGTGTTATTAAGAAATCGTATAAAGCGTTCGAAATAAAATATGAGTTCACAATTTATAATTAAACATTTTGTGGTTTTCCCTTAGCGCAAAATAATCTATAGATCTTCATAAATCGCTTTTAAAATAGGGTTTCCTCAAAATATACTAATTGCTAATAAAAAACTCAAAGACTAATTTAAAGTTTCTGGAACAATATTGTCAAACTTCATATTAATTAATGAAAAGATCTGTTTTCTAAAAAAAAACATTATATTTAAATTAACAAGACGAAACATATCATTCCCATAAAATGTATAAAACATATGTTTTTCATACGTATTAATTAAAACTTAAAGACACTCACGTATGCAAATGAGAAATGATAATAAAATGTGTGCACAATCAACCACTGACGCAACACCCAACACGAAATGTGCATATCATTTCAGAATCTTCCACACCTCGCATTGTCCGTCCTAATTTTCATAGTCACTTATTTTGCCCGCTCACGTGTCGAACAAAGACAAAAGTTACGGTCGGAAGACACGAGTCGCCCGCTCGCATTGACTCCTAAAGGGCACTCGGCTCCAAAGTCTTTCAGATGCAGATGCGGCCCCACAATGGCATATTTTAAGCGATTTATTGTTTTGCATCCCGGTGTGAACAGGTGGCGCGGTCCGTGGAGAATCGCTGGCCATCATCAGCGGACCGCGGCCGCAAGCACGTTTCAGAGACTCTGTGTAAATTTGTTGTACCTGGAAATGGATCAGACGACGCGTGAGATGCAAAGGTTTGCCATTGTTTTTCGGTTTAGGGCCACAGTACTCAAATAACATATAAGGCGTGTGTTGTTAAAAAAAATAAAAACCTATATGCAAAGATCGTGTATGTACATATCGCACGCTTAATAGAACACTGGCTTAACTCAAAAAAACAAGTTTTGCTCAATCCGACATGAGTCGGTGTTTTAACAAAAACAGTCGAAAAACACGTACGAATGGATAGCGTTAACATTGTGAACGATTATCGTACGTACGAATGGATAGCGTTAACACAAGCCTCTGTCTAATGTTAACTCAATTATGACCTAAACCATAATCGGTCAGTTTACTATTAAGCATGCGATATATTCGTCAACTACAAACAAATAATTTTAACAAGTATACCTAAAAAGATTATTTAAAAATCTATGTACGAGTATCTACATAGATCGTAGAATATAATAATCTGCGATAATTTTTATTTCATTTGTATATTTTTTTTCAGTCTGTAATTTTATTTGAGTTTTGATTTTTTTCTTTACTCTTATTTAAAAACAGAAATTGTATGCCGATGATTCTTTACGTATATTCTTAGTATGTATTATATATGAACTCGTAAATGTGCTTTCCTAAACAAATTAATCTACGAAGAAAAAAAATCAAATCTACTAAATAAAGAATATGTACATAAGAATAGAATATGTATATTACTCAAAACTTTTTCTGTGGTTTTCAAAACTCACATTTCCTACAAGCTGTTCGCGCATTAATACTAGCGTTAAAATAATATCGTAAAAATTATGTTGTAGAAACGCAAAGTTTGCGGTTGAAGTCGGCATCTTCCGGGAATCTCAATATTGACAGATCATAATGTCCCTCCTTCTGACGTTTATATCATCGTAACGGGCGAGGAAAAATGTCGAACAAATGTCGAAATACGGCGAGCAAACAGACCTCTTTATCTCCCGCGGCCCTTTGGCGGTACCGGGAACTAAAATCGCCGGAACAAATCAAATCAGCTTTTCGCGGGCTGGAGGGTTTGTCAACAAGCGTAAAAAACTAAGACCCGGACCCCTAATTTGGGGTGACGCGGCTTACGGCGGGTTGTTTTAAAGATGCTCATGTTTACAATATTAATTTAAAAGAACATGCTTTATATCATTCCCATTCGTCTTTGTACAAAAAACATCATTTTTTTAAGATGTTTCTTGAACAATTATATAAAACTCCATATTAAATAATTAATACAAATGAAAACACCAGTTTTAGAAGTTTTATTATAATTTATGGGAATGACATGTTTCACCTTTAGGTTACTTTTTTCCAATGTTGATTATGTCTTTTGGTAAGTAATCGCATGTCAAAAATGCACTATCTAGAAATATTTACATCTATAGTTACAAGTATACATATGAAGATTTATTATTTTTAATTTATAATTAAATAAAACGATGTTTTTAACTACTTCCACTTTTGTCTTTATTTGACCAGTCTGTCGATGCCAGCGAGCCTGGCGAAACCTAAAAATAAAGACAAAAGTGGAAGTAGTTTAAAAGCATCATTTTATTTTATTTTTATTTCAAATCAACTTCCATCAAGAGATTTCAGTAAAATCATTTGATTATTATTTTTATTTAATGACTTTTTAGCAATTGTATACTAAACGCCGGTAGTTTAATTATTTTTGTGGGAATGACATGTTTCATCTTGCAAAGACATTATCAAATGCATTATGAATGAAAACCCACATTTTCATTCATTCATTTACTTATTATTCCAAATTGAAATAAAAGTAATTTCCATTTGTTGCCAGCTGTGTCGAATGTGAAAACTAGCAGTAATTACCACTTGTAAACTCGGTCTGATATTAAAATTAATTAAATATTAGGTCCTTACATTTGAAATTGGCGTTTTGTATAGGAGGAACATAAAGTTGATTTTTTTTAAATATAATATATGTATTTAATCAAAGTATGTACCATTGCTATCTATGCACTTTTGCCATCTCATAGGCAGTTCATCGATCCCTTTACTAAAAAAACCATTCGGACGGGAATCAATAAAATCTTTGAAGTCGGTTTGGACTGCCCCATCGGAGTTGAATTTTTTCCATTGCAAGAAGTTATCCAAATTTCGAAAAAAATAGTAATCAGTTGGGGCAAGGTCCGGAGAGTACGGTGGATGTCTTAGACATTCCAATTGAAGCTCATCTAATTTGGTAGCCGTCTGTTGTGCAGTGTGTGGTCTAGCGTTATAATGAAGCAGCAGTGGCCTAGAGCGATTAACCAGCCTCGGTTGTTTAGCAGCTAGCTTTTCCATCATGGTTTGCAGTTGCTGACAATAGACATCTGCCGTAATCGTCTTGCCAGATTTAAGAAAACTGTAGTGAACGACACCAGCACTAGTCCACCAAACGCTCACAAGTAACTTTTTTGGAGTCAATTTTCGCTTGGGGCATGGTTTGGCTGGTTCGGCAGGGTTCAGCTATTGCGATGAGCGCTTCCGCTAATATATGCGTAATACCTATTGTGCTGATAATTAAATAATTTTATAAAATTGATTTATTTTTCAGTTTACAGTCCTTCCGTTATTGCCAGGAATATGCTTAGATCAACAATTAAGTATTTTATTATTTATTGATTATTTTATCTTACATCCTAGGGATTGGTTTGCAGAAAAGTGTAACATTTTTGCCAGTCCATGGAATGCCGCTTGACCTTTTATGTGTTAGTTTCCCGTTGCTTTCCAAATTTTTGTATACAACAGGTTATTTGAGCCCAATTCCTACACACCATTTTTTTTCTTCTTTCGGTGCCGTGTCAGGTCCCTCCAACGTTGGCAATTACTGCAGCAAAGGCATCTCTATCCTGCGCTACTTGGAACAGGTTCTGAACTCTTGTTATTCCTATCCATTTTTTTATGTATTCTACCAACTCCCCGACGTCCATCCACTTGCCCATTAATATCAGTCGAAGGAGGTGGTATTTTTCTCCCCTTAGCACATGACCCAAATATGAGACCTTTCTAATTTTCTCACATTTGACAACAGCAGTACGTCTGCATTACTGACCCTATCGGTCCACGGTATACGGAGCATTCTACGGTATATCGACATCTCGAACGCTTCCAACCGGTTCATTACATTTACTTGAGTCCAGGTTTCGTAGCCATATAGTAGAACAGACATTTAATTAACATAACATAACATTTAACATAACATTTAATCATTCTTTGTCGGAGTTTTAAGCTAAGATTATTACACTATTTTTTAGCAATTGATATTCTCATGGCATGTGATAGGTAGCTAGTCTTTGGCCATTTTTATTGTCACGTGTATTCTACCAGACTCTGCTACGAAGGGCATTTTGATTTATTTTATCGTTTTAGATTCAGAAGATGAAGATGTATCGCCGTGAGCCGACTTGGATCTATCGGCCCATAAATCAATAATTTTCGCGTGCGTATTGTTTGTTTATCTCAAATGTGCGCCACAATGGGCTGTTGATTCGTCAACCTTTCCCGAAACGGGTGCTAACGAGAAGGAAAACAGTTTGGACCAGAGGAGATCTGTGTGCCGGAGATAAGGCCATTGTGTGGTCGGCTCACATTCGCCGATAAACACGAAGATGCAATAAAAAATATCGGAACGCTCGGAAAAAATCCTAAAAGATGCAATGTGTACTCAACGTATTTGTCACAATAGAGCAATTCACAGGAACGGACCCCTATTTATTTTTTATTTGTACACAGATACATTATCGCGATTTGCAATCAGATATTTTTTAATGTCAGATATTAAACATTATAGATATTAATACCATCACGCCGTCTTCCCGAAAGGATCTTCTTTTTTTCCAGTCTCAATCTAAAGATTGGTATGCAGCAGGGCGACGCATTTTTCTTCCACTCCGCTCGGTCCTCGGCAACTCTCTTCAACTCCACCTAGGAGGTGCAGCCCATATCTTGGCAAATCTGGTCTAGGTACCTACTCCTGGCGAGGTCGTCCTCTGCCAATCGATCCTTCGACCATTCCCTCCAATATATCATGCAACTCATATCCCGAAGGGATAGGCAGTAAGAATGGACCACTACTATGTTATTTCCTCTTGATTCCTTAACATTTGTTTCCTCCATTCCTCATCATTCCTATTCGACCCTTCGTAACAACAAAAAAAAACAACAAATCATCATGCCTTTTCCCCAAAAGGCTTAGGCGGAGAGAATGTACCGCCACACACTATCTAGCTTCGTCCACATTCATACAGCGTGTCATTCACGCACGTCGATTCTTCCGACTTCAAACATGGCCCACATTTCAAATTTAATTAATCTGGTCATGCCAAGTTTTCCACCATTCACATTATTAACGTATACTTTCTTAACCATTATTTTTTCATCCATGCATTCTTCGACATTTCGCGCACTCTACATTTAATATTTGATTGATTTGATCGTGCCACATTCCTCTGTCTCCTCTGTCTTCCACTATTTCTAGTTCATATTGATATAATAATTGATATTAACACAATTATTATTTAATTAATATATGTATAATATTCTTAATGCCGTTTTCTATATACAAATTAAGTTAAAAATCAAATAATACAATCTAATGGAATTTGACGTAATTGTTTAAGAAACAAAATAATAGATAATTAACCTTTTCACGTTTTCATTGGATCAAAAAAAAATCATGAAATATTTTTTGTGATAAAAGAGTTCTAAATTTAAAATAAAACCATTCTTCTTCTTAATTTTTTTTTTTCCTTTTTATGGATAAAAACTATATTTTTATCGGGGAAATTCAAGAAAAATATTATAGACGCCACTGCGAATAAAGTTATGAGGGTTGAATATATGGTATTTTTTATACCCTTAAATAAATCTAGTGATGATATATCAATATACTAATTAAGGGAAGTATTTCGTATAGATTATTTGTATTATTCGTATAGATTATTTGCAGCTCTCTGGAGCACACTGCCATCTTCTGGGCAAAACGGACGAAATTGGAAGAACAATAGGACTATTACTAAATACGCATATACATAAAAAAAATACTTGATTTTTAATGTTTATATTCATTATTTACAATGTAGTTTAATTTTTTCTAGTTCATTTTGTTATTTTATTTTATATCATTGTATTTTATATTATTTGTTTTAGATTTGACGATGGACGATCGAAGTGTGCGCGGGAAACGCCTATTGGTGGCGATGAGGTTCGCCACCCATCACACCGCGTCTCCCGCGGGGCGAAAAGAGAAGGATGGAGTGCCGCATCAGTAAAAGTGTGACAGTCCATTCTTTCTGCCAACCCTTTCAGGGAGACGGCGTGATGGTTAGTTAGTTAGTTAGTTATTTGTATGTAAGTTTTTCAAAGCGTTGTCTATTGATATATACAAATAATTTAAACTAATTCGTTCATTACATGCATACTCAACAATATTGAAATTAATTTTAATAATTCTTCAAACTAAATAAATATAAATTGATGTATGTTAATACGTAATATGTATATGTCGTATCGAAGGCTGACTTAAACTTATTTTTATCTAAACCATATCCCATAGAGTACCGACAGTTTTATTCTCCAGTGTGAACGGACAAAATATAAAAAAAATTGCTTATTGAATTCAAACATTAGACAATTTTAAT
Organism: Lepidostoma basale; assembly: GCA_022606425.2. Classification (NCBI taxonomy): domain Eukaryota; kingdom Metazoa; phylum Arthropoda; class Insecta; order Trichoptera; family Lepidostomatidae; genus Lepidostoma; species Lepidostoma basale. Next base: position 242,841 of record JAHDVF020000606.1, on the reverse strand, counting down.
TATAAATCAATGTGATTGTCCAAAAACAGTTAAAAGAAAAATCAATTGACTCCTCGTTAAGCAAAACCTTTTTCTTTGGTAATTTATTTACCGTTACTACATTATAGTGTATATAAATACATTCGTTTACTATAAGTATAAATAGGAATGTAACAAGTAGATGGGTTAATACGGTGGTCCAAAAGTTATCATTACAGATATGCTTAACGTGCGCCTTTTGTAAGTTGTGTAATGAACATAACTTTAAGATCCATTACCATATATTATAAGGTAATTTTTACAACTACAATATACAATAAATTTTTCGCTTGTTATTATAACTAACTAACTAACCATCACGCCATCTCCCCGAAAGGGTATTCAGAAAGAATGGACTGTCACACTTTTACTGATGCAGCACTCCATCCTTCTCTTTTCGCTCCAATTTGTTTGATAATTCAATTCATTTGCATGATATTATATTTTAAAATGAAATTTCACCTCTAATATTGTAGTAATTTTGAAACACTGCACATAATTTTTCTCTACCTTGCGCGACTCCTATCCATCATCTTTCTCCGACTGGAATAATATCGTCAGACTATCTTTTTGGGGTCGACCGATGCCCCTTTTCCCATCTCACGGTGTCCACGTGTCCAAGACTCTAGATGCCCATCTTTCTGTTCCGTCATACGACATGTCCTGCCCATTTTCACGTCAGTTTGGCTACACGGCCAATCACATCGACAAGCAGTACCTATCAGGCATCTGATTTCGGTATAGGGTATTTGTCCTTCAGAAAAAAACAATAAGTAATAATAGTTGAATATTTGATAATAATTATGAATGAAAACGTCTGTCTTCTAGTAGTTTTATTATATTTTAAATGAAATGACAAGCTTCGCCCTTCAAAGGCATCATCAAATGTTTAAAAAACCGATGACATTTGATAATGCCTGATGGGCGTAACTTGTCATTCCATCTGAAATATAATAAAATTACTAGAAGAAAATTACTTTTTCATTCAAATTAATTATTTAATATGGAGTTTAGCATCATTGTTCAAGAAAGAATAAAAAGAAAATATTTGTTTTTATTTTACGAACTCCGTGTATGAATCACTCATTTACAACCGTTTTAGTTAAACGGCGGGTAGATATTTACCTATTCGTCCATATCTCGTACCTACCTATAGTAACACTCACCGCAAAGACCACACTGTGTAAAAAACGTATTCCGATTGGACAGATACTGTTCACTCAAGGACCGGACGTAAAAAGCCTTTCTTGCACGATACTCGTACCCGCAGCGGAATGCGATTAGATCAACGGATAATAAAAATGGCGAAAATCATAATATAAATAGGCAAAAACCCGGATGTCATCAAGAGAGAGCATGAATATATTTTGAATACAAGAGAGCGAGAGAGGAATACTTCGATTCTCTCCAAACGAGATGCGCATGTTCGAGAACGTTTCTGAATAATTTTGATTATTATTGTATGACAGTAGTGTGTACCACAAAAGGGCAGCAATTTGGTGTTGTAAATTGTGATTTTTTTATGTACGTGAAAAAAATTATTTGTATTAAAAGTTTTTAAAAAAATGCGATTGTCTAGTGAACCAAGTTTTTAAATGGTAGGAAGTCTTTACTTCCGTAAACATTTCACTGTTTCCAACTATTTAAATTAATTACATATGATATAATGATCTATATAAAATTCTTATGAGGTTGAGACATAATATTATAATAATAATCAACTTTAATTGGTTATTTGCAAACTATTATTCTCATTCTCAAAACTGTTTATTTCGGTGATTAAAAAATGATATGTCAATATTTGCAAAAATAATATGATGTGTTAATTTCAAAATTGCATAATTTTCCAATTGGCTATTTCATCAGTTAATTTTTACATGCCATCATAAAGGGGGAAGGAGGATTCCGACCGTAAACTAGTGCATAAAGTCCCCTCCTCGGAGTAACAAGGTTCAAATAGTAGCTCACCAGGTAAATGCGTCGGCTTATCGTCGATCCGTCCCTTATCACACCGGGTGCGATATTGTGACGCTTTCACTGCACCCCGGCGCGCCACGGTTATCGTGGAAGATAAGAACCGACCGCCGGCGACTGCGGTCTACTAATTAACAGCAATGGCGGTCACGCATCTCGAAACATTAACTGTGATTGTGGTCCACTGGTAAATTACCAGAAGAAGTACCTGACAACTAACCATATCCGAGCCGAGGAATGTCGCTTGTGACAGTTTCTAGCGGCGCTTTTCACTCGAGATATATTTCTCTCGTAAACCCCCCCTAAATGGAATTATTATCGTAAACCCCCCCTAAATATATTCATTATGAATTCTCGTAATTAAAACGTTTAGTCATAATACAGTTTCTAATGTGAAGCTTAAAGTTCATTATCTGCTGGTGCCCGTGACGAAACCGGTCACTAAATATTAAACTTACTGTTACAAATCAAAAACTGCTTTTTTCTTAAGAACGATCTCCGGTGAAACAACTAAAGGATTTAATTGTGTAAATATTCAAATGATTTATTGTTTCATGAACAATGACGCAAAACTCCATATTTAATTATTAATAAAAATGATAACATCTGTTTAATTATATTAGAAGGTTTTTTAGACTTGATAATGCCTTAGAAAGGTGACACGTGTTATTCCCATTTTCTATAATAAATTTTCTTAGTAATTGAAAACCCTTTTTTTACACCTTTTTTATTTTTTTATTAGAACCAACCGGTTTCGCTCCCACTAGTGCTTCGCCAGGGTATAAAACAAATATTGTATGTCCTATTTTGATTTGCTCTTATGCCTAAAGCAATTTTTTTAAGTACCACCAACTGCTTAATTAATTTACAAAAAGGCGCAAAGAAAAAGTCGCATAAATAAAAATATATTATATTATTGGGTCGTATAATATCAAGAGCTAAATCGTCATAGAAGTTAATTATAGAAAAACTATGTCGAGCCACACTCGACATTGAAGTCGTAAGGCTTAACCTTTAGTATAAAAAACTTAAATATTAATTGTGTATTTAGATTTATTAATACGAATGAAAACGTCGGTTTTCTAGAAGTTTTATTATATTTAATGGAAAGTACATGTTTCGCCTTGCTAGGGCATTACCAACTGGAATGAGCCTTAAAAAAACGAAACATGTTTTTCTCATGTATTAATTATTTAATATGGAGTGTTACACCTATTATATTGTAACAACATTATATAAATCGTCATTATTGTATGTTATGTAATATAATAAAATATACATAATCCCTATGACATGATATGTAACTAAACAACGTGATAATTAAACCTTGCTTCAATGAGATAAGGAGTATATAAGCGTAACGTGGAGATAATTAAAAATAACATCGCGTGTTCAGAATGTAAGATATAATATTTATCAATAAACAAATAAATAAGTAGGCCTAAACGTATAAACGTGTATATGTGACTTTTCTACCAAATTAATTCGTGTCCTGCCGAATATTGCAATAAAGCAAAATAATTATAAAAATGAGTTTGCGGATTTTCGCAGGATACGATAACGGAACGCATAATGATAAAATGTTCTGATAAGACAAATGCGTTGAGTTTCTGACCACCTACCTCCAGTAATACGCTGGCGTAAGTGTAGGTTATAATACCTATAGGTACTAAATACTAATAATAATAATTTCTTTTCCGCAGTCGACCGTAGTAAAGTTACTATACATGAATCATTTAACTTTATCAAAACGCAAATGTTATGTGATATAATATCGGTAAAAATATATTTGGCATAAGTCCACGCTAAATAAAGATTATATGTATGAAAACAGATGTGGTTATTTTAAGAACAAAATTCATATTAGATAAAATACATCTTTTGAAAATGCACAATCTCCAATGTAAACAAATTGTAAATAACTCATTATTATGAAGAAGGAATCTGGTCGTATCTACGTCTGAACCCAAATCCTGGAACACCTTAGTCAGGAGCTATGCTTTCTATCCCCTAGTTTACCACTGTACGTCTTAACTAGAAAAATCTTTGATAAATGAATTGGGGAATTTTCTGGAAATATTATAAAAACGTATTAATATTCTTGAAAACGTAATAAATATTAAATTTTGATGCTAATTATTAAAAGGCAAAATTTCAATTTAATTTTATATATATATATATATATGGTGCCGAATATTATTGTACAATGTAACGTTATTGTTATTTAATTCATATGAATGAAAACGTTTTTCTTCTAGGATTTTATTAAATTTTAGATAGAATGACATGTTTTGCCCTGCTAAGGTATTATCAAATTTACATCGTACTTCAAAAAACAATAAATGAGAGTGAGAAAGAAATTAAAAATAATATGTAATCGGCGATACATCCTTTAAACAATATCTATCGGCCTATATTAAACGAATAATCTTATTTTCAATGTTTCAGAAACACTATTTTATAACACCACTGTTTAAATTACAGAATATTTTTTAAATATATCAATATTAAATTACACGTATTTAAAAGAAAATTTATGAAAATGTAATATCAGTAAAAAAAACATTTCTTGGGTATCTTGTAATTGATAGATAAAGAAATTAATATATTTTATTACCTGACATCCTGTATCTAGCGTCAACCATTGAAACAAAACACCACACAAAACACAAATAATCTAGATTTTCTTAAACAAAACACAAACATCAAGACTGTTCTATTTTCAAATAATTAGGTACTGTTTTTATTTACAAACACCACGAGTATGACACAAGTATTGCAAATTAAATAATTTGATTTTTTTACAAACAATATTGTCTTTAACACTTTTTAAAACAAAAATTGATAAAATATTTTTTTGGAAAAAAAAATGTCTTCAATTAATGTGTAATTGCTTAATTTAATTTTTAGATTTCCGCACAAATGTATATTTTATTATATTGATGGCAAGGATAGCGCTTTATGATGTCCACACTATGAGTCAATTCGGGTCGTCTGTTAGTTAGTTAATCACCGCAGTTCGTCGCTGTCTCGCTGGGGTCGCAGTTGACAACTAGATCGCGAACTGTCACCGTGAATCGCATAGCCCGCGAGTCGCGCACGGCCTTGTGTGCTGAGCGCGAACAAACCATTGCGCTGGATCCGGTCTCGTCCCCCCCACCCCGGCGGGTCCTATCGTCCTGCCCCCCATCCCGCGTACCCCCCGCCCATCTCCGCGCCCTGCATGACCACGCCTTGCGAGACACTGCAAAGCGACCCCTACATCGGAGGGTAGTTGTTAGATCACCCGAAAAAAAAATATTTTTAAATCATAACGTTTGAATATTTATTTTTTTAATTAATAACAATCACTAATTAATACAAATAAAACGTCTGTTTTCTGTGAGTTTTATTACATTTTAAATTTAAATAATATTAAAAAAAAAACATTTAGGAAATAGACGTTTTCATTCGTATCTATTAATTATTTAATTTGGAGTTTTACATCATTGTTCCAGAAAGATAAAAACATTTTTAAATTATTATTTTAATTAAAAGCATTTAAGCTCTTTAAATGGATTAAAATTTAAAAATATATATATATTTATTTCTATGAATTTATTTAAAGTCAAATAAAAGCTTCCTCTAAAATTATCAGTACCTATAAGAGTACAAATACTATTAAAAATACCGAAAAGAAATAAAAATAATAATTGATTTGACCTGTATATCTATTTGTTTATCTATTTATATAATGAAAATAATAATAAATACAGAATGACAGGCATCTTTTGATATTAATATTACCTAAGTATTTTGCTGTCGCCAACGTGATTTCTTGTACTATCTCATTTTAAAATAATGAAGATATTTTTAGAAGACATTAATTAATTAGATGTCGTACAGTTATCACTAAAGGAGAGTGGAATATCTTGAAAGTATATTAAGTTACGAAATACAAAACAAGTCATTTTACTGCCTAGCTGTTTTAAATTTATAGGATTTACAAACAATACGAATATATCATTCATCTGTGCTTTATTGAGCACTAAACTATGGAAGCATTCATTTTTATATCCAAAATGTCTATATTACAAAAAAAGAATAAAAATATGAATTCTTTGTTCGAAATTCGTATTAGCTTTAAAATTCTGAATTTGAAAACTGGTAAACTTTATAGATTCTCTGAAATTGAAATCAAACCGCTGACTAGCAAATATTCACCTGTAGCATTTTCAAATTTCAAAATTAGAACAAAGTCTGAGATAGGTGAGATGTCACTGCGAAATCTTGTCGATGGGCGGGGCCAGGGTGGGCGGGCCCGCGGGGCGCGGGCGGGGGCGTGTCCCGGTGATGACACGAGCGAGATGACGCGCACAGACAGGGCACATCCGCTCGGGAGTGGGGGTGAGATGAAAATAGGTGTCTTCGGGCGCTGCGCGCGGGGGAGCGGGAAAATTCTCTCTGTGCAATTGATACATTAATTCCAAAGACATCATATGGACATTTGTACGCAACAAAACATTTTCTACTTAATTTTTATAAAGGTATTTTTTTATATGTACATGGTGTTTCAAAAGAATGTATTCTTTCAAAACTTTGTTATTATATGTATTTCGTATTTTTAAATGAATAAGTGGATTAGGTACCTTCAAAGATTAATACAATATTTTCAATGATTAAACAGCACGTTGACTACCCAGTAGTCATCAAAGAAAATCCGTCAAATCTTATGTATGCATTTGATTGTTTCGACTTTTCCGTAATTTCCTTGGCTTTTGTATGTTTTTTTTTATTTCATTTAATATACTTTATTTCAACGTTTTAATAATTCTTACCTCGTTTGCTTTATCTACTAACATAAACAACCTATGAAATCCAATTTTAAATTAAGAGTTCTGTATTTTTCAAAGCTCTATAAATTATTTTGTATTTCAATATAACTAGCTAAGCATCACGCCCCCGGAGGGTTAGGCATTCATACATTGTAACATGCATGCTCGTCGATTTTTCCGACTTTCAATATTTGATTGCTTTGGTCATCCCATGCTTTCCTTGGTCTTTCAAGGCTTCTCTTTCCACTCACACTGCTTATATACAACAATTTAACCATTCTTCTCTCGTCCATTCATTCCATATGTCCAAACCATCTCAGGGATCCTTTTTTTTATTTTAATAGATGACATGAAATATATTATATGAAATAATAGTACGAATATACGACTACTAAAAACTTTTTTTTATTTGATTTGATATAATATTTAGTGATTTTTACATCCCTAAATTAAACGTTCGTTTATTTTAAATCAGTGCCTGAAGAATATATGTATTTATACCGAAACGATTCAAATACTTTCTGTTCCAATTTCAAAAAAAATATGTTGCGGAAATAATACGAAAGGAGAGGTTAGGTATACCCGAAGTCACATATTACAATTTAAACCCGCCATAATGTCGCGAATATACATACCATTTGATAGGATAAAACAAATCTCACTATAAATCTACAAAAATTGTCTACAGAATCCAAGAACATAACATAAATTTAGTTCTGTGAAAAAATGCAAGTAATTCGCGTCAATCTTATAAAAAATGTATTTAGATTTTAACCATCGTAGTATATGGGGTAGCGAAATGCTTTTACGCTTTTTGCACGTGGGTAAAAACTATGTCGTTTACTTGGCCGGTAGGGTCTAAGTTAATGTGAACACATTGCTTCAATATGAGATGATGTTTTTCGCAATACGAAACGCTGAAATAATGCTTTCACATTTATTATGGAGGAATAAACAAAGGAAATATTACGTTTTGCAGGCAACGGAAGACAGAATGTCATTTTCATCTAAAATTATTGTCGCGACATTAAATCTTCCGATTTCTCGGGGACTCGGTTAAAAGTATGATTCATAAAAAATCAAATTAAAGTTTTTTGACTTTGTATTATTTCTCGATATACATATGTTTGGAAAAAAATATAGTTGCCTACTTTCATCACAAGAATAACAAGATAAATTACAATTAATAGTAAAAATAGTAGAATAAATTCAGCAGTAATGAGATCACTCGACGAAAGCATCATAAATCTGTGGAAATAATAAAATGTAAGAAGTGAAATTAACGTAACTAACTAACTAATCATCACGCCATTTCCCCGGAGGGGTAGGCAGAGAGGATGGATCGCCACAATGCCCTGTCCTGGCATATCTCTTTGGATTCCTCTACATTCATACATCGTACTATGCACGCACGTCGATCATTCCGACTTCGAATGTGGCCGCCTTTAAATTCATTAGTTTGGTCATGCCATGTTTTCCTCAGTCGTCCTCGGCTTCTTTTAACCATTCTATTATCATCCATTCGTTCCATATGTCCAAACCATCCCAGGGATCCTTTTTTAATTTTATTCATGATGCAGTCTTATGCCTTACATTTCTTTCTTATTTCATCGTTCGGTATTCTATCATACAACGTTTTCCCGCACATTCTTCTTAGTGATTAAAACTGAAATTAACGTGTTATGAACAAAATAATGAAAAGGTCACTAAGATTGTTTGGACACATGGAAAGAATAAATTATGAAAGAATGATAAAGAAAGTATATGTAAATAACGTTAACGAAACAAAATATAGAGCAACACAGAGGAAAAAATTAAACGATCAATTCAATCAACGAGGAAGTAAGAGAAATTTGTGAACATCAAACTATTCTCATTCGCGATTCGGTGGGTAGGTACGTCTCAGTTGCATAGCATAACTTTCATTTCGTGGAAGTTATTTCGGGCCAAGTATTTATATATTTTTATATATGAATAAAAAAAATCACTATAAAAACGATAAGGCAATCGTGTTTTCAATACACGTATTTTAAATTTTCTTTATTTCATCCCTTAAACTGAAGAATAACATATCTATGAATGCCATCTTGTTCCATACACATTTATAACAAAAATGGCATCCGCAAATCAAGTCCGAACTATATAAATACGTATATATAATTTTATACATATATGAATGTTTTTATTATTCAAACAAAATTTCTTGTCCCTCTCCTGTCGTTCCTTTACAGATGTCGAAAACGGTGTTGACAAATTTACTCTCTGAGGGATCAATTTGAATAAAAAATGGTTAATCAAAACAAGGTGTGACAATCGTGACAACGGTAAGACGAAAAGTACAGCACATCAAACAAGAAAATCTTTTATTTAAAAATAAACCTTTTGGTTTGAATAACTCATTGAACTCCGTCCCACGAGAGAGGGCACGTGATCAATATGTAATTCTGTTTGAGGGTTTTTCAATTTTAAAAGTGGGCAGATACCCCCTGGGTGTGACATTTGTATCGGGAATGGTTTAGGTCCTTTCCTTTATTCCCAAAGGCTGCTGACATTCCGTTTCCCCAACTAGTGGGCGGGGTGGCCGCAGGGGTCGGGGTTAGATCCGAAACCTAACGGTCAACCTACGTGTCAATTTATTCTGTTTTTGAAGATTTTTGATTTAGATTCAAACGCCATTCCTTTCATTCGACGAATTTGATTTCTTGAGAAAAGAATGTCAAATTTTATATAACAGATTTATAACGTTTTCTCCCGATTCCAAACTTAAATAGGGTTCCTTTTTAAGATAAAATTTACTACGCTAAAAAAATATCTACGATAATAGAGAATACTTTAATTTTAAAATATTGCTTATATTAAGGAATTCCGCACTATAACAGTTTCTTATTAACATAACTTGAACGAATCTAATGAATTTTTTTATGTAACTACAAACATATGTATTACGAGTATACCTTTATGGTAAAGTCGCATCAGTTCCGAAGGGGAACCGAGTATCAGGATGTCAGGAGAGATTTATAACCTGAATCCTGCGGAGGCGGGAAGTGTCTTGAGCAAGTGGTTTGTTGGGGATGTCGGGGTATGTGAGACAAGGGTAATTACTCACCCCTCCAGAACTCCAAACCACCCCACCAGAGAAAGATGCCTTACAAAAGGTATGGAAGAGAACCTACCTAGACGTTAACCCTATATTGCCAATAATGTTTAACCATTTCTTTTTACATTTTTTTGTTGTCATATTTAATTATGAATGAAACATTTACATACAAATAATACCAATACTTGAACCACTCCATCGTGGAAGGTAGACATTTAGTATTTGATGGCTTACACATCGTTAATGAATGCTTTCTTTACCATTCTTTCTTTATTCAAATGCATGTGTCCAAACCACCTCAAGGAACCTTTCATTATTTTGTTCATAACGCTTGCATTCGTTTCTTATATCTTCATTCGGAACTCATTTGATTCATAATATTTATCACTATTTTTTGTTGTAATATATTAAACTACAAAGCTTAGCAAAATAAGCATAGTTTTGCTTTGTAGCACTATATATATTTTTTTAATCTTCAATTGATTTGGGTAATAATATAATTGTGTAGGTACATGAATCCATATTAAATACTGGTAAAAGCGTCTGTTTTCTAGAAGATTTATTTAATTTTGTGGGTGATACGTGTTTAACGTTGCTAATCAAATGTGATTTTTGATAATGCCCCAGCAAGGCGGAATACGTCACTTCTATTAAATATATTGAACCTTCTAAAAAACAACTTTTTCATCAATATGAGATGTGCTTAAATTAACATTAACAATTTTTATTACAAGATATAATGGACTTGTTATGGCCTATTCGAAGATTCAAAAATTTAATGTGTGTGATGTCTGTATCAACGAGATATATCAAATTTAATGATGAAAATGTTAAAGGCATTAAGATTTAATTATCGACATTAATTCTAATGAATGGTTATTAAAATAACTAATATATGATCTTTACTATTTGAGGGTTGACGCACCTTTCTCTCTGGAAGTAGGTTTCTTTGAGCGGTGGAGTGAGCTATTGAAAAGAGGAGAAAATTTCCATTGAGTGAGAAAAATGCTATCTGGTGGTTGCCGGAGCCGCTGGAGAAAGGATGGGAGCTCTCCGGGAGACCGGGTGATAAAATTACTTTCCAAACTCCCCTTCAATCAATCAGTGCATGTTTTAAGACCTCCGCAAACAATTCGCATTGTATTATCCACCTGCATTTCAAATCGCATTAGTTTTTCTAAAATAGTTGTATTTAAGGTTGAAATTCATAGTAAGAGTTATAAATTAGAAGAAAATGACTTTATTATCGGCAAAACTAAAAACTTTTGAAAAAATATATGATTTTTTTTAATATGTATTTTTTAAATATTAATATTGATACATTTATTCGTGATTTCTATATATTTGTTTAATTCTCTACTTTACAATAATACTTCTATCTATAATTTTATTAATATTTTTATATTTAATTAATTGAAGCTGTCATATTATAGATATTAAAACGATTAATAGATTAATATATCGTATTTAATATTCTATATATGAAATATTCATACGATTAATACTGTACATTTTAAACATGTGGCATCCCTAGAACCAGCAAAGATATAAGACTTGCTGCAAACCAATCCCCAGAATAATAATTAAGCCTTTATAAAAATGATAATAAAGAAAATAAATAAAAACTTCCTTTTATACCTATTTAGTTTTATTCCTCTACCATCTTCTAGGGGCTGGCGAGCTGCTGAAATTGGTTGAAGCTAAAAATCAAATTGATTAAATCTAAATACATATTATAAGGGGATTTTGTATTATTTTTTTTTCAAATAGTCCATTGTTTTGGCCGAAACACTATGATATTTTAACATGTTATAACTGTTAATTCAAAAAAATTGTTTTATATCACAAAGTGTATTTATTTTACTTTACGACAGCTGTTTCATCAACCAATGTTGACATCATCAGGTGTTACAAAAATATATATCAAATGTCAAATTTTCGTAATTTTTCGAATCTTTGTGTATTTGTTCTTAAGTCAATTATATCATATTATTATATCAAAGAAATTATTCAAATTGACTTAGGAACGAATACACAAAAATTCGAAAAATTACGAAAATTTGACATTTGATATATTTTTTTGTAACACCTGATGATGTCAACATTGGTTGATGAAACAGCTGTCGTAAAGTAAAATAAATACAATTTGTGATATAAAACAAAGTTTTTGAATTCACAGTTATAAATTTTTTTCATTATTTACAATGAACTTCTAGCGAGAAATTTCAATTAAAAACATAATATTTTTTTAAAAATTAAGGGTTGATTCAAATACAGTAGATGACTTTAAATAACGATTGACGCAAATAACGCAAGTAAATGTTATACTTTGTTTATTATAGTCAGGACCATGTGTGTCGAAGCCGCCACTGGTAGAATCACTTCGCACACTCGTGTACACTTGTCAGCGAACAGAAATAAAGATTGCGTACCTACGTATTGTAACCCCTCCGTTCTCTCCCATTCTCTTCCATTCTGTATCCACCTTCCCTTCCTCGGTCGTATTGACAGTTCCATGCAGTGGCGGCTCTCGCGAGCAGCGGAAGCCATTCCGAGGCAACTGTAACCTTTAACAAAGGACCGTGCGACGTTACTTTCATGTTTTGTTACCGGTAACAAAAGCGTTACAAGTTAAACACTGTTATTATCTTCCCATTTCGAAGAGAATGACTCGGGTCAAATGTCTCATTGAACGCAGGCTGACTTTCTTCATTGTTGCTATATCTCTAATGATGCTTTTTCGTGTTTCACTGAGAAAACATAAAATATACGATGGAAATCGGTTCCTACTTAAAGTTCCTTTAGAAATCTTTAGCGCTTATTCGTATAATTCTCACCTTTTATTGGTGTCCCGATTTTTTTAAATATCTAATTACGAGTTCAAAATTTATACAAAATGGTCAAAATCACTCATGTATATTACATCATGTATATTACATTAAATTATTCCCAAAGAGAAAAGTGGAAACATCAAATTGAGATGTTTGTATTTTTATTTAATTTTCTGTAGACTCAAGTGTCACCTTTTTAAGAGAAGCTTTCTGGACGAAGAGCGCCCTTGAAGTGAATCTCTCACGAAAATGAGGCTTTAAAAATCAACATAATCATCATCATCATCATAGGATTCTCCTCCTATGACACTGACCACCTGGAATTCTATGGGGTTCTTGTAAGATTCATTCTCTGTACATGTTGGTAACAGTACTGTCGACGCTGTCGCCACCATCTGGCCTAATCATAAACCTCACAGGCCTCTCGGATTATGATATCTCCATACACGATCATGCAGGGTCTCTCAGCAATAGCACATAGCTTTCCTCATTTCTGTTGTCTTGGCATAGTGTCTGCTCTCGCATTAATGTATGTGAGAACATATCGCATACATGCCCTATCGTATCTCGCCATCTGTTATCATACCTGATTTCCTCCATATGACAACTCTCAAGCAGCCTGCCCCAATTGTAGCTTTATCTACCTGAGACCATCCTTCTCTGGAGAGGTCATGAGAGCTGAGCAGTTCACTGTTAATATAATATTATACGAGTATATCTGAACTGGGTTACTCATTCAATTATTGAGATTTACCACTCTTGTTGGTCTTTGATATTCATGTTGTACTTTAAGCAGGATTCATCAAACTTTGTGAGCATTCTCTAGGTCAATTTTATTTTCAGCTATGATTGTAGCGTCGTCAACTTAACAGATAATGTAAATGTTATTGTGCTACTGAAATTTATTTCTGAAGATTTCGATAAATCGCTTGAAGAATTACTGACCACGAAACATTCATATTTTTAATAAATTTGTTTTTATCACATTCACGATATTCAAATAACAGTGAAGGAGTTATTAAATAACATATTGCGTTATACATTATTTCTCCCATAATACATAACTTCTTGTTACCTTAACGTTTGAGAGTATGCTACCTCAAAGGTCACATTATGAAATGTTTTAAATATGAATGCACTCCATACATTGTTATAAGTGTTCTTGCAGATTCCATCTATTTTCTGTGAACGTTTGCACCCTTTTCTTTAGTCATCCTTTCATTTGCTAATGTCACAGCGGTGTCCGAATCTTGAATGAAGTAAACGAAAACACCTCTTTCTAATAAATAATATACTATAATTACTGAATATTTATCAGGTATGGGAATTTTAACAATGAATATCAGGAACAGCTGGAAAAAGTTTTTTTCAACTTCGAAGGTAAGGGGGTGTTCTAGGGAAGAGAATTCGTGGCTTATGTTTTAAATTTAGATCAATCATCTATTGCGATGACGCCTATCCTGATATGCCTCTCAAGCTTCCTCTATATTTATACATCGTATCTTTCAAACTCATCCATTTTTCCGACTTCGAATGCTACAGCCTTTTAGTAATTAATGAAAATAAAATTAAAAATGATACAAAACTTCTTTATAATTATATATTTAGTGTGCTAGTAGTAAACACAAGTGGAAGCACACTAAATATATAATAATAAAGAAATTTTGTTTCAAATTTTTATTTATTACCATTATTCAAAATGAACATTCCATGTTTTCTTCGGCCGTCCTCGGCTTATTTGTTTTTGCCATATATTTTTTAAACGATTTATTATATTGTTACAATGTCAAAATGTGCACTTATATATAATACATTTATTGAAAAAATTGTAAACAAAATAATTTTAAAACTTTTTCCGGTGAAAAAATTTGCCCTCGTATAAAAAGAGATCGAGCATTTCGGTATCTCATAAATCGCGTAACGTAAACACGCTCACACTAGATCAAGGTGTCACATTTACTATAATAGATTAGTACCTACCTATTTTGTTTACGTACAAACTGACACGTGACGTTGTTGTTAAAAAGAGAAAGGCAATGTTACCGAACTGGTTCAATGATAGTACATTATCACTGACGTCACTAATTGAATCTAGGTCAAGCAACGGTATAAAAAGGTGATTTTGTCCTTATCTCTCACCGGGGGCGTAGCTCAGATGGTAGAGCGCTCGCTTAGCATGTGAGAGGTACCGGGATCGATACCCGGCGCCTCCAAACTTCCTTTTTGAAAAATTATTTTCTCCTTCAAACGTTTAGTTTTAGAAGGGTTTTTTATACAACAGGCCATTTGATCCTAATTATTGTATTCAATTTGTTTTTAGTTATTATATTGATAATCGTGATATGTGATAGGTAGTCAATATATAGCCATTATATTGCCACGTGAATTCTACACCGGACAATGTGACAATCACACTACCATCGCCGGGAATCGAACCCGGGACCTTCGGTGTGTAAATCATACCTTTTGGCACTCTGCCACAAAGGTCATCAATATCTAATGAATAATTTAAATATTCTATATTGGATACTAACTAACTAACTAACCATTACGCCGTCTCCCCGAAAGGGTAGGCAGAAAGGATGGACTGTCACATTTTAATCGATGCGGCACTCCATCCTTCTCTTTTCGCCCCGCGGGAGACGCGGTGTGATGAGTTGCGAACCTAATCGCCAACTTTTTTTTGTAAATATACTTTATAATACTATGTAAGCAATTTACTTACGTGACTTATAATTCCTTCACATTCCTTGTATAATATACATGCCATTTTTTCCTTATCCATTTGTTCCATACGTCCAAACCATCTTATTGGCCCTTTCTTCATTTTATTTACGACGCACTCATCTGCCTTATACGATTTCCTTATTTCTTCACTCGATTTTCTGACGTAGGTACATTATGAATGCAAATAAATAAGAAGTGTTATTTTTCATCTACTTTTTGTTAACTGTGTAGATAGTTTTTGATTGTCTATTTCGGAAGTGGGAGTCAATTATCTACAACGTAACAGACTACGTAAAATAGTTTGATCAAACGTTTTTCCCGTGGGACAGTCTGTTGACCGCCCACAAAAAACCGCTAATCAAATATATTCACACATCACAACGGGAGCGATAAGGTTCATATTTCACAATCATCGGTGGACACTTGCGTGGATACTGACAGGGGTGTAAACAGCTGGAAAATCTAGAAACCATCTATGTAAATACTGATCGAATTAAATTGTTTTTTCTTACGAACATAAGAACAAAATGTGTGTATTTTAATTTAAAGAAATAATAAAGTTTATGTTGGTAACAAATAAATAAATATTGTTCACATAAAAACTTGCTTAGTAATCTTCTTCTTTTTCTTCACTTTTGGTAGACTCAGGAGTCTGTTATTTCAGGCGGATTCTCTTGAAACGCCGAACTCCAGCTTTCTCTCCACCGTTTCGGGGGTCTTCCTTGTCGGCGTTGTCCGTTTGGCGTTCCATGGTGAGCTATGTGTGGTATCCTATTTGAGCTCATCCTTTCTTCGTGTTGATGCCAGTATCACCGTCTTTGACGTCCCCATCTGACCACATCTTCGACCTCGCAGATTTCGGGGATTGCTGTATTCCTAAGTCGATCACTTAGGGTCTTGCCAGTTATAGTAATCCATTACTATCAAATTACAATGAGGCTAATAGTATCATATGTCTCGGAGTCATGGACAAACGACTCTTAATTAGCACCAATGAATTTTCTAGTGTAAGGAAAATACCAAAAGATGATTCAGTGATCGTTTGCTCGAGAAGCTAGATTGGTCCGCATTTGCCGAATCCAGAAATGGCGGTCATTATGACATTCTGTAAACATCGAATTCATCTTAAATCAGACCGTAAATATGGCTCTAACGACGTTACGTAATGTGTTGGATAACCTAAACAAGATGATTTTGACCAGAAGGCAATGGGTAGCACAAGCTTATGTTGTGTTATAGCAGATCTTCCCGACAATAAATCGTTATATCTTTCTATCTATCACTTGTAATAAATCTATCACATAGTAGTAAATCTATCAACTAGTAGTAAATTTATCATTTAGTAGCAAATCTCTTACTTAGAAGTAAATCTATTACTTAGTAGTAAATCTATTACTTAGCAGTAAATGTAGTAAGGCTATCACTTGTAATAAATATTTTTTATCGTCATCCGCACGTAACAGTTCCTTTGCAGTTCCACCCATTTGTTTTGTGTATTATTATGTATCATATACAACGCAATCTATTGACCCAGATGTAGAGATAAAATGTAGAATTGAGGCAGCCAGAACTACATTTAATAAAATGAAATCACTCTTCCGCAATGATAACATAAATTTGAAACTCCGCCAGAGAATGATCAAATGCTATGTGTGAATCTGTTTTATTGTACGGATGTGAAACGTGGACCTTAAAAGTCAACTCAATCAACAGACTGGAAGCATTTAAAATGTAGCTCTATCGCAGAATGCTCAGAATTCTCTGGACAGACATGGTTACCAATACCGAAGTCCTGAGGCGAGCTAGAGTTGACAGGGAATTGTTATCAACTATCAAGGTTCGAAAGATCTCACATCTGGGTCATATACTACGTGGGGAAAAGTACCACCTTCTCCAACTGTTTTGGAGGGGGGAAATAGAGGGACGCCGAGGGCCCGGTAGGATACAGATGTCCTGGCTGCGAAACGTTAGGTAGTGGACCGGCATCCGAAGTGTGGAGAAGCTATTCCGGGCTACGCAGAAGAAGAAGATTACATATTACGCGACACATAGAAGATAAATTTTATTTGAATATTCATTAAATGAGTATACATCCCAAGTATGCCACATTTCTGATCTTAATAATTGGAGGATGGCTATTACAGCTAACGGGATATAATACTCGTAATAATATCAGCCCTACACTATCATCGTTGTGTCGGATGTCATGATTATCGCACAATTAAAACGCGGCGGTATCAGGATTCAGAAGTAACCTCTTGCGCCTGATTTTGTACGTGATTTATCTTCAATTATGTTCGTTATAATTTTGTGGTTTTGGTTATGCCCAGGATTTTCAGTAGGAAATACAAATGGTGCTATCTGAAAAAAGATACGGCAATACGCATAACCAGCTATGTACGTACTTTGCAACGTAGGTATCAAAATCTCTTTTCCCCCTTTGAACGTCACATATGTTAAATTTTAACTTTAGAGATTGTTTTCCCTACCATATGATAATTTTTGACAATATTTAAAATAGAAAGTTCGAACTGTAAATTGAACAATGCCACTATGCTATTTATTTGCTCGGATGATTAATACTTTCACAATACAAATATACAGCATCTTGGGAGTATTATGTATTATATATAATAAACGAACAAGTATTTATACATCGTAAAATACAGAAAAGTTTTGGACATAAAATCCTTATTTATCTGAATTAATGTGTTAATCTTTATTCGAGAGTACAACTGACGACCTTCGTGGCCGAGTGGTGAGTGCATTAACTGCCACTCCGAAGGTTCCAGGTTCGATTTCCGGCGAGGGTAGTGTGATTGTCACACTGTCTTTGGTCTGGTGTAGAATTTAGGTGGCAAAAAAATGGCGATAGATTAGCTACCTATCACATGTCACGGGAATCACTATGATAGCTATAATACCCTTTACATCGATTTGGCTCATGCTGTTATGATGTGATGGGCGATTCAATAAAAAAAAATTTAAAATGACAATCGATAGAAATGGGTCAAATTTAACAGTAAAACTTCTAATCTGATTGTATATTGCAATATTCGCGTTTTTTCGCAGTGAGAGAAACTTAATTTTATTTTACTCTATGCATCTTTTCCCTCCATATTCTTTATTTCCCTCCTCCTTGGTCCATTTCTCTGGGCGAGGCGAGCACAAATCAAGTCGATCCATTTGAGATACCATCCCGGAGCCGTTTTAAATTCACTCCGCGTACATTCCAAATACTCAAATAAAACTCTATTGGCTACTGCTTCTATACTTTTCCGGAGAGTTTCTTTGTCCGTGCAGGGCCGGCCCGGCGCCCACCGGGGGCGCTGCCCTAAAGCCCGGTTCACAATTCATCCTGCCACTTAGCAAATAGACTAACCAAATGTATTTCTACATCGCTTTTGCTTCTGAACTACGTCATACACCTAATGCAAACGTGAAAACACTAGGGAAATGATCAAATCTCACATTTCATAGTTGGACTGAATTATGGGCTTAACTAGCTGATCAATTAATTCCTTTTGATATAAAAATATTGCAAGAAAATTGTTTAATAAATCAGAAAGAATGAAATATGACATTTTTTTCTTAATTAACTTAATCTTCAATATGCGTTATTTTTTTCATCATTTCATGCAATTTATGAGATCGTCAATAAAAAAACCTGAATAACTTTTCTCAATTTGAAAGGGAGTTTAAGAATATTTAGTCTTTCTTTAACAATTATATCCATATTTAAAACAAATATAATATTATAGTTTTCTAGGAATTTTATTATATTTTATGGTAATGAAATCTATTGCCTTTGGTAGGGCATTATCAAATATCGAAATTCAAAACAAAAAAGTCGAGACATTCGACAAGGCGATATGTTACTCTCATACAATATAATAAAACTTCTAAAAACCAGGCGTTTCCATCAATATTACGGAGTTCTATAACATTATTTATTTATTGGCTTTCGATACTCAAGTATCATCAAATGACCAAAAAGATATAAAAGATTATTTATATATACATACTCGAAGATTCAAATTGTTGTAGGATTATATATATTTAATCAATATAAAATAACAAATACAAATTATTAAATAAAAGTTCATCAGCTGAATGGTTGAAGTAAAATAGTCACTGAATACCAAAATATCAAACTAAGTATGCAGTTTCGTTATATATGGAATACAAAACCAACCAAACTGCAGACTTATTTTTATTTATTTGATTTTATGTGCCCTTTTAACCTTATTATCTCGCTAAGTAAGTGAATAAAAATAAAAGTCAATAAAAAAAGTTTTTTTATGGCTGCTGTGAAACTGGCCTTAACTAACGATCGGTGATAGAATGCCCGACTTTCAATACCTTGTAGTTTACAATGGAAGCTAAGGCCCCCGCGCTCAATAGGAGGCGATTTAAAAACTAAAGTGGCGCTATCTGACCGGCCGCGGACAATGGAGGGGGCCATAAATTTACTTCCTCCCACCCATTTGAATTTGGAATAGAATTCAAGTTTAGATTTATTTAAAGTTAAATATGTCCTATCTATTTCATGGCACGAGTTCGATTACGAGTTTGAATGGCTATTGTGACTGAACTGTAATGTGGATGCTTTGTTGTACTGTGACGCTACAAGTAAGTACTTTTCTTATAAACACGTAGGTACTCAAAATTTGGATAAGGTAAAAACCAAAAAAAATACGTACATGAAAAACATTCAACTGGTGTATATTATTATTTATTATGTTTTAATGCATAACACTAAAATAAAAGTATATTTGAAACCGGTTGGAAGTAACAAAAACATCAAAAATTGTGGCATCAAAAAAAAGCAAAAAGCAAAAACATCAAAAAACCTGGCGAAACCGGTCGCTGTCTAAATAAAGACAAAAGTGGAAGTAGTTAAAAAAACATCGTTTTATTTAATTATTAATCAAAAATTGTTTTTGGTAATATAAATGTTTTGCAGTCCATTAATTGAGACTTTTTCTGTAAAAAAAGATTGGTAGATAGCTATTTATACATTACCAAAATTTTATTGGTTTATAATTAAGTAAATAAGTAATTAAGTAATTAAGAATGGACACCACCAGACTCCCCTTATTGCATATTGCACTACATAATCTGTCCTCGTGAAAGACCTCCTAAAAGATGACAAACTAGGAAGGACAGCTGGGAGTCTACCTCACAGGAGGAGCAACACTCTTAAGAACAGACTACATATGTAGGTCTACAACAAGGAAGAAGAAAAAGTTAATTAAGTAAAAAACTAACTAACTAACTAACTAACCATCACGCCGTCTCCCCGAAAGGGTAGGCCGAAAGAATGAACTGTCACACTTTAACCGATGCGGCACTCCATCCTTCGCTTTTCGCCCCGCGGGAGACGCTGTGTGATGGGTTGTGAACCTCATCGCCACTAATTAAGTAGTTTTATTTAATTATTATGTACATTATCCGAAGGGGTAGGCAGGATGGATGGACGGCCATTTACTTCCATTCTGACACACTTCCCTTGCCTCCTCAATATTCCTACATCGTACCATGCACGCACGACGATATTCCGAACTCCCCATTTGGCCTATATTTTTATAATATGGTCGAGCAATATTTTTCTCGGTCTGCCTCGATTTCGTATTTAGTTGACCTATTCCGTTTTGTTGCATCTTTTCATTTGTTTAAACTATCTTAATTACGATTTCGTTTCATAATTATTTATATTTTTAAAGTAAATACTTAATAATATACCATAATACAAAGGAAAAAAAAACGAATGACATTGATATATTCTCGTTTCATTCAGAAAACCTCTTTGAACCGAATATATCATCAATTATTTTTGTCCCAAGAGATTCTTCAACCATTCAATACGTTTACATTGTTGGAGATATATCCAATGAACAGAGATAAATGCATTCCTAACTGGACAAGGGTCAATTCATCTTCCGAGTCTACAAGTCTACTGATCCATTGTCAACGTGTCAACTTGAATAGAACGGCAATCTTCAAATGTAATGAAATAACGTTTCATTTGAATCTTTGACAAAATTAAATTAACGTTTTATCCATAAACAACCATTTTATAATAAAACAAATAATATTTTTTAATCAAAAACCCAGATTTTGTTTTAAATTTTAATGAATTCATTTATACCGACAATTTTCGTAGGTATAATATATTCTTCGCCGGGCGGAATATGTATTATATATTTTTTTTTATTTCTTACGAGATGAATAAAATCAATCAGCTGAATATTTTATCTTATTACTTTAGCATCGTTGCGATGTGGTAGGAGCTTCAAACTTTGCGGATCGCGCTTTTGGCATCGCAGGACCGATGGCGTGGAACCGGCTGCCCTACAATATTCGCAATCAAGACGACGAAGGAGTGTTCAGAAGCTCTCTTAAAACTTTTATTTTTAAGAGAAGCTTTCCGGGCGAAGAACGCCCTTGATGTGAATCACTCACAAAAATGGCGCTATACAAATCATCATCATCATCATCATCAAATATCAGTCTCTCACAATGAATATCTCCATTGTAATATCGTCAAATCCACCATTAATCTACGATGAAATTATGCCTAGTAACAAAATTTGTTGTGACTAGTGCTCGGAATTGACAAAAAAGCATATTTTTTTCATATAGTTATTAGAGAATACAAAAACATATTCAGGGTTTAGCAAATATTTAAGAATATTTCAGGGTTTTCGGGGTGAGAACAATTATGTGACATATTATGACTTTGCCCATATTGTATTTAGTGTCCGTTTTGAACTTAAATGACAAGAGAATTGACAACCAAAAATTAAACAATAAACGTCGTGAGTATTATTAGTTTATGTGACTGTGACATGTATAGGTGCGTCGCGTTTTGGCTTCGGTTGTGGAAATTGAAACAACTTAAAAGAACAATCGTTGACGTGGCCAGGAGAAAAGGGTGACCTTGCCAGAAAAAAATCTTGAAGATGTGTTGCGCCGAAATCCCGACTGGGAAGAAATTTTAAATGTTGATCCATCCTGTATTGAGAACACGTGAACGGCGCCATCATTAATTTTGCAATCTACAAGTTCTTACCTATCGTCTCATATGACGTCAATTCTTCCACTAAAAATAACAATAAATAGTTGATCACACATATTTTTTTCCTCTAGTAAACAGTATACATAAGGTTAGAGAATATGAAAGAATATTTGAAACATACAACAAGAACATTTTAAACTTTTGTAGCGAATATAAATCCAAGCTTTAGTTATGACTGAAAAAACTGCACAACGCCGAAATGAGGATGCTATGGTGGACAGGCAGAGTAACGCTGCTTGAACACATCAGGAATAACCACATCCGAGAGAACAGTCTGAGATGGTACGGTCACGTCATGCGGCGCCCAGCTGACCATGTTACACAGAAGGTGATGGAAGTGGACTAGCAGCCCAGAGGAGGCCCAAGCTGACATAATGATACTCACTCAAAGGAGTCTCAAAAGAGACCGGATACTACCAGGACATACAGTCCTGGTTGAATCATACAAGAAGATCCAACCCCAAGTACATATATATGACAAGCCTAGGAAGAAGAAGTTAAGACAAATAAGTTATATCCCTTTCTTGGAGCATACAGTTGATAGAAAACTATTTGAAAGGAACTGTTAATAAGTTAGCAATAATGATCTGCTTCTAGCCGTGAAGTTAAACCATCACTCCCCCAAGCGAGTCCAAACATAACAGAGAAATGTTAAATCCCCGTAAATGTGATTCCGGACTGGAAATCATCCTGGGGGAGATGCTTCATTTATCAATATAATAGAGTGTAAAATTGTCGTAACATATGTTTGTCGGGGTGTCGGCCGAGTGCACCCCTGCCCTCTGCGTGACGTCACGGTTAGTGCGATGACGGGGGATCAAAGGGGTGTAGCCTGGAAGAGACAAGGTGAAAATGTGAAGCCGATCACTTTGACGGAGAAGGCGTTGGAACAAAGTGAAGGGATGGTTTTATGATATTTAATAAAAAGTTTTTCCATACGCTTAAATTAAAACTTCATTATTGTATAATCTTTCACTCCATGTAATAGAGTAACTGCTCAAAATCAATGAAATCAATTGTTCGTTATATCTAGGTAGTATAAAAACTATTCATAAATTATAACGTCAAAATTTTGTGAATCGTTTCTCTTTATATTTCCACTAATTTGAGTTTATCTATCTAGTTTTCAAAGGTTTTTAACCTTCATCAACGAGAAAACTAAAAAATTATTAATGTTTTTAATTGAAATTTCTTCATTTTAAATAATGAAAACGAAAAAAAATTTATAAAATTTTTCTTTATTATTATGTATTTAGTGTGCTAGTGGAAGACCAGAACAAACATGACCAGAAGATGGCAGCAAGCTGCCGAAACCGGTCGAACATAAACACAAGTGGAAGCACACTAAATACATAATAATAAAGAAATTTTGTATCAAATTTTTTTCGTTTTCATTATTTAAAACTAAATAAACTTATTTTCCCAAAAATTAAGATTTTAATACATTCGAAACATGTCCAGAAAAATATTCTAAACAGTGGAATAAACATGATTTTAATTCATGTATAATAACAATATGATACAAATTAGGGTTTGGTGTTCCGTAATAAATTAATAAATAAAAATTACCGTGTTAAAATAAAAAAATATATAAAAAAGATTAACTTGCAGAACTTATTTCTAGTAAAAGTTAACATACAAAAATGTTATTTATTGTTATTGTGATTATTAAAAGTTTTATCGGTGTTCACTCTATAAGCTAATAGATATTTAAAGTGTGTTTGTTTTTCAGCAATCAAATATACTTCAAGGGAATATAATATAATATAACAAAATTTCACTTTGAATTCCGATATGAAAATTTGATTTCAGAACGCGAAATTCAAATCGACGAGTTCCAAAACAGAAAGAAAATAAACCATCAAATCCCGAGTCCCGCAGATTACCGCCACCGTCCCCTTCGAATATATAACCGACAACTTTTCACACAGGCGGAGGGAAGAGGCAACTGTTACTGTCACCTTAATTTACGAGATTCAATTATAAATTTTATATCCCACAGTGTGACATTCGACGCGAGCCAAGAAAGTGAGTTTCGCCCCCTCTTGCACCAGACGTGACCCCTTGTTAGAGAAAGAAGGGTATAACTACGTACACCACGGAATCTTTAGAGCACACAGGCTTAATTAAGAAATCAAATATAATGCTCTACATTATTATTTTTTTATATTTAACACTATTTTTTATGGATAATATTTCTTTTCTAATCCATAGTAATCAAATCAAATAATCAATATTTTTAAGACCTTAAAATATAACAAGATTTACGTAGGTGCTTAATAATATACCTAGAAAAGGTATTTTTTTTTATAAGTTTAATTATATTCATTTGAAGAGAGTGCTGAATGTAAAAATGCCATCAGTTGATCATCTCATTATCAAAATGCAGGTAGTTCCAAATATATAGTATTTTTGTATCGCTTCAGAATATTAATTTCTCCGAATTTAATATTGATAAAAACAACAGTTTTTTAGAAGTTTTATAATATTTTTGGTTGGATACATTTTTACTTTCTAGGGCATTATAAAATGTCATCATTTATGACATTGGCTACACGAAACATATCACTCTCACAAAATGTAATTGTAGAAAACGAACCATTTAATTTATATTTAAAAATTATCATTGGCATCATCATCACAAAACAATAAATACATTTATGCATTTTAGGTAAGCGTATTAATATATTATATGAGTAACAAAATATTAATTTATTTATTCTGAAAATTCATTATTTTTTATTTACTAGTATATTGTTTTTTAAAATATCGGGATTCAGCAAATAGTTATTCTACAATTTAGGAAATAAGTTTTAAATTATAGGCAGCTTTTTAATTATTTTTTTTTAAAACTAAGTTTATTAAAGTTTGTATAAAAAATAATACATTTGAATGAATATTAACAATATTTCATTTGACGCTTAAAGTAATTATAAAACAGGGAAGGTTATGTTCAAATGTTTAATTTCAAACAATCTAGCAAAGCGTTCACTGAAAAATATTTTTTTAAATATACGAGTAGGTACTTCATTTTGACGACTAGAACAGGAAGCTTTGCTTATATACCATTAATATTATATTCATTATATTTTTTTAATGGAAATGAATTGAGCATATTGATTTAAAATCAGCTGAAGGGACAAAAAAATGTGTAACATCTTAAATGATTGATAGTCTTAGTAAGTAATTTGGATTCACTTCAATATCACCGCGATTGATAATGATCGGGCATTTTACAGCCAATTCGAAGCGTCGAGGGCCTGTCGAGTAAGACGGGGGGTAGATTCCGCTAGGGGGTGACGCGGATCAAAAGCAAAGGGATGTCAGGGCCGCGTGCCGTCATGGAGAGTAAGCAGCGACGATGGGAATCGCAATGCGACTGCCATTCAAAGAAGAATTGATGTCTTGAGCCCGGAACGAAGAATCACTTCATTTTTCAACGTTGGCACCTCCCTTGATATTCTGGTCTCCCGATAACCGCATTTTTCGCAAATCCCTTCACCACTTACTACGAGTGTCGAGCCTCAGAAGTTATAACATCGAATTAATGGATGCATTGAAAGCTACGCTCACAATACATATAAAAATGGCAACTTGGGCGCGAATTATTACCAAAATGTAATCACACAATCTCTTGGACTTATATCCGCATTAGTATCATATAACATAGTCCCATTGAAGTTTATCTTATTTTTTTAACTTCGATTTATCTCAACTATTTTATTATTATTATTATTTTGTTGAATCCCTCTTTACATCATGAAAGCAAGAACCAAATCGATGTAAAGGGTATTATATCTATCACAGTAATTCTCGTGACATGTGATAGGAAGCTAATCTACCGCCATTTCATTGTCACGTGAATTCTACACCAGACTAAAGACAGTGTGACAATCACACTGCCCTCCCCGGGAATCGAAGCCGGAACCTTCGGGGTGGCAGTCAATACACTTACCACTCGGTCACGAAGGTCTTCAATTTATTTCGCTATTAACCACAAACATGTTTCGGATAGTTCAATGTAAGAATCTGAACTTTAAATAATACGAAATTATGTATATACTTAATGATTGATTACATCTTAAGGTAGAGTTATTATCATTTAACTAGGATTGTACCGATAATGGGAACATATCCAAAATAGTTTCAAGTTTAATTGATGATTGTTAATATTATTTTTATTTTTTATATGGCCTTTCAAAATAAGGAAACTTAATAAACAACAACATATTTTCCTGTTCGATTAATACCATTTTAATGCATGGGATAATTTGACTGTGTAAAACATAAGCTATACGATTTAAAATTAATAATAATGAAATATATTGTACACAGACTGTATAATATTTATGGAATATTAATTTTATAATAATATATTGATTATCAATTTCAAATATTGTATATTTATTTTTTCTGGAACAGGAAAACTATATGTTTTACACAGTTTAAACTTGTTTTAAAAATTAAAATTAATAAATATGAATGGAGGCTGACATAGCTTCCCAACTGAATAAATTGTTACATTGTATTAGGTGTATAATTAGGTGTATAACTTTGCTTCCGCCGTTTTTTTTTTTCGAAATTCGAGGCTTTATCGTAAAAAACTGGTTATACATTTATGATTCAAAGTATTGTCCATCGCTGGCCACTACTTTCTCCCATCTTTCGGGCAGCATACGGTCATCTTTTGAAGCGATCCACGAATCGATCCAATTTTTTACTTCTTCATAAGACCGGAAGTGCTGGTCAGCTAGGCCGTGTGCCATTGATCGAAACAAGTGATAGTCCGAGGGAGCAACGTTTGGAGAATACGGCGGTTGGGGTAGGACTTCCCATTTCAAAGTTTCCAAGTGTGTCTTGACCACTTTCGCAACATGGGGTCGAGCATTGTCATGCTGTAAAATCACTTTATCATGTCTCTCGTTGTATTGCGGCCGTTTGTCTTTCAATGCTCGGCTCAAACGCATTAATTGCGTTCGATAACGATCGCCTGTGATTGTTTCAGTCGGTTTTAACAACTCATAATACACTACGCCGAGCTGGTCACACCAAATACTGAGCATAACCTTGGAACCGTGAATATTCGGTTTGGCCGTTGACGTGGAAGCATGGCCGGGATATGCCCAAGATTTTCTGCGCTTGGGATTATCGTAATGAACCCATTTCTCGTCCCCAGTCACAATGCGATGCAGAAATCCCTTCCGTCTTTGCCTTGCAAGCAGCTGTTCACAAACACACAAACGCCGTTCAACATCTCTCGGCTTCAACTCGTACGGCACCCAATTTCCTTGTTTCTGAATCATTCCCATGACTTTCAGGCGTTTTGAAATGGCTGGTTGCGTCACTCCCAATGATCCTGCCAATTCTTGTTGCGTTTGACACGAGTCTTGATCAAGTAATGCCTCCAATTCTGCATCTTCGAAAACCTTCTCTCTTCCACCGCCATGCTGGTCTTCGACGTTAAAATCACCGTTCTTGAAGCGTTGAAACCACTGTCGGCACGTTCTTTCACTAATAGCGGCCTCACCATAGGTATTTGAGAGCATTCGATGAGCCTCAGCCGCAGATTTCTTCATACTAAAGCATAAAATTAAAACCTCCCGCAAATGACGAGAATTTGGCTCGTAAGCTGACATGTTTAATCGGGAATAACTTTATGATGCAGACACAAATCGACTAATATTTCGATGGCGTTATGTTTACAAATACTTAAGCTTATTGTATGACATCTATGATCTATTTATTCCAACTACCACTTACCGCTACTGCCATCTATTGCAAAACGGCGGAAGCAAAGTTATACACCTAAGATTAAAAAAAAAACAAAAAAAAATTAAATAGAACGAAACTGATGTTTATTTGTATGACTTCATGAAAAAATAAAATCATTATTTTTGTACTGTTATAAAAATTATATAACCTCCTTAAGGTTATAAGAACTCCTTAAGGTTAAGGTTATACGAAGAAATCAAAAGTAACATATACTCGTATGGTTAAATCAACTAAACATCTATCCTTCTCTTTCTCACCACATTTGACAATGCCTACTCATTCGATGAGACGAAATATCCTAGTCTTCAAAATATCTTCTAAATAAACGTAATTTATCAATAATATGAAGTATTTGTAATATACCTGTAAAAGCGAATGGTTGTTTGTGATCCCTGAAACTTATTAAATTCTCCTCCTTGAGCGAATTCTGATTCCCACCAAAGTAAACAGATATCGGCCAGAGTGATTAATGTGTCCGAAACAAGAGCGAGGGTGACGAAGCCAAGGGGTGGGATAAAGATTAAGGGGCCATTATGTTTGATGAGACTTCTGACAGATACACTAGCTATTAGCGCCTTAACACTTCATCAAAGGAAAGTACAACAATGTTCCTAATATGAAATACGCTACTAAATCTGATGACAATTCGTAATGTTACTTGTATGAAATAAATTTTCACAGCAACAGTTATTATATTGATTGTTTTAACGATATCAATAAATAACGTAAAGGTAAGCAATTAAAATCATACTTTTCTAGAATCTTTTAAAAACAGTTAAGCTGTTGTTGGTCTACAGTGCTATAGTATAAGGGTTCTGTGAATTCACCCAATTAGTTAAAGGTAACAAGTTTGATTCTCGCTGGTGCGCTTGATAATGGTTTTAACAAGTTTACTTTGGATATTATTAATTAACGTTATTGAAATACATATTATAATAGAAACAAGCTCAAAAAAATAATAATGTTTTGCAGAAATATGATAAAATTTTGTATAGAAGAAAGATGTGATAGAATAAAAAAATAAATAAAACATGATATAGTGACCATTTCAATTTAATAAATATGAAATTTATAATAACTGTTTCAGAATTATTTTTGTTTCTTTGTGATTTTTACGGAACAATATATTTTTTAAATGCGTTTCAAATACATGTTTACGGTGAGTCTATTTAATTATTTACAGTGGGTACTAACAACATCCCATCATCATCCCAGGATTGCCCACTATCACAAACAAGTCATACGACTTAAACTAAGAGGAAGAAGAATAAGAAGGGTAGGTACTAACCGAATACCTGGAAAATCGATTCCGCTTTTTGCTATTCTTTCATAGGCGTTACAGAGCATCTAATAATGGCGAAAGAAATTGCCAGACATTAATCAAAGCTATCTTTATTTGTAAAGTTCCATACGGAGGCCGTGACGTTATTAGTAGGGGAAGGCACAAGGCACACGGGTCCCGGGTCCCGGGATGAGCGCACTTGGCGCGCCCATAAATCAACTTGCACTTATTTAACAATTTTTATCCAATTTGCCCCTTTGTCTGTAGCGTACTCCGGAGATGGGGAATTGATTGCGAGATCAAACTCCTAACAGGGTGAGAATGAACGAAGCAAACCCTAAGATAAGTAATTTCGTAATATTCAATTTTTCTTATAGCTGTTGTATTTGGTACCCTTTACATACATTGTTCAAAAATCAATACATTTTTGAAATAATGAATATTTTACTACCTAGTTTTATTTTAAATTGTAACAATAATATTACGTTTCCTTTTTAATGAAGAAACAAAGCTTAAAAAATATTTGAGCATTTTAATTTCAAACCCTTTTATAATATCACCATTTATTTATTTAATTTTTATGATATTTAATAAATACATTTTGTTTCAAAAATGTTTGATTAGAGTTTATATTTAATATTGGTGTCTTTTGTTGGATGAAGAAAGAATGGCTAAAAAAATATACGTTAACGATGTAAATGGAGTACGGAGTCGAGGTAAACCGAGGAAAACATGGCATGACCAAATTAATCAAGTTTTAAAGGTTGGTCATGTCAGAAGCCGAAAAAATCGACGTGCGTGTATGAATGTGGAGGAAGCTAGAGAGGTATGTCAGGATAGAGTAGTGTGGCGGTCCATTCTCTCTGCTTACCTCTGCGAGGA
This sequence comes from Lepidostoma basale, assembly GCA_022606425.2. Classification (NCBI taxonomy): domain Eukaryota; kingdom Metazoa; phylum Arthropoda; class Insecta; order Trichoptera; family Lepidostomatidae; genus Lepidostoma; species Lepidostoma basale. The sequence goes on along the minus strand of JAHDVF020000606.1, from coordinate 212,363 downwards.
AACGGCGTGATGGTTTGTTGTTGTTGTTGTTGGTGTCTTTTATTATTTTTGCTTTGTTTATTATTACTATTATTATTTATTGTGATTTTATAACACTTATACTATGGTTGTATATATTTGGCCCTAATACATTATGTTTTTGTGCATTCAAATCTCTGATTGTTACCCTAAACAAAATTAAAAAAAAATTGTTAATTTATTATGCAAATAATAGTAGCATATTATTATAAAGTTAAGGCCAACGTATATTGAGAAATTGTATCTTTCCTCCGTTCGAACAAATCATCGCTTATCTCTTTACAATTCGCAAAAAAATCCGTTATAAAATGTAATGATTGCTATCATTAATATTACTTTAAGCTACTTGGTAGTACCAAACCTTATCATTCCAACAAATACTTTATTCGAATTATATCCTCAACTCGGAAGATACGACAATACTTTCTAATACAATGATAACAATGGGTATAGGGGTCTTAATTTTTTAATATAATTGGTGGCCAATATACTAGTGAGTGCAGTACAAAAGGCCGCCACGAACAATGGGCAACAGGTAACGTACAATATAATCGAATAACTGCGTGCAACCCTTCTTCAAATAAAATACGTCCAAAGATTAAATAAAAATAAAAATTTCACACGGTTTCACACCTTCGCCGCTCCGACAGATATGTTTTTTTAGTGAAAAGCCACTAATTTCAACCAAAAGATAACTTGCACCTATACAACAGTTACCCTTTCACACTTTGCCCTTTGAAGCGGGTATCTTTTTAAAAAAGATATAACAAAATCAATTGCTTCAGTGATTAATTCCATATTCTGTGGGCTAGGATCGACCCAGTGACCTTCGCCAGAAAAGGGTTGCAAGGTTCCTAACCTTTTTTTGTTGGCTCTATTCAAAAATTGATTTCGTGTCAAAGGATGTATGACACAATGACACTATTCCCTCGATTTGATGACATTTTTGACATTTTACGTAATTCGGTGAGAAAATTTTAACGGGATCTGTAATAATATTTTTTTTAAATCATAGATATTGTTTCTTGAACAATGATGTAAAAATATAATATTCATGTAAGGATAGATTTCTAGATATTTGATAATATCTTAACATGGCAAAACATGTCAATTTAATATAATGTTATAAATTTTCTGTGTTTTCAAAAATATTTAAATAATTAAATATTATTAATTTATTGTAAAATCCTATATTTTGATAAAATTATTATTTTGTATTAAAATAGGCCTTAACACTCTGGAATTCGATAATGATTTTATTTTATGAATTAAAACACTGTTTTAATATGGAATATCGACAGTTTCTTCGCTTAATCAGTAGCTTTAGTGTTATTAATCCCCCTCAACCTATATATCCATTAAAAATCTTTTTCAAAACATAACAGATTAATTCATTGAGCTTTGTTAACGTCGCGTCATGTTTCTGGTATTCTATCGAATTTTAAATAGCACGTGTAACATAAGTACATTAGTTTTTGTATTTTGTTGAGTTTATATCATGCTCCTGATAATGAAGGTGTAAAAAAATATTGAGAAAAATAAACTCAGAAGTGTAAACAGTGTTTTAATTCATAATTAATTAGTATTCATACTTTGATACAGCTTTATACGGTATTTGGTTCGGATCTCAGGTCCGTGAAAACCAAAAGTCCATTTATCAAAGAAGTACTTTGGAATGCATTGTCAAATCACATTGAGCTCTGCGCTTATACGAGTAGATGAAAAGAAAAAACAAATGCACGATCGAATCGCGTAAAAAAACATGCAGGAAAAGAAACAGACATGGTAACATTTCCGACATTCCAATATATGTATTAAGACTACAAAATAAGTTGTATATGTAAAAAAATTAATTGAAAATTGCTCAAAAAGTTTTAGATATTTAATTAGCGTGATAGCTGTAATGTCCATTACAACTTTCAAAAAACTAAAATTTCAAAATATTTGAAATTATTTTAAAAGCATTGTGTTTTCACAACATTTTTATAATGATATAATAAATAAAAGTTTTGTGAAAACGCAATGTTTTTAAAAATTATTTAAATGTGAATCCACAACATAAAGCGATCGCGAATATAAAAGAAATAATAAATTCTAAGTACAACATACCATATATACAAGATTTACATATAAATCAACATTAAAACATTTCCAGTTTGATCCAGCTTACATTGTGTATCTTTCGTCAATATTTTTGATACTTGATCAAATTTCTGCTAAATTTGGATGTTTTATTAGCTCTCTTAATCTCACTAATCACTTCGGATCTGCTATACGTGCCTGAGATGCTAATAGATGTTTTTGTGAAAGCTCTGCTTTCTAAAAGATTTAAAATATTTTATGAGAATGTTTGTTTTTCTTTCAAAAGCATAATCAAATGCTTGAATATGCCTTAGGAAGGCGATATATTTCATAAATAATTAACAAAGGTTACCACAATTTTTCATTAATAATCTATTGTACCAACTTATGCGTAGATACTTCGAACACACACTAAGATATAACATGACTACGTAGGTATTTTTGAATATATTGAATGCATTTATGTACACGCCCTTTCGAATCTTAGAACTTATGTATATCTAAAATATTTTATCCCTTCTTTATATTAGTTATTCCAAGTCAATTGTGCATCAATGTAGTGAACCGACTCACTCCTAACTGATTCTTTTGTTCGGTGTTCATTACACATCTACTTACATACAAGATTCTCTTTACACTGGACCATATTAATGTACTAATAACCGACTGGCTTTTGATCATTTTTTCATCTAAAATTTCGCATAAATACCGGGTTATCAGAAAACTTCAAATCGATTTTTGTTCCAAAAATTTATATTTTTCCACTTATATACAGAGAAATTTTACTTGAAAAACTTTCATTTATAAATTTCACTTTGACCCATCATGTAAAATTTCATATCAAATATTTAATTACATTATAAACTAATTACATGAAAAACTACATTATAAAAGTTAGATTTTGTTTTATATGAATTACGTATATCGCCTTCCTAAGGCATATTCAAGCATTTGATTATGCTTTTGAAAGGAAAACAAACATTCTCATAAAATATTTTAAATCTTTTATAAAACAGTCGTTTTCAATCATACCTTCGCATAGCTTTTACATAAATTAAATATTTAATGCAATTGAAACATTCTGAAGAAGTTTTATTATATAATATAACATATTATTTTGTGGGAGTTTCGCTTTATTAAGGTATTATAAAATTATGTATTAGGCATTGCCTTAGCAAGGTAAAGCATATCATTCCCATAGAATAAAATATATATTTAAAAAAAAAACTTTTTCTGAATATTGAATTTTACAACATTGTTCAAGAAACATTAAACACCGTTTTCATTAATTTTATGTTTAATGTTGAATTTTATATTATCGTTAAAGAAACAATAATCAATCAAATACGTATGAATTTAATGAATTAGACATATTTAAAAGTATATTAAATACATGCCTAAATTCGTAATTAAAAAAAAACGTGTTAATATACTAACGTAATTCATTTATAGATTTGTGATCACCCTGTTTTGATACAGAAAGTCAATTCAGACATATTTCCAAAGATGCCGTTTTATATTTTTACTTCCTCCGGTGGGGGGGCCTGTGAGCGTTGTCAGGTCTGTATTCAAAATTCAAAAGCTTAGAATATTTTTCAAACGGACCCCGCTGATTGGTTTACAACAATGAGTCTGTTTCGCCACAGGGTGTTTCTACCCTCCGAAACTTGGCACAGAGGAACTTTTGTCGCAGACAGGACATTGGGAACTCTTTCAATCGGAATTTCCAATTCAAAAGGTGATTCAGTATGAAAGAATGTAATTACACGTTGTGTATTTGAGCAGTACTTACTGATGAGCCGATTATATAAATGTTTAAATGTATAATACATAATTATTTCCAATAAATGTAAACGGAACTAGAAATAGAGGAAGATAGAGAAAATTTTGGCGCGATCAAATAAATCAAATAATTAAACGTAAGGAGTCGGAAAAATCGACGTGCTTGCATGACACGATGTATGAATGTTGAGGAATCGAAGGAGTTTATCAGGAAAGAACAGTGTGGCGGTCCATAATGTCTGCCTACCCCTTCGGGGAGACGATCTGATGTTTAGTTAGTTAGTTTTGGCCTTAAGCTAAAGAATAAAAATATATACACATATCTAATTTAATAAAGAAATAATCTTTTTTTTATGATGGTTCACGACAAAAATATTGTGATGTTGGTATCCATTAATAACTCTTACTCTGAATCTGTAATTATGGCTATAAGAAATAAGTTGCCAATCAGATAAACATAAAATGATAGTTAATATTGACCATTAGATTAATGCTAAAGCAAATATCTAATTCATCTCACTAATTTACGATTTTAAATGATATTTCATAACACAAGCTAATGGTAGAAAATCAAATATAAAACATTTCAATTGTGGTAACGTTCATTTTTACGATTTACATTTATTAAATAAATAACAAGTCAATTGTTATTTAATGCAGATGTAAACGTCTGTTTATTATAAGCTTTTTTGTAATAATCTTTGTAAGTTTTTTGCCTTGCTAGGATACTTTACCTTACTATTAATGATCACATATTAGTATAATGTTGTGGTTTAAAAGGTTTTATCGTAATTTGTGTGCAAATTAAGTGTGTAAACTAAGAAAATAAAGTATGTAATATTTATTTTAAATAATTGATAATGCACACGCAAAGGCGAAAAATGTCACTCACATAAAATATAATAAAACTGAAATTTTCATTAGTATAAAATATTTAATATGTATTCGTATGAAGCAATTAATTTGTGGTGTGACATTATTTAATAATAATAATAATACACTATTAATAGTTGTATCTAAACGACTTTATTTGTTAACACCAACCGGTTTCGCTCCCGCCGGAACTTCGTCAAGGTTTATTCTACCACCCTGACGAAGCTCCGGCGGGAGCGTAACCGGTTTGTGTAAACAAATAATAAGGTAGATACAAATGTTTAAAGTATATTATTATTTTTATTAAATATTTAATAGGGAGTTTTGCACCATTAATTTAATCAAATAAAAATAATTAATTTTAATTGCCACTTTGGCAGTTTGGGGAGGATACATGGCACTATAAAATTTATTTCAATAATTAATTTACATTAAAATTTATTATTACTATTAACTTTATTCCCAATTTACAAACACTATGGAAATATATAAATGTAGAAGTATTGGTGAGTAATTAGATTAATTTTGATTTATACTTATTATTTAAAAGCTTTTTCACTAATGTATTATAATTGTACCTATGTATAACTGAAGAAACGAATATTAACAGGTTCGTCGTAGTGATAAGTAATAGATTATTAAATCAAGGGATAAACCGAAGTGAAGTTATATGATCAATAAAGTTTTTATCTTTCGATGTTTTCGACATATTAAATATAGATTACTAACTACCTAACTAACCATCATGACATTTCGCCGGAGGAGTAGGCAGAGAGGATGGATCGCTACAATGCTCTGTCCTGGCATACCTCTCGGGCTTCCTCTACATTCATACATACAAATTAATCAATTACTTTTAGTAATTGATTAATTTGGTGATGCCATGTTTCCTCGGTCATCTTCGGCTTCTTTTTCCACTCACGCTGCTTGTGTACAACTTTTTAACCATTCTACTCTCATCCATTCGTTCCATATGTCCATCTCTGGGATCCTTTTTTTAATTTTATCCATGATGCGATCATCTGCCTTACATTTCTTTCTTATTTAATCGTTCTTTATTCTATCATACAACGTTTTCCCGGTTCCTTAATATAATATAGGTAACTATTATATTAAGGAACCGAAGCAAGAGCCAGACACTGTCAGAACCGAACATCTTCTAAAAACGAAAGAAATGCAAACATTGAAACCAATCGTGGATAGAACATGGTAGTACCTTAGACATATGGTACCTTTAAAGATTCGCAAATCCTGCAAAATTAATGACCAACGGGATAGAGTAGGCAGAGAAGAAAATTCTAGAGAGACCACATCGAGAGGTTTGAATCTGCGAGGATTACCATCGATCGTTCTTTGCTAACCAAGTCTAAACAGATCGCAGGATCTATATAAAGGAGTAGAAGGAGTAAAATGAAATGAATAGGTAAGGCACAGTAAACAGGAAAACACCGAAACAACTCATAATTTTCATATTTCCAAAACGAAAACACACTTTTCCGAACCGTAATAGTCGTTAAAATAATCAAAACAGCTTTCAGCGATAAAGCCCTCGGAAAAATTGAGCTGGTAATTGAAATAACAAACAAACGGTAAAAGATCTCAAAGATATGACTTCCCGAACTCCCGATCCCGCTCTCGAGAATCGGGAGTCAGTACAATAAACAATAAATAAATTCTCCCCTCCGCCGTACGATGATCGTTAAATTATAAATTGAAAACAATAAACATCTTATACTGCTCGAGACGGCCCTAAAACACTGCGCCATTTCATTTCAGGGCTGCGAAAAGATCATTCGTATATGTGTATTTTTTTTAATTCACGATTTAAAATGTTCTATTGAAAAGCTAGATGGAGAATTTAATGCGGCAGCCATGACACTTTCCGGACTGTTTGGTATATTTATGATTGATATTCAATATTGCATTAATAACACAAGTTATAGCGACATTGCGATACAAAAGCCTATCGTGAAATGGTACCAGCGTTTAGGTAATTATTTATTATATTTCTACAGAAAAATAGTTATCAAAAAATATGATTGGTCTCTCCAATACATGTGAAACAATTAACAGAAGTTTTACTACAAATATCATTGAAAACTTTTTTGTATTTAGTGTATTTTCAAAGCGCTAATTAAAATACTGTTTTTTAGCTTTCACTTCACGGTTGCATAATATCATAAAAATGCATTTTAATTACCATTTTTTGCAAACCTATTTCAATGCAAATGCATTTTCATTGAGACAATCGATTACCACAATAATTGCCCCTATGGAGGTAAAATAATATCGTAACCGATTGACAATTCGTAAATCAATCAGCTAATTTGATGATTTTAAGAAGTGACTTTTTAGATAGAAAAAAATGTGATGTGCATGTATGCATCATGATCATGATTTTGTTGTAATTTATATATTGATTAACTTTGTTATGAAAATTCGTTGTAAATAATGCCATCATTTGTCATAATTTTGAAAGGAAAAAAACGTGAAATAATTTTTTATTTAATTATAAATGAATAAAAAGTTCAATAAACAACATTGTGTCATTTTAAAATAATTACATCGTTAAACTACCGAAAGGCGCGTGTATTGAATTGTTTTTAAATATTTAATTTTACAAAATTGGATCAGCCCTATTTTAAAACGGTTTTTCAGACGAATTGTTCTGATCGGAGCTCATTATCTGAGCACTAACATTGAAATCTTTTAGAAATTACTCGGCGTGAGTTCTCCGTGAATTCATCAACTTCAATTTCAATTCAACTCCTGACTCCCATACATCTCACGTCTATACATCTCCGCCAATAATCCGCGGTGGGGTTTTCCTGTAATTTCAATTGAAGTATCCGAGTTACAAAAGAAATTTAACAAGGACCTGATATAATATATACTCTAGGGTAAGAACCGAAATAATACGGACAGATTCTAATGATATTTTTTATTGTGTTCTTAAAACATTTTTTATAAACGATTATAAAAATTAATTAATTAATATAAATAAATCAAAATACCTATAAATCTTCCAAAAAGGGGCTAAGTTAAAATACATATTTTTGTGAAAATACAATGTTTTTCCAAAAAAAAAATCTAATTTAAAAAGTTACATCATTTTTTGGTTCCTATAAAAATTTTGAAAAAGATGAGAAGTCTACGTGGAAGAGGTCTGAGAGAAATTAGAAAGATCTAGAGAATGGAGATATTGGCAGAGACAGGAGCAAGTGGAGGACCGTTATTATTATGAAAATTTATTAAAACGTTTCTTTTATATAAAAATTGTTATGGGAAGAAATACTAGCCCAAGTAAACAAGACAGCTGCAATCTCTGGTAGCTACTTTAAAATCCACAATATGGAAAAACAAAGACAGTCATTAAGAGAATCTATAAAGCATGCGTAAGACCAATAATAAGAAATGGCGTCGAAACAAGAGCAGACACGGTAAAGACCAAACAAGTTTTGAGGACTTCCGAAATGAAGACACTGAGAGATCGCGTGAGGAACACCAGAATAAGAGAGATATGTGAGGTTGAGGATATTATAAGATGGAGCAGACAGCGAAAAAGGGACTGGTACGGTCATGTTCAAAGAATGGACACCACTGGACTCCCCTATATTGCACTGCATAATCAGCTTCGTGGGACTAGTCCTCGTGGAATCTACCTCACAGGAGGAGCAACACTCTGGAGAACAGACCGCAAAGGTCTACAACAAGGAAGAAGAAGAAGAAGAAGATTGTTATATAGAAGGGATATAATATTAAAAGGAAAGTAATGTGCCTTAACAAGTGGCGTTATGCAAAACGTAACACCCGGTACCCCTACAAACTACATAAAGTCGAGCAATCCTTCCACCATAATGCCAAAAGAAATAAGAGAATTAGGCCCTTCCATTAACATGACGAAGAAAAATATTATAATATTTTATTAGAATGACATATTTCACCTAGCTAGTGCATTATCAAGATTTAATAATTCCTTAGTAAGGCGATACATATCAATCCCATAAAGTAATAAAAACATCTAGAAAACAGACGTTTTCATTTATGTTAAATATTTAATAGGAAGTTTACATCATTGTTCAATAAACAATAAATAGGTCTTGTAATAAATTGAACAACGGTTTTGATACTTAAGCCCAAGTTATTGATGTATTTTAATATGGGGAGGGCAATGTATTTTTGAATAGGAAACAACGAGGTGTATATTGTTTGTGGTTAGGAAACTGCACGCCATGGTTTTAGAGCTCATTACGCTTATTTAAATTTGAACGTCTCAATTCTCCACATTGAAAAAATGTAATGTTCAATAAAATATAATACATAATAAAAGTTTCTAAAAAATCTAGACAAATAAATATAATACTCGTATGTAAATGTTCGTTTGTTACTAATCATAAATCTTCGAAACTTATGCACCGATTGCTTTTAAATTTTGATACAACGTTGCATTTGAATTGGCGCGTGTTTTTATCCGTGTGAATAAAAATTTTAATGTTCGTTTATTCGTAATATTAAATCTCCGTTTTTTTTTATCGGGATGGGAGGGATTTGATCTCCGGGAAGAGAGGGCGGGAATTTGGTAAACAAACTCTCACTACCGCCGGGCGGGATAATTTTATGAGATCCGTAACAACCATGCCTGTCCCGAATATATGTAGCCGAGATGCTCAGTGTTGTGGTTGGAAGTACTTATTAAAATAAGATTTATTTTAATTGTTATAAATAAAATACTCGAGATTTCTTAACAAGAACAATGGCAGCTCGACGAGGACTCTAACTCAGATGATTAAACATTCTATATCCATTATTATAATAATAAAATAATGCAAAACCAAACTGAGCCGCAGCAACGCGTAGCCGGGTTACAGCTAGTACATAATAAAATATGATATATAATAAATAAATAAAATGATACCAATTTGTCGAGCAATGCAGTTGAAATGTTGAATTTTATTTTTTACTAAAATAAGTCACTTTTTTATCGACTAATAATGTTCCTGCTAACATCGACCTGGCAAAGGTGGACGAAAATGGAATAAAATGAAAATCGCTCAGTGAAAGGTGTGAAATTATTATTAACGAGAGAATATAAAATTCTGATGAGTTAAGAATTACGCAGAACGGACATGTAAAGGGCCACTAAAATGCGATAGATTAATCTACTCATATAAATATTAAAATAGAATAAATGCGAGTAAAATGAGTTCTCTTGGTAATAAATCTAACAAAAAGGTGCCAAATATAAAAAGTGAACGCTGTGTAAATGAAAGAGCTATGAACAAAATATGAATTGTTCATTTAGATGGTCGGATATTTCGAAATATATATTATAAAGAAGGTATTCGTTGACGATATAAATTAAGCAAAAATTAAAGGAAGACTTAAAAAATTTGGCATGATCAAATCGTTCATATTTTAAAAGTCAGCTGCATAAGCTGTGGAAGAAATCGACTAATTAAGAATATGTATGAATGTTGAGGATTCGTAAGAAGTGTGTCAGGAAAGAATAGTGTGGCAGTCTATCCTTTTTGCCTACCGATTCTGGTAAACGACACGATGGTCAGGTTGTTAGTTATCACTAATTTAATATATTTATGTTTCTTTGGATATACGGAAAGAATGAATTTAAATGAAAATTTACACTATTAAAAGTTACTTTAATTGTTATTATTTATAAATATGTAATTTATTTAATTTGTTCCGTATTTTATTTTTATTATTTAATTTTAAATTTATAGATTTAAAATAATGCAACACTTTGTTTTTAACCACGGATGGTGATTATAATAAATAATAACTATTGTATTATTATATATTGCTCTGATGAAGCTTGGGTTGGCATCAATTATAATAACCGTATCGTGATTAAATACAATGCGTTTTATTATTATACTTCTATAAGTTTAAAATGTCTAACCACATAGCGAATGCTTCATCCCAAAAAACTTTTTTACTTTTATAACAAAGCGTTATTTAATTTTAATTTAAATACAATTTTAAAAGGAGTTTATACCACCAAATACAGTTTTTTAATGATTTATCAATGGTTTCAGTAATATGAAGAAAAAAAATCAATAACGTAGTGAGCAGAAATCAGTTCAATTTTAAATAGAGATATACGAGTATAATTGCCATTCTGGACATGAAAATGAATTTAATTTTCCCTTAAATGGGAAAGGGGTCTGTGCGATGGGGCTGAAACCATCCGCAGGGCGGGGTATTCTGTATTGCCAATGTTGTAAGCACACAAAATTGTTAAATTAATTTCCAATGGCCCGCGGCTATCAATCCAACCCCCCTGCATTAAAGGGGTGGTCAATCTCAAATATGTATTTGAAAGCTGTTTTTATTATATATACACGTATGTATTATACATATACCTACTTCTTATGTTAATTCTTCGACGTCTAGCTTTATTGAGTAAACGATAATTGTTTTGATTCTACTTATTTGACGTGTAATTTTTATTTTGTGGTTATTTAGTAATTATAATAATATTGAATAAGTAATATTTATCTTTCTTTAGATTTTGGTAAATAATAAATAAGGTTCCCTTAAATATTTTATTTTATTGACATTTTAAATGAATTTGGAAATAATTTATGGTATTACTATTTAAAAACAAATGAGCTAAGTTTTTTAGATATAAGGATAAATTAAACATATTTATAAACAATCATAAAAAGTATTTGTGTAAAATAAAAATGTGGTACATAATTTTTCCTACTGAAGTAGCTTTTCAATTCCAAGGGTATTACAATGGAATTCAACAGTGTTCTCGCCTCCTTCAATAAATAGTTATATTATCAAAGACCTTCGTGGCCGTGTGGTAAGTGCATTGACTGCCACCCCGAAGGTTCCGGGTTCGAATCTTGGCGAGGGCAAGGTGATTGTCACACTGTCTTTGGTCTGATTTCACGTGACAATAAAATGGCGATATATTAGCTACCTATCACATGTCACGAGAATCACTATGATAGCTATATAAATACCCTTTACATAGATTTAGCTCATGCTGTCATGATGTAAAGAGCGATTCAACAAAACAATAATAAAAATAAAATGTTTGAGCACGTTTTAGATAGACGAAACATATCATTCACACAAAATGTAATAAAACTTCTAGAAAACAGACGTTTCCATTCGTATTAATTTGTAGGAACTTTTCTGTTTCAGAACCTGGGGTACAGGATAAAAATATTGAGCATCCCTGTCCGCCCCCCAGCACGGACAGGAGAGCCGGTGAAACAATCGGCCGGTATCACAACACCCACCGTCCTCCCCCGCGCCCCGTGTTTACCTTCCGCGGTGCGGACACAATGCGCCCCCCCGGGACGGATTAATAAATAAGCTGCCGGCGTTTCAATATTTGACATGATCAATTCTCGCGTGCGGCGCTGCGGGCCTCTCGGAATAGACGCTGATTGGGCAGGGCTTAGCGGGAGATGTGATAACACGAAAGCTGACTTCATTACTCCATATCATTTCCACATAATTGATTAAAAAGTGAACAAAAAAAACTAACTTACTAACCATCACGCGGTCTCTCCGAAGGGGTAGGCAGAAAGAATGGACTGCCACACTTTTCTTTCCTGACATATTTCTCTCGCTTCCTCAACATTCATACATCGTGTCATGCACGCGCGTCGATTTCTCTGACTCCTCACATGGCCGACATTCAATATTTGATTTATTTGATCGTGCCACATTTTCCTCGGTCTTCCTCTATTTCTGGTTCCATTTGTAATACAAAAAACAAAGTTATTTAATTTAACAGTTTTAATACGTTTATTCCTTTATAATAATACTCGTATTTAGTTTAATTCCACTTATATTTATGGCTTCAACCAGTTTCGGCAGCTTGATGGATGGATTTGACCTAGGTAAGGCCTAGGAAAACGTGACGCGATCAAATAAATCAAATATTAAATGTCGGCCGTCTAAGGAGTCGGAGAAATCGACGTGCGTGCATAAAACGAGAGAAGTATTATATGTCAGGACAGCATAATGTGGCTCTCCAAACTTTCTGCCTACTCTTGCGGCGAGACTCCTCGATTTATGAATATCAAAATCCATAAACATGCTACTACGAGTACAGCAGGATTAGTTAATATTTTTTATTTTAGCCCTACACACAAATATTTTTTCTTCTCCCCCACGGGACAAATTGAAGAACCAGGAAATGAATAGATATTCCGGAAACCAATATAGATTAACAGTAGTAAGCCGTAAGCTGCGTGGTTCACGCGATTTGCAGTGCCACGTGTGTTGTGATTCACTATTTCGTTGAATGAAGTAAAGGATTAATAATTTTGGTCACATGACCCATCCAATTATACGGCAAAAATCGATATATACGAATACAGTTAGATGTATTATGTTAATACACGGAAACCTAAGAATTTCTTTAATACTGTACACATGAGTTGAAATATACCTTTCAGTTCTACCAAAACGGTCTGATGATATACAATAAGAAAAACTACTGGTGACTGGATGCAGAAGGCACAAAATAGGAATATTCGGAGAAGTATGAAAGAAGCCTATGTCCAGCAGTGGACGACATCGAGGACGAAATCATAAGTAAATGTAAAATTCATGGAATCAGCGAAAATAATATTCACGACCTTAAAGGAATAAATATTTATGTTTTATAATCTTCTTTTCTTTTAAGATAAACTTAAGGTGTTAACACTGTGGAATTTATTGTTTTTTTACATATGAGAAAACCACGAAACATGTCCACTCCACTCTCTTTTGACCTTGACCATCCCTCTCCATTCTCCGGGTTTTCCAGTTTCTCCCAAACCTCTTCCACGCAGTCCGTCCATATTTTTCTTGGTTTATCTATTTTTTATAAACTTTTGAAATAATGAATATTGTATTTTCAATATATTGTATATTTTGGCACTTTTCATAGATCATAGATTCTGTTTTGAAATCCAGGTTTTTTTTTTACATATATTTAATGAAACGCGATTATCAATTTAATCGGTATCTATACACTTTACCTAAATTATTCAATTAATGTCTTCACATTTTTTAGCAATATTTTTTTCTCTTGGGGCAAAAGGTACCTACTAATAATACATACATGACTCAGAAAGCTTAAAACTTTTTTATGCCTTTGCAATAAACTAACATTACTGTTTCAAACAATTAAAATGATGAAGCATTAATATGCAGAAACAAAGAGACGTCTTTCCGATGCGTGGGCTCTGCTTCGTGTCACAATAAATAACAACAAAATATCTCGACAAATCTCTTCGTTCGCGTACAGACCCGTATATACGTTAATTTGCATATATCGCCTAACATATTTTTACCTTTCTGTGATTTGTACTCACGCGCGTAACGGTGATGTGTACACAATACACAATTCAAATTAATATCTGAAAAATGCAACGTTCATAGGATAATTGCTTCAATTAATAGCAGTTAAAGCTTTAAATTATTCATGTAATATTTTTAATCTTATTTGTAAAAAAATCACCAAACACTCAACAAAATGATCACCCACGTAAACTAAACGATACCAACCACCGCATGCCGATTTAAATCGATTTTTCCAATGTAAAGTTATTGAAAAAAGTTAATAAGTAACATTAGGTCGAATGGAAATATTTAAATTTGACTTTAACTTTCGCACCAAAATGGAATTGGATCGTATGAATACCTTCAGTCGATATATATGAACAAGAATCTGGGATTTGTCGATGTAAATCGTGGGATGAAAAAAAATATTAAATACATAGTTAGCCTGCATGACACGACTTACTAAGTAAAAGTTACGAGGAGTATGCCAAAGCAAAGATAGGCAATCCATCATTTATGACTATTCTATGATTTTATTTATGCTTATTACTAAAAATCTAAATAACTAGCAAACAATCACGCAGTTTTACCGGAGAGGAAAGTGAACGTGAATGAAAAGAATGAACTGCCACACTGTTATAACAAAATTCAAAATAATCCAGAAATGTTCTCGGGCATGCACATCGTGGGCATTTCGAATTACTTTCTCGGAGAATCGAAATATATCTCTCTCTTGCTCTCTCGTATTCAAAATATTCTCGTACTCTTTATTTCTTCTTCTTCTTCAAGTGCCCTGTCGGGTCCCCCCAACGTTAGCGATCACCTCGGCGAACCTGTCCCTGTCCTCTCAACACTTCGGATGCCGGTCCACTCCCTCACGTTTCGCAGCCAGGACATTTGTCTCCTTCCGGGCTCTCGGCGTCCCTCAATTTTTCCCTCCAATATCAGTTGGAGAAGGTGGTACTTTTCCCCACGCAGTATATGACCCAGATATGAGATCTTTCGAACCTTGATAGTTGATAACAATTCCCTGTCAACTCTAGCTCGCCTCAGGACTTCGGTATTGGTAACCACGTCTGTCCAGGGAATTCTGAGCATTCGGCGATGGAGCTACATTTCAAATGCTTCTAGTCTGTTCATTGAGTTAACTTTTAGGGTCCAAGTTTCACACCCGTACAATAAAACAGACCACACATAGCATTTGATCATTCTCTGGCGAAGTTTCAAGTTTACGTTATCATTGCAGAAGAGTGATTTCATTTTAAACGTAGCTCTTGCTGCCTCGATTCTGCATTTTATCTCTACATCTGGGTCAAGAGATTGTGTTAGTATGCTGCCGAGGTATTTAAATGTTTCCACCCTTTCAACGTTACGGCCGATCAAATGCAATACTGATCCACTGTAGTCAAGCCGTCCGAATGTCATCCATTTGGTTTTGCTGATATTTATTGTTAGCCCCAATCTTTCACCGGACTCGTCAACAAGATTAAGGAGGTTCTGAAGATCGCTGACACTTTCAGCTAATAAAACAGTGTCGTCGGCATATCTTATATTGTTTATCACAACGCCATTAATTTTCAGTCCTTTCTCGGTGTTGATGAGGGCTCGTTTAAAAACATAGTCGGAGTAGAGATTAAATAACAATGGTGAAAGGATACAACCCTGTCTCACACCTCGCTGGATGGTAATTGCGTTAGACTTCTCGTATCCGTGTCTTATTTCGGCTGTTTGGAACCAGTACAGGTTTTTCATAAAATTTAAATCTTTGGTATCAATATTGCACTCTTTATTTAATGACATTTATATAATGATACTAGCTATCCGTGGCTCTATCGGATGGCATTTCTTTTGGGAATGCTTGGGACCAACTCTTTGCAGCTTCGAAGAGGTGGGCATCTCATAACCCATTTCTTTAGATTATTCAGGGGATATTTCGAGAACTCGGCCGTGCTGGAGGGTGTTCGGCTTTTTGTTCCTGATGGATATCTCCGACAGCGACAACATAGATTGTTTTACATACCGGCTGCCCGAACCAACCTGCTTCTGGTGACACCGGTGGAAAGAGCAATTAATCTGCTAAACGCGGTCTCCTCGGAGATCGACATCTTTCATATTAGTGAAAGTACGTTAGAAGGCAAATACTCTTAATTCTGGAGAGTATCTTGTCTTCCTAATGTCGAACCATCTCTCTTGCGTTTCTGGTAGTATACTATATACAATATATTATTTTACCTGTTCTCAATAGATGCCTTAAAATTAATTTTGTATTGTCTATTGATAAGGTAAACTGATTTGATTTGATTTGATACAATATCTTGGCCTTCCTCGACTTCTTTATTAATATGAAATTTTATAAAACAAAAATCCATTGCGTACATGTGAAAATAGTCCTTTTGTCATCATATTTAAGATAGTTTTTAGCTTCCGATTCCTGCCGACGTATCTGCTACCGAATGCAGCACACAACGCCTGAATGCTCAAGTAATGTACTATAGGTACGTATAAGAGAATCGGTAAATCATTTCCAGCATGTAACAGCGTAGCGGGTCAAGAGAGACGTCCAATCATTTGAAGGATTCATTATTGTATCCGACGCTAGCCGCGAGACCGACATCGCCCAATAAAAACACGACTTTACGACCATTAAAAGAAAGATGGCGGCGTGTTCCGGCCGGTGCGCGCGGGAATCCAGCCTCTGGCACGTTCGCGAGGAATTCGAATTTCAAAATTAATGTATTTTCTTTCGCGCTTTCCGCAGCCGCCATGTCATCGTTGGAACTTATTTATTTTGATGCGATTGGTGCGTGAGCCGACGCGCCTAGGCGGCTAATTATTGGCATTATGTTTCCAACTTTTGAAACTGAATTCAAAACATCGATTCTCAGTGATTATTGGTGGAATTTTGAAATATAGAATTTATGTATTTATGGTCAATTTTTCTTTATCTTTCTAAGACGACCTTCGTGGCAGAGTGGCAACAGCTATGACTGCCACACCTAATGTCCCTGGTTCTATTCCCGGCGTTGACAGTATGATTCTAAGATTGTCTTTGGTCCGGTGATGAATTCACGTAACAATAAAATGGCGATAGCTACCTATTACATGTCATGAAAATCATTATAATAGCTATAAACTTTACATAGATTTGGGTCGCATACAATTATCTAAATAGCTTTTCAAGAAAATGACAATCATTATTTTTATTATGTTAATCTGGAAGATTCTACAATGATTTAGTTGGTGCATTTAGAACATAGGTATAGACTAAAAAACCTATTTTACTAGCAATGGGGTTTGAACATATTTTACTCAATTCCTTTGACCCTTTAGATATATTCCACGTTTATTATTTTACTTCTAGGGGCAAGGAAGGTGCCTACAAGTGTGGTGTTGTTATCACTATTACACCCGGCGCCCCTGGAAACGATACAAAATCGGCCAAACTTTCCACCACAATGTCAAGAACAAGAGGAAAACCAGGTCATTTTTAGCGCCACCTCTGCGATGTATGAAATTTTCTGCCATTGATACGAAGAAGAAGAATCTGACCCCTGTGTATCGTCCATCGGACATGGGTATAATTTCTATATATATTTATAAGTTTCAGGTTTGCAGCAAGATCTATTAATATCAGGTTAATTGAACCCAATAACTATACACAATATTTCTTCTTTTAGCTATTGATCTCATGAGATGGGATAGGTAGTTATTTTATCAATTCAATTCACCAAAGATAGCGAAAAATATGTTTCCACACTGTTATCGTCGATAATCGAACTCGGGACCTTCGGTGTGGCAGTCTATGCTGATAACACTCTGCATGAAGGTCGTCCGTCATATACGAGTATATAATACATAAATTTGTTGTAAATGAATCAAAAAATTCATTTCTAATTTTTCAATTCAATAATGAGAGTTGATTGCATCTCTGAAGTAATTCAAATATGCGAGGGTTGTCATATAGTTCCGGGAGGCGCAATTAAAATCTGAGTGCTTAATGATCAACGCTTGATTGTGGTAGAGAAATCTCTACTTCCAAAATTATGTAAATAATTATATTGCTCTCTCTTTTCTAATCCTACACACGGTTCATATTCACTAGTTTATTCACGAGTGTATGTTTTAACAATTTCATTTAAAATCTTTTAAGATTTTTCAATGACACTTATGTCCATATTTCACTATTGTTATATCCATACAAAATATTTTATTTTAGATTATTTTCCTTAACACCATTAATCCATTGAATAAATGCCTTTAAATATTTGTATTATTAGACTTAATGCTAAATTATTATTAATTCAAATATATAGATATAAGACGAAACAAGAAATAGAGGAAAAAGTGGCACGATCAAATCAATGTACCCACTATTAAATATCGGATACGTGGTGAGTCGGAGAAATCGGCGTGCGTGCATGACAAGTTGTATGAATGTTGAGGAAGCGAGAGAAGCGTGTCAGGAAAGAACTCGTTCTGCCTACCCCTTCTGAGAAACGGCGTGGTGGTTAGTTAGAGTAAGCTAGATTGATTTGTCACATTTTACTTTAGGGATTATTTTATTGTAGTAACAGTCAAAATAACGGCTTTTGCATTATGCATTCGATGCAGTAATTTGTTTTAGTTGGTAATGTGTTATTATCTTAATTATATTAATATACATATGTACATAAAAATATACAAAAACTAACTAACAAATTAACCATCACGCCGTCTCCTCGAAGGAGTGGGTAGGCAGAAAGAATGGACTGCTACACTGCTACATATTTGATTTATTTGATCGGTCAATATTTAATATTTATGTTTGTTTTTTTATTTAAAATTTATATTTATTTTAAGAGATATGAAAATTATTATGCTTGTATCCATTTTTCATCCTTGCGCAATTTGTAACCTAAAATTAAAACATCAACGTGATAAATTGGAGGGAAATTTCGAACGCAACCCACGAGCTCTAAACTGCGATCGCTTATCAAGATGGCACGATGGAAAAATTGAATACTTAAGCGAGAATAAAACACGAATAGGCTTTCACAGCTAGGGTGCCCCACACCCCACGCTGGAGAGGGCGCTGAGGACTCCTGGTCACAAGTCTGTTTTATAAACTAAACGTCGGGGGGTTAGGCGCACACTCCTCAAAATATTTTAGTTTCCTACAACTAATGCAATGATGTTTTTATTTGAGAATTTATTCAAGATATTTTAGAATTAATTTTTATGAGCCATAGCAGTAGTTTCTTTTTAAAGATGTGTATTATGAAGAAAAAAAATCGTATTTTGTATTTTCGTGTCTGAATATTTGAATGTATGTCTTCGTGGTCCATAGTTTTTTTTAATGAGATATCTAAATTTAAGACACGTATAGTTATAGATATTAGTACTCGATTGACGATGCGATCCAGGGGATATATTTATATCTGTAGATCCCAATGTTTATTTCTTAATAAAAGCAATTACTTAATGCTGCGCAATATAATGGTTACCATAAAAGCATTGTATTATATTATTTGTTACATATAGTTTTATATCATAACTCAGGCAATAGAATAAATAAATAATCAAAAATAATAATTTGTGCATTTTTAAATTTAGATTAATAGTTTCAACCGATGAAGGTAGAAATCAGTAGTAATAAGGTTTTTAAAATTATTTTTCAAATATGAATTGTATAATAATTTAACGTATGTATTAGGCAACAGTTAATAAAATATTTAGTATTGATATTTTCAAATTATGTTAAAAACAAAAGCAGTTTTGATGAAAACAAAAAATAATAATGGTTTTGCACTAGTCTGTCGATACCAGCTACGCTAGTGAAATCGGTTGCTGTCGGAATAAAGACAAAAAGTGGTAGTAGTTATTAAGGAAACAGCGTTTCATTATTTATTTTTCTTTGTTAACAATAATATTTTTGCAAAATATTTCAAATACCAAATACCAACATTAAATTTTTATAAGCAGTCATCTTCTTCTTCTTCTTTTAATAGATCTGACGATCTGTGACACAGAAATCATGTCTCGTCGGATGATGAGATCCAGCTGTCCCTCCATCTCTTAGGCGGTCTTCCAGGTGGGCGGTGTCCGGAGGGGATTTCATAAGCGGCTGTATATGCGAGTCTGTCACCATCCATTCGGGCTACATGGTCCCTCCAGTATTTTCTTCTGGATCTACTCCAATGAACGATATCCTCTATTTCGCAGGTTTTTCTAATGTCTACGTTGCGGACATGATCTCGGAGGGTTTTTCCAGTAATTAATTTTAGGACCTTCATCTCCGATGTTCTTAGTAGTCCCTTGGTTCGCACCGAAGACCTCATCTATCTGCTTCCATGGCTGTCGATCCTGGGCATTACGCATCCATGTCGTACCGGCGGTCTTTTTTTAATGTCGTCCCTCCAACGAAGTTAAGAACGTTCTGGGTTTCGGGTCCCAGTTCTAGGACACCAGCAAATTAAGCGTTTTGTCCATCTATCGTTAAAGCTGCGAACAACATGGCCTACCCGACACCATTTTAGTGCTGCCACTCTTCCGATAATGTCCGACATTATTTACATAATGAAATAAAAAATATATACGAGAATAAAAAATCTTTTTAAAATGTTCATTTAGTTAAAATCCACTAATGTTTGTGTGTTTGGCCGGTTTCGGTAGTTCGCTATCAACTTCTGGCATCTTCATTATTTACATCGTTTAATCGAGGTCAGAGCCGATACCAATAGAACTAAGAACCTTCTTAGAGTAGCAGAAATGCGAACCCTACGCTCCATCGCAGGTAAAACCCTCAGAGATCGGATCAGAAATAAAATGATAAGGTCTGTCTGTGGTGTTGAAGACATAGTGAGATGGAGAAGAAGCAGAATGTGCTTTTGGAGAGACCACGTGGACCGCATGGAGAATACAAGAATTACAAAAATTGTTAAACAGATAGCTGGACATCATCATCCCAGGACAGCCCACCGTCACAAACAGGTCACACGACCTAAACTAAGAGGAAGAAGAAGTTTAATCGTATTTTTTATCAATATTTGAATGCAAATATTATAACAATTTAATCAAATTTTTGAGAATCGCTGCCAACCGAAAACCGCATTGCTCAAAAAATACTACAAACGTGAGCAGTTCATTAGGGATTAAGCCCTCTGCCCTTGGATAGTTAGGGCGACGCGTCCGCCGGCTACCCACGCCGCGAGACTCGCACTTTGATCATGCGGTAATGGCTCTAAACAATAAATCGTTTTACTTCGAGAGGGACACTCCAAACTATGAATGCTCTTTTCCTCTGGATTCCACTCGCATTCGGTCCCGTTGGCAATAAATGTTGGTTTTTAATGATTGCTCTCGGGGGGAGGATCGCTTTCGAAATGTCTTTGTATCGGTCCTCGAAATTGGTACGAGAGGCGCGTTACACGGTCCAATAATGACCGGAGTACGTACGAAAGTATTGTGTTCAAATGAATCCTTTATTTCAGTCTCGTGGATGGGACTCGTTTCAATAACAATTCAATACTGTATTTCCAAATTCAATGGATTTGTACATAATACATAATAAAAATCTGTGCCTGCCGTTGGGGAATTTTACATTATGATATTTTCTTTTGGAGTTAATATTTATAACTATTACATAAATTTTACATATTTTTAAATATAAAATATCGTCTATGATTATCATAATACCTAATATACAGATATTTAATGATGATTTTTTTATGATTTAAAACATTGTTTGTTTTATATTCGCCATAAATTTATGTTGGGAATTCATTAATGTTTCTTTTTTTTACTTCGTACACAACACACACACTTCATAATAAAAATAATAAATAAATAACAAACATGTTTCGGACACAAAAGCCCTTCATCTATGGTATATGATAAATATTGTATTAATATTACAAATATTATTATTTTAATTCATGAATATGGTCAGTTTTGACTGATGTTAAAAAGTTATAACAATATCTGTCAAAATTGACCACATTCATGAAAAAAAAATTCAAAGAATTTTAATATTTACATGATATTTATCAGATATCACTGATGAAGAGTTTCTGTGTTCAAAACATGTTTATTTTTTAAATTTTTATTTTTGTTATAAAATGAGTATTATGTATAAAGTAAAAAAAAAACATGAAAACATTGTTTTTTCCACTTTTATGGAAACTTCAAATATAGAAAAAATAATGTCTTAATTCATAAAAAAAAATCGGCAATATAGAATTTCACGATGCTAACGTATCGATGAATTTTTGAGTTTATTTTTCTCCACGGGTTTCGAAGCGTATATACCTTCATCTTCGGGAGAACAATATCGAGTGTAAAATTTTTTTCAGATGGATATTATTTTTTGTTATCTCTAAAAACATTAATTCATTTGCAAATACGTTTTTAATGAATAGCTATTATTATAAACGAATAGCGTGAACTTTGTACTTGGAGGTAACACCAAGCGGGAGCTCCATTACAAACGATTGCCACGTCAAAACTGCAATCCTAGCGAAGTGGCGAATATACAGAAGAATATGTGCT
Organism: Lepidostoma basale; assembly: GCA_022606425.2. NCBI lineage: Eukaryota > Metazoa > Arthropoda > Insecta > Trichoptera > Lepidostomatidae > Lepidostoma > Lepidostoma basale. The sequence continues at coordinate 189,767 of JAHDVF020000606.1, read as the reverse complement.
TCATGTTTAAAAATACTGTTAAAATAAAAAAAATATGTGTTAAAAGAACACTCGATTTTACTTTTGTGTATTCTATATAATTTTAAAAAATACCGCATCACTCGATGATACACGTATTCGACCACAGATCATAATATTTAACATTATCTATAAATGCATAATATAAAGCATGCGTAAGACCAATAATAACATATGACGTCGAAGCAAGGGCAGACACAGTAAGGATCAAACAAGTTTTGAGGACTTCCAAAATAAAGACACTGAGGACGAGAGCAGGTAAGACTCTGAGAGATCGCATGAGGAACACCAGAATAAGAGAGATATATGAGGTTGAGGATATCATAAGATGGAGCAGACAGCGAAAAAAGAATGTTCAAAAAATGGACACCACCAGACTTCCCTATATTTCGTTGCATAATCAGCCTCATGGGACTCGTCCTCGTGGAAGACCTCCTAAAAGATGGAAGGACAGCTGGGAATCTACCTCAGAGGAGGAGCAACACTCTGGAGAACAGACCACATAGGTCTACAACAAGGAAGAAGAAGAAGATGAAGAAGAAGATCTATAAATGAAAACAACATCATTAATTAAGTAATGATGACATAATAAATGAGATAGACTTCGGTTCTAACCTGAAACAACCTGATTCTTTCTTCATAATTATGCCTTTTTTCTGCTCATATTGGAGATTAATAGATTATAACACCGTTGATTTAATACCCTGGTCTTTTAAAAATAAAACAAAAGGTTTCTATAATGTGATAAAATATTTATAGAAGTTACGCTAAAATTAATAACTACGGTATTATGAATGAATTTTCGGTCAGTTACAAAATAGATATGAATGAAAGTTAACTTAAAGAGATAGTAGCGGAATAAGAGAATAGATAAATATGATATGAAATAAACAAACAAGAGGATGTTGATAGCGCTCATCATATCCTGAATGGATTCTTTGTCACGCCGCTGATAAGATGACAAACTAGTCATGGTGATGATGTCCTAATTTTGAAACTACTAGGGCAATCGAAAATTTATGTATGTACCAAAATCTGAATCTAAGAGCAAAAGATTTCTTATCTATAAAAAATAAAATAGAAGTAAATTGGAGTTATTAATGCAATTTTTCCTTACAATTTTAAAATAGCTTATTTAGGAAAACAAATTTGAAATTATTTATTTTGGAATTGGTACAAGGCAGCTGTCCTGGCTGCGGAACATTAAAGAGTGGACAGGAATTACAAGAGTTCAGAACCTAATCCAAGTGGCGCAGGACAGAGATGCATTTGCTGCAGTGATCGCCAACGTCGGGGGGACATGACACGGCACCGAAAGAAGAAGAAGGAAAACAATATTTCACATCATTTAAATGGTTTTGACAAATGAAAAGAATGAATGAAAAAAATAACCACATAAACGGAACTAGAAATATACGAAGTCCGAGGAAAACATGGCACGATCAAATAAATCAAAATTTGAATTTCGGTGACGTGAGGAGTAGAAAAAATCGATGTACGTACATGACACCATGTATGAATGTTGAGGAAGCGAGAGAAGTATGTCTGATTGTATGAATGTGGAGGAAGCGAGAGAAATAACAGTGTGACAGTCCATTCTTTCTGCCTACCTCTTCGGAGAGATGGCATGATAGTCAGTCAGTCATATTCACAATATTATCATGTGCGTTTGTGCTTAATTATATACATAATTAGTTTTGTGTAATGTATGATATTTTATATATAAATGGATGGAAGTCTTAGAGCTATGACCATCACGCCTTATCACCGAAGGAGTAGGCAGAAAGAATGAGCTGCCACACTTTAACCAATGCGGCACCCCACCCTTCTCTTTTCACCCCCCGCGGGAGACGCAGAATGGGTCCTAATAGAATGTTTGAAAAATAATATGAATGAAAATGTCTGTTTTCTGGAAGTTTCATTATATTTTATGCGAATGACATGTTTAGCCTGTCTTAGGCATTATACAATTTGATATGATTGGTGATTTGATTTAATTAAGACGACACCATTTGATAATGCCTTAGACAGGCGAAACATGTCATTCGCAGAAAATTTAATAATAAAACTTCTAGAAAACAGGCGTTTTCTTTCGTATTTATTATTTAATGTGGAGTTTCACATCACTGTTCAAGAAACAATACATTGAATGATTGATATGGAATTTAAATAAGTATTGTATTTAGATCAATTCGTCAAAAATGCACTAAAGACAAGTTGGCTCTCAGGTACGATTATATTTCCTTTTAAAATTATCCAATACATTAGATGAATCAGGTTTAATAACCCAATGAACATAATAACTTATAGTTTTGCCTTATTATTCAAGTAACAGTGACAAAAATAGCAATAAAGGATCAAATTAAATAAATAACTATTTTTTGCAAATTTTACGTAATACTTTAAAGTTTACAGTCTATTGATATAGAGATGTGCAATATTTCATACCAATGTAAATTATATTATAATAATCTAATACCAAATTCACAGAGGCCTTAAATCCTTTGACATAAAGCGCCTCCCGGGTAAACATCCTGCCTTTACGTTACATGGATGTCATAACAAATGGGATTCTGCGTCTATCGTATTAGTCATAAGAGATAAAGGACAGTACTCATATCAAAATAACAGGATGTAACTAAAATAGTCTTAGGAGTACGTAGCACGATTGCACCACGTGTTTGTTCACATTGTTTTTTCTATATGTTGAGCGTCTTTCACACGATCAATAATATTGATAACACAGTATGATTTTGACAATAATATTGATCACGTAAGGTGAATAAAAGAGTATTTACGGTCGATATTGAAGCAATATTGATGAGACCTAGATTTTCTCATCTCGGAGCAATAGCATTTCAAAATGGAGAGGATATTGTTAATATCCTCAAGAAGTAAACGACTATATCAATATCACTGACAATAACGCTTTACAGTTCATATGCAGTGGCAAATTAGGCCAGCACCGGGCCTGTAGCAAACGTTACACAGAGGCTCTGGGTTTTGTAAGATAATAAAATAATAACATCACCAACAAGACTTTGAATAATCAAATCAAACAATTTTAAAATGTCGGGCGTGAGCAGTCGAAATAACCGACTAGTGGGCATGAGGAAATGCATGAATGTTGTACTATACGAGTATATCTCCTATTCTCTGAGCATACCTCTTCAGGGAAAATGGTATTAGTTAGTAATACCATATATTTATTTCATTGTTTAAATTATACATAAACAAACCAGTCTGTTGATGCTAGCGAGCCTGGCGAAACCGGTTGCTGTCGAAATAAAGACAATGGAAGTGGTTCAAAAAACATCGTTTTATTTCATTATTATTAAAAATGAACTCCCTTCGTATTTGATTGTAAATTTATTTTTTCCCCAACAAGTATTCGTATATCAACTTATAAAAAATATAAACCAAGTAGTTTAATTTTATTCCAGTAACACGTACAATGTACGATTATCAACAGTGTTATTAAAGAACTGGCCTATCAAATTATCAATATGAATAATGTAATTAATATGAATTATAACGTCTGTATTCTAGAAGTTAAATTATAATTTATGGTAATGACATGTTTCACCTATGTAAAGCATTATCAAATATCTGCCTTAGAAAGGCGAAACATATTATTCCCTTAAAGTATAATAAAACTTCTAGAAAACATATTTGATAAAAAAAATACACTCCGTAATGTTGAACATCTTAATATAATTACTTTCAAACTATTACACTTTTATAAACATAGTTATTATGAAAACTTAAGGTCCATATCCACGAAAGATAACACAACGATCGATCAAACAACCACCCCTCCCGACACTTCCGGCAAGATGGCAGCCTGTTTCCGGTGTTTCGGTGTCTGCTGCCGCCTACACTTCCGCCTGTCGGCAGGAAGTACCCGAGTCCTGGTAACTTCCTCAGGGAAAACGGTTTTCCGCACGAAACCAGTTAGCAGACACCCTGGGAGAAAAGTGAATTATTGGTGTTGCTGTATGCGCCCTCCGGCTACATACGTACATACACTTACATATTTTTCCATGGGGTCGGGGGTATAAATTACGTTTAAAATAAATAGTGTATTTGATGCAGTAAAATATACAATTATTTACTGCATCAAATGTCTTCACTATCACTTCATTGATTTTAAGGACATTTTTTATGAATTAAAACACTGTTACACTTGAAAACGAAATCTTTCGAATGAAAACGTATTTTAGATTTTTTTATTTTAGCCATTTTCCACCATTAAGGCATTATCAAATTATTATTATTATTTTGTTGAATCGCTCTTTCCATCATGACAGCATGAGTCAAATCGATGTAAGGGGTATTATAGCTATCATAATGATTCTCGTGACATGGGATAGTTAGCTATTCTATCGCCATTTTATTGTCATGTGAATTCTACACCAGACCAAAGACAGTGTGATAATCACACTGCCCTGGCCGGGAATCGAACCCGGAACCTTCGGCGTGGTAGTTAATGCACTTACCACTCGGCCACGAAGGTCATCAAATGTCGTCAAATGTGACGAGACAGACGTTTTTATTCATATCATCATTTTTCAAGAAACAATAAAAAAGGCTTTACACCTTTATCACCAGGGGAACTATATCAACTTCTGATATTCCAGATGAAGGTGTAAAGCCTTCGAAACATATCGAGAAAAATAAACTGAAAAGTGGAAAAAATAGTTTTAATTTATAAAAAATCGTCATTATAGAATTCCATAGTGTTAACGCCTTGAGTTTATCTCATAGTGATTTTTAATGTATTTAATATGTAGAAATCCACTTTCGATTTGGACAATTAATTATACTTTGTGCAAAACCACATAATTTTATTTATTGTGTTATAATGACATTTAAAGATGGAATTTAACTCTTTTAAACTGATTTTACATAAACTAAAATTTTCCTACCAAATAATTTTTGTGTCAATCCTTAAATGTATGAAAGTAAAATAAAACAAAATAATGTAAGTTAAATGGTGTGGAAATGAGGTTAAAAAATATATACGATTAATTATTGAATGTTTAACGAGTTTTTAATAAATATATTGGAAAGTAGATAAACGCATAGACAATATAACAAATAAATAAAATTAAAAAAATCCGAAAAAAATATGAACATGTTCGAAGTCGGAGTAATCGACGAATGGACGTTTAAAAAAAATTAAATACAACAAGATAAATCCTTTCCTTTATAAAAAATACACAATTCTTCTCAATCAAAGTGAATACTTCTATAATTATTATTCAATAAGTAATTGAAACCCGTGAAATATTCACGGTAGTAAAGATTTTCTACCCCTTAAACCTGGTTAACTGAACAAATCGTAATCAGTAATAAATTTTAACTTTTAAAGTAAATCTTATTTTTTTACACTCGTTTAAATTTCACACTCAACAACGCTAAATTGTTTTCCTTTAGTTTTCTACACTACTGTCATACAAACATAATCTGAACAAATTTCAAAATAATCTAGAATGTTTTCGGGCAACGAATGCATTTCGAATTACTTTCGGAGAGAATCAAACTATTCCTCTCTCGCTCAAGAAAGTATTCAAAATATTATCGTCCACTTTCTTGATGACATCTGGGTTTTGCCTATTTATAATCGTATAATGATTGTTTGATCTACTTGCACAGAGTGCTTACGAGATGACTAAATCTCAAAGAAAAAAGACAATCCTTTTGACGTACAATCGAATCTATCGAATCTCGATTCTAAAACAGCTGCCACAGTTTCAATCTAAAATCAATCTCGAGTCACATGTCGCATTTTACGTTTCTTTCACCTGGAGACGGGCACAGCTGATGCGGCGTCGGATGACATGTCATTAGGCTGAGGAAGAGGTGTGCTGGGCGCGTGTCGCGGAACAGAGGTATCAGGAGCGTGGCCCATATAATACAATACTATGAGTTGTATGCAATCTGCGTCACGCCCACTCCAAGACGCGAGGTAGTTGTTCGCGTGCCCCCGGATAATACGAGACGCAGTGAACAACTTCATTAAAGGGCGATCATGTGCTTATAACTACTTGAAATATTTACAATAAAATTTTAATATAATGCTTTTGATTCTTTTGCTGTACGCTTGCACATATAAAATAAGAAAATTAAACAAATGAGAAGAACATTACAATTTATTTAAATTTCTTTGAAATTACTTCTTTTTTTTCGTATAGGTATGTATAACTTCTGAGTTAATTTAGAAATACTTCCTGTTGCACGTAAAATCATTTAAATTTTATTTTTAAGTAGTACTATAAATGTTTGTTACATTACAGATTTATAAATATTTTTTTAATAATGGAATTAAATTTTTAAATATGTAAATCTCTAAATTAAAGATTTATTTTGTTCATTGAAATGTCTCATTTTAATGTAAATAATGATAATAAGAAATTTTTTATATATTTAGTCACTTGATTTTCACAGCTATAAAACAAAGTGGAATTAAACTAAATATATGATATGAAGGATTTTTTTTCATTATTTGTATTTAATAGAACTGTCACTCCCTTAAAATAAAATAAAAACTTTATGAAAACAGACGTTTTCAAGATTAAAAATATTGTATAATGATTGGTTTTGTCATCATTCAGAAAACAATAAATATTTATTCTGTATTCCGTATTAAATTCCGTATGAAAACGTCCGTTTTCTAGAAGATTTATTGTGATATATTATTATATATAAAAAGCGACATGTTTCCCAATGATACTCGCATATGAAACTTCTAGTCACGGAGGTTTTCGTTACTCTGGCGTTTACATTAATTTAGTGTCACATTAATTTTAACTAGACGGAAAAAGTGCTATAGTTGCTTGTTTCAAAGTGATATATTATTCATTGCATGTGTATTTATATTTATAATTGTACATTGAATACAATCAAAGTAAAAACGCGTTAAATTATAAAATTAACATATTTATGTTCTTACGTTTGCATACGACAGTCTAGAGAACTTCGTGCGCAAATAATATAAATCATATCTTCAACATATGTAATTTACTGAGTAAAAACATTGCCTATTAATTTGTGAATTGTGTTCCGTCCAACTAGAATATTACAATTTGTACGTTTAGATACTATAGATTAACATTTCATAAAGTGTATGCTGCCTATATTACAGGTATTTTGAAGCAAAGTGATAAGAGATTAGAATATTACAATTTCTTAGTTGAGGATACTATAGACCAACATTTAATAAAGTGTATGTTATGTAATAAAAACAAAAAAAAATTGATACAAAATTTCTTTATTATTATGTATTTAGTGTGCTTCCGCTTGTGTTTATGTTCGACCGGTTTCGGCAGCATGCTGACATCTTCTGGTACCTACATCAAAATTAATTTGGTTTATATAATAAATGATAGTGGTGGGGGTAAAACAGTTTTTCCTGATTCTAAATAATGTATTAAGTTTTTAATTATTTAAAATCAGGAAAAAAATATTTAACACCCACATTTATCCCTATCATTTATTAAATAAACCAAATAAATTTTGATGTTGGTACCAGAAGATGGCAGCAAGCTGCCGAAACCGGTCGAACATAAGCACAAGTGGAAGCACACTAAATACATAATAATAAAGAAATTTTGTATCAATTTTTTTTTTGTTTTCATTATTTAAAATGAACTTCTACCAAGAACTTTCAATTACAAACATTAATTATTTGTAAGTTATATGTTATCATTTTAAAGTATAACATATATTTTAATAACACAATTAAAAATGTAATATAATATTTAGCGACCTATTTAACCGGCCAGGTAAGCACTTCCTGGGGGCAAGGTACGGGGGGCTATTGGGGGGCGCAGAAGACGATAAGAGATCTCGGAGGCAGCTGACGCGTGCCACTTCCTCCCCTTTCTGCGGCAGGAAGCAACTCCTCAATGGAAACCAGTTCCATTCGCTGAAATAATAGGCGACACAATGCCCGGCACTTCATAATATAACCGTTAGCGGGGCGGGGGATACGAACCCTGAATCAAATCGGCAATCCATAGACTCGAAGAAGTTTGTTTGTAAGGATAATTGTCATACAGCAGCCTGTATTATCTTACCCTCCGCTTCTTGCAGCTTGACGTCGGACATGCTTTGGCTTGCAATTATGAACAGTATTTTGCATTGTGCGCTGTGTACACTGCTGTTAATAAAGTCGTTGAGATTTGCTTACAATCCAGTCATTTTGTCGCTTTCGGTGTTATAAAAGATATTACGATGTTGTTCATTTTGGATTGAGCCGCCGGGCGAAGACGTATAAAATAACATTCTTTACTTTTAGAAATAATATTAATTTATAATCAAATGATAATAAAATGTTTAACATTTTACGGTACGAGTATTTTACCGTGCGATTTTTATATGTATAAAATATTTCTATAAAGCTACCATATTGTTATGTTTTTTGTAGTCACGTGCCGTTTTAAATTAAATAGTTTTAAAATGTGAAATAATAACTTTTTTATTTTTTATTTTTATCAACCTTTCAATCAGGTACTCAAACAACTTGTGCTCGTATTGTGCGGTATGCCGATATTGAATAATATATACTCAACAATTGTACATTTTTTAAATTGGTATTCCTCATTATTAGAAATGATTTATAAATTCGTATGCGAATAAAGATAAATAAACATTTTTTTCTGTACAGTTGCACCGTATTAAAGTTTAATTAAATATAATATTATTGTAATTTGAAGGTTAGGTTAGGATCATAATAAAAATTGGCAAAAATCCGGATGGTATCAAGAAAGACTATAAGAATATTTTGAATACAAGAGAGCGAGAGAGGAATAATTCGATTCTCTCTAAAAGTAATTCGAAATGCACACGAATGCGCATCCCCGAGAACGTTTCTGGTTTATTTTGAATGTTTTTTTCTGATTATTGTTGTATGACAGTAGTGTACAAAACAAAGGAGAACACTTTGGTGTTGTTAATTGTGAAATTTTTAATATGTGTGAAAAAAAATTTTTGAATCGTGTTTTTCAGAAGTAGCGCACATCCAGTAACCTCAACTTTACAGAACGGACAAAAAACTGTCCGGTACAAAATTTTCCTACAATATATATTTTTTTCAATACACATTTGTCTATTTCACTCCCTATGACAAATGTGTATTGAAAAAATTATATTTTCGTAGGAAAATTATGTACCAGACAGTTTTTTATCCGTCCTGTAAAGTTGAGGTTACTGGATGTGGGCTACTTCTGAAAAACACGATTCATTTATATTAAACGTTAAAACTTACAGATTACATAAAAATTAAAATGAACTTCCATCAAGAGATTTCAGTAAAATCATTTGATTATCTTACAGATTACGTTTGTCCAATGAACCAAGTTTTTAAAGGATAAAAAATTTTTACTTCCGTAAATATTTCATGGGTTTCGACTAGTATTTGTATTAATTCTCTAATGATATTAAATATTGGGGTAGCATGAGGTCGAGGAGGTGTGGGGTGCGCGGTACATCTGGAACAAGCAGCTGGCGAGTCCCGCCCGCTTCCTGGACATTGTGCGCCGCGTCATCATCTCTTCCCGCCTCCTGAATGCCTGTCCCTTATCATTTCGCTCAAAGAAATCCCAGGAAGAAAGGGGACATGATATAAATAGTAATAACATAATGCGAGAAATTCTAAATTTGTTGTTTTATCCCGTCGCTCGCGAGGGTCGAGTGGCCTTAGACAAAGGGCGCGTGCTACGCGTACAATGATAATCGTCGGTTATTCAAGTGATTTGAATGAAGTACTCGATATGTTCTACGATTATGTTATCCTGTTATCCTGGACACTTGAATTCCGTTTGTAAAACTCCTACAGACAAAAAATGCCACGCGTTCGTCTGACAACGCTACCAACTCATTATCAATTACAATTATTCTAACTTAGATTTGTCTATGACAATTCATTAATTGTTTCATTATGTGAAATTCCATGTTTTAGGAAACATTAGTCCGAAATGTTATATTAAAACAATTGTGGGGTTACCAAACCAGGCAAGACTTTGCCCAAAAACACGAGACCACACGAGTGGAGGCAATGGACTCAGACTGTACATAATAAAGGGTGTTTTTTTAGCTGCATGAGAAGTTTCGATGGTTGTTGTCTATGGTTTGACAGTTGATAATGTCAAATTGTGTTGACATTTCTGTTCAGTAAGGTTTGACAATTCATCATGAATCGTTTAACGCCAGAACAACGCTTCCAAATTGTGGAAATTTACTTTGAAAAAAATAAATCTGTTCGCCAAGTTCATAGAACACTTCGTCCATTTTACGGTCAACATAATCGGCCTAGTGAGCAAGCAATTCGTGCAGTTATTGATCGTTTTCGCACTAATTTTACTCTTCTCGATTCAAAACCATCAGCAAGACAAAGAAATATGCGTACCGAAGAGAATATTGCTGCTGTAACGTGAAGTGTTGAAGAAGACGCCAAAATATCGATTCGTCGCCATTCTCAACTTGTCGACCTTTGTCCTTCGACTATGTGGAAAATTTTACATAAGGATCTTGGCTTACGTGCCTATAAAATACAGCTCGTGCAAGAATTAAAGCCAAATGACCATCGTTTACGTTGCATTTTTGCTGATTGGGCTAATTTGAAACTCGCCGAAGATGAGCATTTTTACCGAAGAATTATGTTTGGTGATGAAGCTCATTTCTGGTTAAATGGCTTCGTCAATAAGCAAAATTGCCATATATGGAGCGAAGACAATCCTCAAGACATTAACGAATCAACATTACATCCATTAAAATTGACTGTTTGGTGCGGTTTACACGCTGGCGGCATCATCGGTCCTTATTTCTTTCGAAATGAGGAAGGAACTGCCGGTGAACTACGGTGAATGGCGAGCGCTATCGAGCCATGCTGACTGATTTTTTGTTTCCAAAAATTAATCAGCTAAACATCGACGACATTTGGTTCCAACAAGACGGCGCAACTTGCCATACAGCGCGCTTAACCATCAATTTATTGCAAAATCAATTTGGTGACAACTTTATTTCCAAAAGTGGTCCTGTTAACTGGCTCCCTCGTTCGTGCGACTTGATGCCTCTTGATTACTTTTATGGGACTATGTTAAGTCATTGGTTTATGCCGACAAACCAGCAACTCTTGAAGCATTGGAAGCCAATATTCAAGCCACCATTGACGCCATACGGTCAGATTTATTGGAAAAAGTATTGAAAAATTGGACTGATCGAATGGACTATGTAACTCGTAGCCGCGGCGGACGTATGCCAAAAATCATATTAAAAAAATAAATGTCATGGAATTATCTACCAGATTATAATAATAAAAAAATCATTCCAATAATATTTCTGTCTTGTGTTATTATTTAAAGTTCTCAAGCTCTTAAAAAAACACCCTATACTATTAATGTATAATTACTTGTGATTGAGAATAAACGTTGAAACTTCCACCGTCGTTCAACTCTCACCAGATCACGCCAAACAATAAACACATGTTTATAATTTTACTTTTGTATTTTTAAGACTTTTTTCGAATTATTCGGATATTTTTTCATGATTTTATTTAGCCAAATATATATATACTTTTTTAACATTTCATAATGGGGCACTGTGGATATTTTCTTTCATACATAGTAAGTAACGATTCTATTTCTTTAGCATTTCTTCTAAAATAGCTTCATTTTTTATTTGCTAATTACTGCGTAAAATATCACTTCATTAGCTTATGCATATCTAAATATCTGTCACTCGGAGACTGGCCGATGACAGGAATGAATAGCGAGCTATTGTGGATGGTTTACCGATGGAGACGACCCTCAATCATGAGGAGAACGATAGAAGAGAAAATATTAATATAATCTAAAATATATAATACTTTCATATGAAGCACCTAATTTATGGGGTAGCAGTGTTAAATATAATTTAAAAACAGTTTTAAATATATATCATATCACTTTATTGTTTTAACTTAATTATCAAAAATGTCTACTTGAACACATTTTTTGACTATCAATTAGAATGTTTCCATAACCCTGACGAAGCTCCGACGGGAGCGAATCCGGTTGAATGATATGATACCAAGTTAAAATGTTATATGATTTAATTTACTTCCTTTGACGAAGTGGTAATTACTAAAGTTACAGCATCGCCATACAAGAATCGCAGGCCCTAAAAATGGTCCAGATTAAAACGTCATCTCTCTTATCTTGTCAGACGGTGGCAGTGATGGAGGGCGTTCCTCCAGAAGGAAATGATTTATTAGAATGAGATCAGATAGTCGTGTGTCGGCCGGGGGTTAAAGGACAGCTATTTAAGAATGTATAATGGATGACATATGTTTATTTACTCACTAACGTAACGGTGTCAAATTCGGGAATGTGCCACACATATTTTGAATTCTGTGAGAAGTCTATATTATATATTTACATAATAGTTAATCCATTTCTCCGAATTAGCGGGCGCCTTTGAGTGTAGGATTAACCACAAGAGAATATGATATGCAGATTTATTTCATAATATTCGAAATAATCGAAATAATGTGTCTGCATATGATAGTGTCAGAAGCAAATATAAGGAGGGAAAGAAGAACGAATGAAAATATTATAGATAATTAAATTTTTTAAACAAAATAATGGTTTGGACACATGGAGAGAATGAATGAAGAAATAATGTATTATATATTCAATCGGCGTAAAGGTTACTAGAAATAGGGGAAGTGGAAAGAAAACGTGGCAACAAAACAAGGAAAAAACGTAAGGCAGATAAAGACGTCCAGTAAAATAAATAAAAGAGCCTTTAAAGACGATTTGGGCATATGAAAAAAAATGGATGGGAAAAAAGAAGTGGTTAAAAGGAGAAAAACATTGCACAACTAAATAAATTAATCAATTAATTAAAGGTGGCCATATTCGAAACCAGCATGCTTATCGCAATGTATGAATGTATAGGAAAATAGAAAAAATAATAGGAAAGAACAGTGTTGAGAACAGTTCATTATCCCTTCCTACGACTTATGGTTACTAGTTAGTAAATTTATCATGCAAGAGGTCTTCTAGATTATCTTGTTATAAGATATGTATATACTCGTAATATAATTTAATTAATTCAAAATGAGAAAACATACAAACACGGAAATGTTAAAAAACAAAACAGTCAAAGGATCAAATGAGAAAAGATGCCTAAATGATATATATTTGTAAGTTATTTAGCGCATAAATTTCAAAGAGAATTAATCCCTCTATGTTCCATAGAATGTAACATACCAATAAGCCAACACATTGGTAACCATTCCACACCCCACCTGATTTGGATCGGAACCCCAACACAGAAGCCGTTACATCTCCCACTGAGCAACGCTAAACGAATTGCTCTTTGATCTTGGGTCAAAATATCACGCTTTATAGGTATCGTTAGATACTGATAAACCGATACAATGCAAAATACATATTTTTATAACAATGTGGTCGTTGTCATAACAGCGCGGTAAGAGTATAAAAACTTTTATTTTTTAAATTTGCAGATTTTACTTAAATATGCATGATTTAATTTTAAACTGATTTTTTAACGATATAAGAATCATTAGTGGACCAGAGGCAGCCTGGGGTGGCGACCGAGAACCGGACCCAGAAACCCGGGCAGACCACAAGCAAGATGGTATGATTATATTAAAAGAATGACAGGAGGTCAATGACACAGGTGTGAATGGCGGGAAAGGAGGCCTATGGAGGCCTAGGAGATGCAAAAGTCAGCTGGACGATCGGGACTTTTTTGTTTATTTAATTTATGTTTCACGTATCCACCGTTCTTTAAATAACTGTAATTATGCACTTAAAATAATCCAACTCCAGCAAAAACCTCAAAATGTTATCAAATTTAAAATTTTGAATTTAATTTAATATATTTTATTACTCCACGTATGCACTGTTTTTTTTAATTAACTGCAATTAGGCACTTTAAACTATCCAACACCAGCAAGAATTTAAAAATATTATTTAAGAAATTATTCAAATTGTCATTGAAACAAATGCAATTTTTATTTTAACACCTGTCAAAATTCTGGATATAAACAAGAAACATAAATAAATATATGAGACCTTACTGCTTTGCTGTGGGTAAAAACATTTTTAACAGTATTTTTGTGTAGGAGTGATAAAACTTCTCCATAAATCGTGATATACATATGTAACCCTATAACAAACAATAATAAAAAGTACCGGGACATGTGTTATGTGTCGTAGCGTGTAATATTCCTCACGCATTTACAGATGTGTAAGTTAAGCCGGCTATAATAAAGGGATAATAAAATCCCCGGTATTAGGATCACATAATATTATAAAAAATGTATGAAAACCGTGTTTAATACACGTTTAATAAAGACATTCTCTGTCATGCGAAGCGGATCCTTTGTGCGCGATCCACCCCAATGTCATTTCTGTCCTCCTGGTTGCTATAAATATCATTCATATAACTAAATTTGATTTATGCGGGGTAATTTGCATGTTTTTTATGGTTATTGGTTATGCGGTAACAATCGAAAACTATGCCGACAAATTTTATTGGTAAACTATTACAAGATTGTGTTTCGAAAAAAAACTGTGATTTTTATCAAAAGGCTTTTAAATTTGTTTATGATATTCATGACGTCACCGAAACTTAACAATAAACATATTTTAAATAAATGTTTTAAAAAGTAAAGTTATTTATTTTTTCTTGAATAGTGATGCAAATCTCCATATACACGTATAATATGTAATACTGATGAAAACCTCAGTTTTCGAGAAGTTTTATTATATTTTATGGAAGTAACATATTTTGCCATGATAAGGCAATATCACTTGGCATTCAATAATGACCAACTACGGCAAAACATGTCACACAATAAAACACCATAAACTTGTAGAAAATATATTTGATCAATATTAAATATAAAAATTCTTAATACGAATGAAAACGTCTGTTTTCTATAAGTTTTCTAATATTTTATGGAAATGACATGTTTCACCTTGCTCGGGAATCAACAAATCATTCCAATAAAATATAATAAAACTTCTAACAAACGTTTCCATCCGTATACATAATTATGGAATTTTACATCATTGTCCAAGAAACCTAAAAAATATTCTTATTGCGTCTGTTATATAAGATACATATGAATGAAAATGAAGATTGTGTCGAAACAAATGAATAATAATCAATATTTGTTTACAAATCAAAGATTTTTAGTCTAATTTTAATTTTTAAACGGCTATTTACATGTATCTACTTATGATCAGTACCTATTATAACTTGTATTATAAATTCTGAAAGAGGAATGGAACTGTGTGCGTACATGGTATCGAATTATCGGGGGTTGTGTCTGTTACAGTAACGAGTAGGTATGGTTTTATGATCGTTTATGACGCCGGAATAGAAGCCGTGACGCGTGTTCATGTCAGTTAGAGTTCGATTGATGACTTTAATATGTATTTACCGAACGGAAGGTCGTTTAGACACGAATCTGTTTGTTTAAATGGACTAAGCGCGCGCGGTCCTCCCCAATCGTGTGAAGTTTCCGAATAACATTTCCCTCTTCCAACTTAATTTGTTCGAAATTGTTTTATTTTATTTAAAACAAAGTTTAATAATACTCAAACCAATGTACCACGTAATAATAAGTAATGAAATAGATAGATTTAAACAATTAATAAGAAGTTTTATTATATTTTATGTGAATGACATGTTTCTAATGCTTTATAGATTCCATCTTGCGTTTGAGAAGTATAATATGATGATATCCGTCGCCAAAACAAAATGTCTAATAATATCAGCCTATTAGACATTTTGTTTTGGAGACGAATGACTAATGACAGCCTCTCAGATGCAAACTGGTTGTAGACGATAAACCCATAAAAGAGGTCATGAAGTTTAGATATCTGGGTGTGGAGATATCTAGTTACAACGATCTGCAAAATGAAGTTAAAAAAACACACTGTTTGGGCAATAAGCATATGCTAATGGAAAGCAAAGTTAGAATTTATTAAACATGCATCGGGCCCATAATGACTTACGGAATTGAAGCAAGAGCAGACACTGTCAGAACCAAACAACTCCTAAGAGTAGCAGAAATGAGAACATTGCGACCGATTGTGGGGAGAACCCTTAGTGATAGGATACCAAATGAATTAACTATGCAAATCGTGTAAAATTGAAGACAGAGTGTGGTAGAGTAGGCAGAGAAGACGATTCTGAAGGGACCAAATCGAGAGAATGGATCCAGCAAGAATTCCTAAGATCGTGATATACGAGACTCCAGAGAGCCGTCGACCACCAGGACGATCACCAAAAAGATGGAGAGAAGGCTAGTCGTCTTCATCACGGGAAGAAAATTAATAACTTCAAAAAAAAAAAATCTCAGAGTTCCCTTATGTTTAAAGCATTTAAAATATATGAAGATATACCAGAGGATTTATTGTTTTTTGAACAATGATGTAAAACCCCATATTAAATAATTAATACGAATGAAAAAACTTATGTTTTTCTAGAAGTTTTCATTTGATAATGCCTTAGAAGGGCGAAACATGTCATACCCTCAAAAAATATAATAAAACTTCTAGGAAAACATAAGTTTTTTCATTCGTATTAATTATACCATAGGATGTCAAAAGTGTTCAGAACATAAAAATATAGAATAGAATTAAATAAATTAGTAAATAAAATGTTACCTTATTATTTTTTATTGTTTTTATTAGAACATGTGTTATGTAAATGTGTGCTATTTCAAGTAAATGAATAAATAAATGGTCGTTTATTAATTTTTGAAAAAATCGTGATTATTTAAAATTGTTTTTATGTACGTATGTAAATGTTAATTTCACCCCTTTAGCGGACACAAAGCGTCCAGTCCGAGCTGCCACACGGCAATGAAATTGAATGCCATTGTATCAAATTTCGCCTTACAGAGACAGTTTATGATGGGCGTGATCCAATGTGTGACAAAATGAAAAATTACCTCACCACTCAAAGACAAACAACGGACACCGGTGTTCAACACGAAGAGCCGATAATCAATCAATTATGCAATGATTATTCAATGTTGGGAAGAGGGGTATTGTAACCCCTCAATTTTCGTATAACAAATAATAATTCGTATAACAAATTTTTACACTTATTTAATATTAAAAATCGTATATCGTATTTGTGCTTAAAAATATACGTTAAAATATTCACGGGTCCTGAACAGTGCTGTAAAACTTAATAACAAATTCTGTTTTTAAATGGGAATTTTTATTATGTGTCATTGTTTGGTATGTCTTATTTACCGGAGCACAAAAGTTATTTTATTCGTCAATATAAAACGAGTATTAAACCAGCAATCTTGTGAAATAAGTGCGAATGGCAAGAATTTTAAATTACCTATCTATATTGGGCACGTATATAAAAATACCGGAAAAATGTAGAACGACATTGAAATTAGTGTCGGTGCTAGCAATGAATGAAAAGGTACACTCAAAGTCATCACAGCCGATAGAAAGATAAAAATGTAAGCCTAAATCAAAAAAGAGGTAGTACTCGTACATAATAGTTATTGTTCTAACCCCTACGTAAGGAAGTGAAGCTTGGATCTGGCAAAACAAAATAAAAGTAAGAAAAATTTCGTAAAAATGACATTGATTGGTAGAATACGGAATGAATGCGTTCTAATTTAAGTAAATAAAACGTCACAAAGATACGCCACGAGAACAAACAGTTTGAACGGAAAAAAAGAAGTAATTCTTAAAAAAAAATTAAGTCCTATAAAAACGTGTCATAGCCAAATAATCATTACAAGTAACCACGTTTGCCCATCATAAAAAAATGGCGGTCCATCCTCTTTACACCTACCCCTGCGGGAAAACTTCACATACAGTTTTGTTATATCTAATATAAAAGTACACATATTAGAATGTAAAAACACGAGATCAAACATAAGTACATTTAAGAGAAAACCATACCTAGTAAATATTTCGATTCGTCGTGAACTATGAAGATTAAAACATCGCATTACAATTGATCCCAACAATATTTGAGACGTCTTCCGCGCGCACGTGCGGATCCGATGGCTTAATTGGTGTATTCCGGAATGATTCGCGTGCCGGTCACGTGGCTGGGCCGTTATCGCGCCGGAGTATCGGAGGTGCCATCCCCGTCATAATATGCGAAATAACACAAACTGAACATAAAACCATTTCAATGGCCGCCTCCGCAAACTCGGTAGCAATGCGAAGTGCTTTCAAACCTCGCCCGATCAGTCTCCCGGGTTAAGTGGCCACATTTTCTGAGTAATTCCACCCGATATTGATTACTACGGCGACGTGAACTTGATTATGTAAGCTCTGTTATTGATAACTCGAAACCCCACAATTCATTTCACGAATAATCGCTTCCGGCAAGCAAAATCGCAAAATCATAACTGATTTTGTTTTCATGTTGTTTTGATATCCAGTTTAACCAACAATCATATCATTTCCAAGTTCCGGGTGAGTTATGAAATAAAAATTACTTCTTTTATCTAATTTATTTATTGTTTCTTGAACAATGGTGTAAAACTCCATATTAAAAAATTAATACGAATAAAAACGTCAGTTTTCTAGAAGTTTTATTATGTTTTATGGGAATGACATATTTCGCCCTTCGAAGGCATTATCAAATGTTCTTATTTTATCTTTTATGTATGGAAGTGAAGCATAGAACTGCCAACAGAAGGATGAAAGAGTGATAAATTTTACCTGTTCTCAATAGATGCCTTAAAAATTAATTTTGTAATGTCTATTGATGAGATGAGAGCGGAAGCTTTGTAGACTTCACGAGGAAGCGGCAAAAGTAGGTTCCAAGATTAACATGTCCAAGACAGTAGACCTACGAGTCTCCACAAATGACTCCACCCCAATCTTGCTCCACGGTGTCCCCCTCGTGACCACGACTAGCTTCTGCTACCTCAGTAGTATGATAACGGGCTCGGGAGGTACGGAGGAAGATGTAGCATCAGGCAAGCGATAAAGGCTTCTTGAGGCCCTGTGCACCACGGAGGTGTGACAGGACAAAAAGAAGAAGAAGAAGAAGATTGATGAAATAAACTGATTTGATTTGATTTGATAAATGTATCAGAAAATAGATCAATCTCTTAGGCGAATATATGGTAAATTTGTATTCGGAAGACTAGAGGCATATGTAAAAAGGTAAATAATTATTATGAGAAAGGAATCTAGTCGTGTCCAGATTTAAACGCAAGTCCCGTGCATCAGGAACCAGACTTTCTCTTCCCTAGGCCACCACCCAGTTTCTATTTTTCTTCTAATTCAACGTATCTTTCAGGCTAGACTTTTTTCATGTAATTGTCAATCTTTTTTATACTATATAAGCAACAACAAATTTCTTAGACATTAAATATTACAAAGGCCGTGTCAACTGTGTGACAGTTATTCATAGGAATTAGAGTGAAAAAATTGTTTCTAGCAATAATAAATTAAGCAAAACCATATTTTAAATAGGTTACAGATGTACAGAGATACAGCGCTGTATTGATTATTGATTTAGTAATCATTGATTATTGATTTTGTTAAGTTTAACAAAAACGCTATTTTTAGTTATCTATAGCTACCTTATATAGTATACTTTAGCGCGGTGTAGAAAGACCCCAGATATCCTGGCTCGTGAATATCAAGGAGTGGGCCGGAATTCGGAGGGTGTGGGAATTGTTTCGTCTGGCACAAGACATAGAGGCCTACGCCAGGGTGATAGCCGACGTCGGGTGGACCTGACATGGCACTCCAAGAAGAAGAAGATACCTATATTGATTAAATATTTGTCTAGAAAGCTAAAATTGATAATATTTCATAACATATTTTATTATGACCTACAATAAATGACTAGCCATGAATTTAAACATAGAAACGTTTTTTTTTTTAAACGTTTTTTTTTAACTCTAAATGTGTCTAATAATTTGGTAGTAATCAAAGCAGGTCAACCATCAACCAAACGGCAAAGTAAAGTGGATTTTTTAAGTAAACTAGTGCCACTAACGATGGCTTGTTTATATTCATAAGTTAGCATATCAAGAATATGTATGAAATTGTAATACACTATACAGATATTAGTCGATTTTTCGTTTTAAA
The DNA here is from genome assembly GCA_022606425.2 of Lepidostoma basale. NCBI lineage: Eukaryota > Metazoa > Arthropoda > Insecta > Trichoptera > Lepidostomatidae > Lepidostoma > Lepidostoma basale. The sequence goes on along the minus strand of JAHDVF020000606.1, from coordinate 169,626 downwards.
GCAAATTTGGTACACCGTGAAATGAAGAGTTAATAAAAAATATTTCAACACGGAGACTCAAAATTAATTCCTGTTTAAATTACCCTTGAAGAAACTTTAAATTAAGGATTCCATTTAGGATAAAAAAATAAAGTATCGAGTTGACACCCGTCGGGTTAATAAAGTGTGGACTTTATTAGCCTTCGGTGACATTTGACTGGAGCAGCTCCCCGGGAATATAAACCACGGATCAATTACGTCATATTCATTTTAACGAGTTTCAACGCTATTTGTATAAAAAACAAAACAAAACACCTTTGTTTCAGCTTGTACACTTTGATCAAGCGGTATATTAAAATCACAAATGAAAGAGTTGCTGAAACCCTAACACTGGTTCGAAAAAAATAGACTTATATTCATTTACATTTTTCTTACATTTAAACGTTCGAAACCCTTGCATGAATCTGTTTCGTGTTTCAATAATATATATTTCTTCACATGACGAATATTGGATGATCCAGGGAAGAGGATGAATTTGCTTCATATTTCAATAATATATATATTTCTTCGCATGACGAATATTGGATGATCCAGGTAAGAGGATGAATCTGTTTCGTATTTCAATAATATATATTACTTAACATGCCGAATATTGGATGATCCAGGTAAGAGGATGAATCTGTTTCGTATTTCAATAATATATATTTCTTCACATGACGAATATTGGATGATCCAGGTAAGAGGATGAATCTGTTTCGTATTTCAATAATATATATTTCTTCACATGACGAATATTGGATGATCCAGGAAAAAGGATGAATCTGTTTCGTGTTTCAATAATATATTACTTCATATGACGAATATTAGATGATCCAGGAAAGAGGATGAATCTGATTCGTATTCATATAATATATACATATTTCTTCACAAGATGAATATTGGATGATCCAGGAAAGAGGGATCCTATTTATCTTCGTGTATCCTTTTAATCTTGTATATTTGTTAGTCTGTTTTTTTAACTTCAACAGTTACATGAACATGCGCAAAATCCCGAATCTTTCATAACGCATTTTATATCAAAAATATTTATACTTTCGTATATTTCACTTCATTTGTAGTGTGACATATTCTGAAATAAATTTTAAAAACTTTTTTCTTGAAAGTTAAGGCGTTAACCCTGTAGAATTCCATTGTAATTAGACTGGATTTTTTCAAAAGAAAACACTGTTTAATATTCCACTATACTATATTTATAGACTACACTCAGTAGTCGTATATTTACACCTGAAGATGGAGGTAACTCCGAAACATGTTGTGTAGTCTATAAATTTAGTATAGTAGAATAATAAACAGTGTTTTCTTTTGAAAAAATCCAGTGTAATTAAAAAACTGTATTAACATCAATTTATTTTGATCAGATAGTTTTGTTTCTAGAAACTGGTTATTATCATTAAAAAAATACGCAAAGTGATATACCTAAAAGCTTATTATATGAGCGATTCATTTATTTTCTAAAATACTTATTATATTTTTCTTTTTTCAACTCTCATAGATCTTTCGGAATTAGTTGACCGTATAATCTAACTGCCTCTTGATCATCCTTACGATATATGTCAATTAACCAGTACAATCACTTGATCGAATTGGCCTCATAACCTATCTATACAATTCAACTTATTATTCTTCTTATAGTACTGTGTCAGGTCCCCGACGTTGGCGATCTATTTGGCCACGGTGATTTCTTGGGAAGTGTTAGTGGAGTGGTTACCCGTTGACTTCTCCAGGGATTGTCGGTAAAGGCTACCTTCTCTTAGCTGGTGGATTTCGGTTTTATGTCTGTCTGCTATGAGCCTGATGGTAAGATCAGGCTCACATGAACCACTATAGGAAGCCAGGGAGTCGGTCTGACTGAAAGTCTGGCCGTTTGGTACATATTTTCTAGTAGAGTCTTCTTCTCCGGTCTCAATATAATTATTGGTCTGCAGCAAGGCGACGCATCTCCTCTTCCACTCCGCTCGGTCCTCGGCAACTCTCATCTACTCTCTTTAACTCTGCTGAGAACCTCTTCATTTGTAATGTGGTCCCTCCATAAAACATGAAAGGCAACTCGTCGGTAGGTCTACATCTCAAATGCCTCCAGCCTTTTGCGATCTCTTTTGCCCAGGCACCAAATCTCGCAACCGTACAGTAAAACACTCCACACCAATGTTTTTATAAGTTGTTTTCGGAGGTTCAGGTCTATGTCGTTAGACTCGAATATATTAGATTTTTTGTTGAAGGCAAGTTTAGCCTGGTGGATACGACTATCGACGTCTTTCTTGGATCGACCATCCCCAGGTAAACAAAAGTCTTTACATTCTTTATCGCAGTTCCAGCCATTTCCACGGTTATTTGGCGCTCATCTCTACCCACGGTCATTACCTTAGTTTTACCTTTGTTTATGTAATTGTTCTTTGTTTACTAGTATAGTAAACTTCCGAATAAATCTTTGGATTTGTTGAATTATGAAAATGTGTAAATTGTATGTTTTTGTTCATAATGAAGTATGCATCAATACGTGACATATTTTTTCTATAAAATGAGACGAGTCTTGGAATAATAATTTAATGTGTTCTGCTACACAGGCCAGTCTGATACGACACGCGAACGAAAATAACAACAATGAGCGGAGAGAGGCGGAGGACAAAGCCATCTCCTTTATTGTCCCCAGAGCCAGTTCCCGGCACAGCCAGTGCTGATCCATTGATGGAAATCCGCGCGACGGAACACCCACTAAATCCCATTACACCGTGTGCCCAGAAAGTCCTCCATCGTTTTCATATTCATAATTTTTTATCCTCCTTGTGATACATGTTATTTCAATTTCTTTGCCTTTCATTGGACCAAACAAATTTACTTCTTCTATATTCACCATACTTTGTGTTGTAATTGCTTTATTTCTCTTTTTCTTTTTTATACACTTTGTTTATACATCACTTACCTACATTAAAAAAATTTAATTACTTATACATAATATAAAGATACATACAGATTTAAAATATAATATCATAAAATTGTTTACATGATCTGACAGATGTTATGATGTTATGACAGATGAAATGTTCTGAAACATGTTTATATAATTTAATTTTTTTAATGTAAGTGTTGTATAAACAAAGTGTATAAAAAATAAAAAGAGAAAAATAACAAATTTACATTTATTATTATAATGAAATTTGAATGTCGGCCACGTGAGAAGTCAGAGAAATCGACGTGCGTGCATGATACGATGTATGATAGTTGAGGAAACGAGAGAAGTATTTCAGTAAAGAAAAGTGTGGCGATTCATCATTTCTGCCTACCCTTTCGGGGAGACGGCGTGATGGTTAGTTAATATGTTAGTTAAAACATTATTACTGTTAAAATTTAAAACACTGTTATCATAACACAATTTCTTTTAATCGCCAACCGATGTTGGCATCATCAGGTGTTACAATCAACTCAGTTTATTTTAATTTTTTTATTGTAACAAACAGAGTTTATTGTAACACCTGATAAAGCCGACATCGGTTGGCGAAACAGCTGTCGCGACACTCTCAGTGAATAAAATGAAATTGTGATATTAAAAGAGTGTTTTAAATTTTAACAGTAAAAACATTTTGTCACAACCGAAACATGTCGGTAAAAAATGTGTTGTGAAAATATCAAGTGGAATTATATTTATTCATATGTGAATCTACAACACAACGTGAAGGCAAATATCGATCAGATTCATATAAGTTTACCGTTTTTTAAAGCACTGCTTTAAAATACGTACATTTTGGTCGTCCCTGTTCGCGATTCTCAGCGTAGCGAAGTCGCCACGAAGCGGACCGAATGAGATAGAACAAAATAAAGGTCTTCTTTGTGGGGCCACGGAACCAGGTTCAAGGCCCGGCTGGCATTAAAGTCTCTATGGAAATTACATAAAGGACCGTTGCGGTCTCGGGCCGGTGACGCACCGCCATTAAAACTGGCCGCTGTCATTCGCGAGTGTTCAACCCTGGCTCGTAAAACGCGAGCTTTCCTTACCGGGAAATCTTCTGAAACAGTGCCGGCCAACGTGCCATCTATACTCGTGCAAAGCATTCACGGAAGATCAACAACTTATCCATTATACCCTCATGCTGACAATCAAATCAGTTTATTTCATCAACAATCATTACAAAATTAATTTTTAAGGCATCTATTGAGAACAGGTAAAATAATATATTGTGTATAGTATACTACCAGAAACGCATGAGAGATGGTTCAACATTAGGGAAGACAGGATACTCTCCAGAGTATTTGCCTTCTGAACGTACTTTCACTGATATGAAAGACGACGATCACCGAGGAGACCGCATTCAGCAGATTGATTGCTCTTCCCGCCGGTGTCACCAGAGCCAGGTTGGTTCTGGCGGCGGGTAGGTAGAACAATCTATGCTGGCGCTGTCGGAGATATATCGGGAACAAAAAGACCTACACCCTCCAGCACGGCTGAGTTTTAAAAAAATCAAATAATCCCTTATTTAGTCTAAAGAAATGGGTTATGAGAAACATATCTTATTCTTCGCTAGTTTCAATCCAAAGGATTAGTTTGCATCAAAGCACCATTGTAACATTTTTAAATCTTTCGTTTGAAGCACTTAATTTGTGGTGCAACATTATTAAATACATTATTCATACACTTGTATATATGTATTTAAACCACTTTATTATTTACAACAACCACCCGGCTTCACTAAACTTACAGAGTATCGCTACACGCAATCATACATATAGTATCACACATTCATCTAAGAGATCTCATTTCTACTGCATTCATTCTACCTTCATCTTTCTTTTGTTAGTTCCATGCATCGCTTCCATACTATCTAAGGGTCGGTAGAAGAACACCATTGCGCACTTACTAATTATGTTGAAACAGAAGAATTAACATATATTTTTATAAAGGGTGTAATCATGTAGAAACAGAAGAGTTTTCACATTTCAATCATTATCTTCTGTATTTTATCACGAAAATAGAAGACGTGATAATAAAAATATGCTAACTTTTAAAGCGTCGTTTTTGTGATGTAATCACCTCAAGGGCGCATTAAGACGTGTTTTACATCTAAAAATCAAAATTTTCGCGATCGGTTAAAAAGTATAGTAGAACAAAGTATAAATGTTTAAATTGGGTATGAAATATGAAAAAGATGGGTTTTCAGTTTAGATCTGAAATTTGTCGGATCATTTATGCATCTGAGGTGTGAAGGGAGATTGTTCCAAGCTGATGGACCGGCTACCGCGAACGCCCGATCCCCGAAATTTGTACTGGGGCAACGCTTCGGCTCAACTAATCTTCCTATTGCCGAGGAGTTCGCCGAGCGAAGTGTGGATTTCCTTGTATTTAGACGGTCCGTTATACAGAGTTCAGATATATAACTTGGTGCCATTCCATGTAGCGCTTTGAAGACTGTCCAGCAGAGTTTATACTAGATTCTTTCTGGACTTTTAAGCCAGTGAAGTTCTTTGAGATGTTGTGTTATATGAGATTTTTTTGGAATGCCTTAATGAGTCTTGCTGCTGCATTGGACGCAGATTGAAGTTTGTTTATTTGTTGTTTTGAAATGTTTGCATAAATTCCATTATAATAATGATATTAGATATATTAGGTTTAGAACCAGAACTTAATGGTGAACGAGCGCAAGATAACCTTACTTTAATTTTCGAATCTGAATTGCAATTTCTTGAAATTTCAGTTCGATTGCAATCTAGAAGTTTCTCGGTTTAATTAAGCTTTAGTAGCGAAACTGCAGCGAGCATTGAGCGCGTATTTCATCTTGTCTAATTGCAGCGGAAATTTATAGAAAATATCATTAAGAGCATCCCCGGCCGTCCCCGATATCGGAAGGCAGGGCGAACCGAAACGGCCGTCTTAAAGACTTAATTAAAAATATAAAAATGCGAATAAATTGCGAGTGGGCTTGTAAAACGCATCTGTCCTTGGCAATTAAAAGGCGCATTAGCGACAAGTCCTAGGAAATCACGACCGGCCTTAATGAGAAACTCGGGAGTTATGTCCCGAGACCGAGCCGAATGGCCGATTTTCTCGAGCTGCCTATTATACTATCAAATAAGCCTTGTTTGCTTTATAAATTGTGAAATATAGCGATTAAAAAGCGAAATAAACGTATTATTTAATATTAAAAGCTAAAATGGCAGTGCACAATGGTGTTCTTCTACCGACCCTTATGTATGGAAGCGAAACATGGAACTGGCAAAAGAAGGATGAAAGTAGAATAAATGCAGTAGAAATGAGATCTCTTAGACGAATGTGTAGATACTCTGTGTATGATAGAGTGTCGAATGAAAATATAAGAAGTGAATGCGGTGCGAATGATGGTGTTATAAACAAAATAATGAAAGGATCATTAAGATGGTTTGGACATACGGAAAGAATGAATGGAGAAATAATGGTAAAAAAGTATATGTTAACGATGTAAATGGAACTAGAAATAGAGGAAGACCGAGGAAAACGTGGCACGATCAAATAAATCAAATATTGAATGTCAGCCATGTGAGGAGTCAGAAAAATCGACGCGCGTGCATGACACGATGTATGAATGTTGAGGAAGCGAGAGAAATTTGTCAGAAAAGAAAAATGTGGCAATGCATTTCTTCTGCCTACCCCTTCGGGGAGACGGTGCGATGGTTAGTTAGTTTTAACTAACTAATATTAATAACGAGAAAATGGTAAATGGAGAATTTTTTTAGAATTAAAACAATGTTTTTTCTGTTTTTTAATTATTAAAAAAAACGTCAATATGAAATTCCACGATATCAACGCCTTAAGTTTATCAAAAAAAAATATTACTTTTTCTTTTCGAATCTTATAACTTCTACTTTTAAACTAAATTCAAAGAAAAAATTGAGAATTACAAACATTTCTAAAAACGCATGATTGAATATTTCAGATTTATTATGATTTAATTTTCTCTGTGTAAGATAAAAAAAAACAGTTCACAAAAATATCGGTAAAATTTGAAAGTCTAATAGAAGCCTTTCTGATTATCCGGAACAAGTCCCTCCTCACGTCTACAGTAAGACCTAATATAACATAGACGGCAGAATGAGGGTATAACATAGTAAAGTCGATAGAAAGTCTTCGAAAACTGGTGGCCGAAAAATATGCCTATCCAGTCCAAAGTGAGAGACTGAATATTTTTTGCGAGATGACTGTATCGCGTCGCGACGAAAGGTCTCTTAGATTGTGAGTGGGTACCTACCTAATTGTTTTATGGCGGTGATTAAAGTTAATCTTGAAATTGAGATTTCTCTTGAACTTTGTCGTGCAATTTAAATTTAACATGATAATTTAAGCTTTCCAACTTTTTTTCAATAATTACCATTTTTTTACAACTTCACCTCTACCACCAGTGCTAGCCCGGTTTTATTTTTATAATGTCTATTTTTATTCATATTAATTTAATTTTAGTTTTTCGTTTAAATGGAAATATATCAAATACATGAATAACATTGTACTTTAGACTTTTAATTACCAATCAACGAACCGATCAATAAAATGACATAACTTGCAGGAAATATTTAGAAAGAAAGAATGGTGAAGAAATACAAATATTAGGTCCTTACATATGAAATTGGCGTTTTGTATGGGAGGAACATAAAGTTGATTTTTTTTTAATATATTATATGTATTTAATCAATGTATGTACCATTGCTATCTATGCACTTTTGCCATCTCATAGGTAGTTCATCGATCCCTTTACTAAAAAAAACATTCGAATGGGAATCACTAAAATCTTTGAAGTCGGTTTGGACTGCCCCATCGGAGTTGAATTTTTTCCCTTGCAAGAAGCTATCCAAATTTTGAAAAAAAAAGTAATCTGTTGGGGCAAGGTCCGGAAAGTACGATGGATGTCTTAGACATTCCAATTGAAGCTCTTCTAATTTGGTAGCCGTCTGTTGTGCAGTGTGTGGTCTAGCGTTATCATGAAGCAGCAGTGGCCTAGAGCAATTAACCAGCCTCGGTTGTTTAGCAGCTAGCTTTTCCATCATAGTTTGCAGTTGCTGACAATAGACATCTGCCGTAATCGTCTGGCCAGATTTAAGAAAGCTGTAGTGAACGACACCAGCACTAGTCCACCAAACGCTCACAAGTAACTTTTTTGGAGTCAATTTTCGCTTGGGGCATGGTTTGGCTGGTTCGGCAGGGTTCAGCCATTGCGATGAGCGCTTCCGATTATCATACAGGATCCACTTTTCATCACAGGTAATGATTCGATTCAAAATCCCTTCATTATTGTGCCGGTTGAGTAATGCAACGCAGCAGTCAACGCGCGTTTGTTGATTTGCTTCACTCAATTCGTGAGGTACCCACCTTTCAAGCTTTTTCACCTTCCCACTTTGCTTCAAGTGGATTATAACAGTTTTATCACTAACACCGCAGCCTGCAGCTAACTCGGACGTGGTTTGCGATGGGTCCGCTTCCACAATAGCCTTCAATTCTTCATTATCAACTTTGGTCTCCGGCCGTCCACGGGGCTTGTTCTGCAGGTCGAAATTTCCAGAACTAAAACGTTGGAACCAAAAACGCACTGTGTTTTCTTTTGCGGCACCGTCGCCATACACATCATTAATCCTTCGAGCCGTTTCTGCAGCACTGGTGCCACGGTGGAACTCGTACTCGTAAATAACGCGATATTTCAAGTTTTCCATTTTGTAAACTGAGTGACGCAAAGAAAAAAAAACAATTGAGGAAAAAACAAATGAATTATAATTTTCGAAACACAAATACTTGAGTAAATAGCTGTATAAATTTGAATTTGGAATTCCTAACCAAAGAGAAGATATTTGAGATCAAAGTTGCCAGTACGGCAAAACGCCAATTTCATATGTAAGGACCTAATGTATAACTAAATGTTGTAAATAGAGCAAAAAATCGAAAACCCAATTTTACATTGGCTTTCTAAAGTTTTCTAAATTGACTTGCTTGCATGACACAATCTTGAGAAGGTTTAAGAAATGTGTCGAGAGAAAGATGCAGAGGAGAGTAGCGGATTATCCTCTCTACGTACCCCATAAAAAACAATTGTTTGAAAAACATTTTTTTTTCTTCTTGTACCATATCTTGCGGTGCGTGGTTGTACCATATCACCATGGTGATGTCAATGCTACGCTGGATGATTGATCTGATCCCAAGTACCTATCCACACCTCTTCGACTTTGGTCTCCCCTGGAAACTATGCGAAATATTAGAGATCGATTAACCAACCTCGGTGGATATTATTGATTCATAGGCCAACGTGGAAGGACACCTCGCCAACCCGTCTGGAAAGCGTGGCGTTTTAATGACAACCACCCCCCGTATGTGGGTGGCCTATGTCCAGCAGTTGACGACAACGGCTGTCTAAGTAAGTAAGTAAGTACCATATCTTGCGCCACTCAAAATAACTCTTCCAATCTCCTTATTCCATTTCAATCTTTAATGTTGCATATCCAAGACGTTCGTTTTCGGCCAAGACCACGTCGTTCTTTAATTCATAAACTTAAGTTGGAGAATCTCATATCTGTCTCCATGCAATACTCGTACATGACCCATGTGAAGTTTTACAGAACTTTTAACAGTTCTTTGTTGCAATGAGCTCTCCTAGGGACTTCTAAATTCTTGACCAAATCTGTTCACTGCTGCTTCTAACCGGTTCATATTATTTACTTGTGGAATAATCGAATTTGACGTACACCATTTAGTTTTAGCCGCCCCATACATGCGGGTAATTTAGTTTAGATAATTTGCAAGAAAAAATATTTTTTCTTTACCCTTGGTAATCGGAAATTACATTTCAACAAGATCTACAAGTATTCAGATGTTTCTTAATTCATTATTAATTTGAATTGTTGATCCGTCTCTTGCATACGTTTGTATGGGTGAAGCAATATTAAAATAATAATCCATTTGGGCGCCAACAATTAGTAACCATCTGACGCTCGAGACGTTCCGTCGTGTTATCAAGATATACAACGCTCTACGATAATTATTATTATTGTTCCCACCCCATATCTCACCCCTTACTCATTAAATGGCCCAACCCCCGTCGCACCCGCCCAAATAATAAGAAGCTTATACGGCAAGGGTGCCCCCTGTGTTTCCTGCTTAATTTAAGTTTTCATGTATTTTTTTAAATTTCATAAATGTCCAATTTAAATCTTATAAGAATTCAAATTCAATTCATTCAAATTGTCATTTTAAAATAGGTATATTGCAAAATCACTAAATGTAAGTAAAAAAAAACTTTTTATTAGAAACGTGTTCCACTTTTAACTACTACTTACTATATATATTATATATATATATATATATATATATATATATATATATATATATATATATATATATATATATATATATATATATATAGCAGCATATATATATATATATATATATATATATATATATATATATATATATATATATATATATATATATATATATATATATATATATATATATATATATTATATTATATATATATATATTTATATATATATATATAAGTATATATATATATATATATATATATGTATATATATATATATATACTATATATATATATATATATATATATATATATATATATATTATATATATATATATATATATATATATATATACATTCCATAAAATTGAGGCTGGGTTATCTATAATACCGTGGAATTCCGTTATGACAATAATTTTATCAATTAAAACACTATTTTTCCACTGTCGAGTTATGCCCTAATATATCACAAAATTTACGCGTAAAAATAAAAGGTGTTTACGGTGAGTCCGCGAAAAGGATATTAATACCCTGCCCGCAGACAATGCAATTAATACAATTGCGTTTTTTCGTATTTTGAAAATAAATTTAAGAGTTACGAACACTTATAATGATTACCAAACAGATTCTGAAATCGGTTACGTAATCCGGCTCAAAAGACAGTTCGGTCCGCAGGTGTCACGCCGCCGCCCGCTCCGGCGTCCCAGCCTCCTCCCGGGCCGGCAATAGCGATCCGGAGCGAGCCGGTAATGCTCGGAGCCCGAGCCATAAATTCAAAGTAAAGTGACAATCTGTCAAACAAAGGCGATCGGGAGTGGTGAGAAACCCCACAAAGGCGAATATTGTTTCTGTGAACAAGCGGAGACTGACTGCCGCGGCACAAAGGCGCAGAGGTGGTTAGTTCTCAACAAGCTTAAACTCTGATTATTGCTCCCTTTTTGTTTCTTGCTTGACGTGTTTTGTTAATTAAAACACCTCAACTGTTATAATGGTTCTTGCGATGAATAACTCACAATGACGAGTTTTGCAAACTTTATTTTTATTGTTCCACCAGCAAAGTCCACGTGAGTTTGTGGTGATTTTGTGTATTATGACGTTACCTACCGCAAAAAAATAATAATTCTAGACATAAACAACAAATATAATACAGCACTAAGGTTACCTGCACAATGTATAATATTATATAATCCTGTTTTTCAATTGTACAAAACTCCAATAGCTAATCAAAATATTTTAGTTTTTACCACTGATTTATTTGTATTCAGTCAACATTATGTTTAGTTGTGTAATTGTATCGAAAAAAACAAACAAAAACAAAATAGAAACATCTTTGTATTATTCAAAAACAAACGCTTGAATAATACAAAGATGTTTCTATAGATTATCATTTTTGTACTCTAATGGCTATTCCTCTTACGTCTGTAGGAAACATTGTTGGAATGTGATTTGGTAATTGCTCTTCTACATTCACAAATCATGACATAGGTACGCATGTCGATTGTCCCTACTTCGAACATGGCCGCCTTTCAGTATTTTTTTTATATTTTTTAAGTCTAACACCAAAGATTTATTATGTCATTGATATTAGAATTTATTTTGCAATCTTCAATATGAGCAGTAAAATAGCTCATTATTATGAAAAGGAATCTGGTCGTGTCCAGGTTCGAACCCAAGTCCCCTGGATCAGGAGCCAAACGATCTATCCCCTATCCCCAGACATTAATTTGGTTATGCCATGTCTTCCTTGTATAAATGTATTCACACTACTTCTATATATTGTATATTGTTTTAACCATTCTTCCTCATTCATTCGTCCCATATGTGCTAACCATCTTAGTGACCCATTCTTAGATTTACGAGTATTTGGACATTGATAATCTTTCATTTTTAATCGTTTTTGAAAATAAAATGTACACGTTTTTTTCAATTAAAATTTAAATAATTCAAAATACGTTTTCTCCAAAGAGTTATTTACATGCTTTATAATAAATAAACCAAAATTAAATAAATGGCGTTTGAGTCATTGAGTCTGCCGACGCCCAACAGGCAACCGAGGTAACGCCGCAAAGTGACAACTACACAAATTAATTTTGTTTTGTTAGATGCGGAAGTTTGTCTCGTAGTCTGAGGCGGATCCATTTGTATTATATTTGTTTACACTTTGATACGTTTTCCCTCGAAGTTGTGCTCCACCGACCCCGTGCGGGGGCTGGGGAAGTGTGTTTCTAACAAACAAAAGAGATGAATCCCTTGGAAAACATAAAAGTACGTAATTTATACTTTGTGCCAACGAGTCAAATTCGAAAACGCAATAAATTGAATTAATTACGCAACATTGTGGCTGAAAGAAACACGAACAAAGATTTTTTAAAGAAAGCGAATAGTGAGTGTTTTTAGTTGGGCTTCGGTTCTTCATTCTAAATACTGCTAACTGCCCACTTTAAAAGTCATATTATGTAGTTTTAATATCAATCTTGCATAACACATTGTTACGTCATAAAAAAAATAGCATACAGGGCGATAAGAAAGTTATGTTGTCTCATTTATTTTATAAGTGATATCAAATCAAATCAAATCAAATCAGTTTATTTACTCAAAAGACATTACAAACAGCATATATGTTTAAGGCATCTATTGAGTACAGGTAAGATATTATACACATACAACATAATACCAGGAACGCATTAGTGATGGTTCGACATTAGGAAGACAAGATACTTTCCAAAGTCAAGAGTATTTGTCCCCTGAACGTACTTTCACTAACAAGAAAGACGTCGATCTTCGAGGAGACCGCGTTCAGCAGACTTGCTCTTCCCACCGGTGTCACCGTTATAATTTGTAGGGAAAGGCATAGAGGTGATGAAATATAAATTAAATTTAAATCACAACATCACAAGGGCCTATTTCTGTTATTGAAATTAAATTTACACTAATTTTGAAAAAAAAAGTGTTCAATAAAATAATATTACACTTTTAATATTTGTATCTAAACCACTTTATTTGTTAACACAGACCGATTTCGCTCCCGCCGGAGCTTCGTCAGGGTGAGGGAATAAACTGTTTTAAGCTTATTCTCTTACACTGACGAAGCTCAGAGGACCGGTTAGTGTTAACAAATAAAATGATTTAGATACAAATATTAAAAGTGTATTATTATTTTATTTAATAATGTCACACCAAAAATTAATTGCTTCATACGAAAGTTTAAAAAATATTGAGATTTATTCCTTGTATTATTCTTCTATTCCCGTCGGTTTCGACCACTCGCTGCCGTCTTCTGGCCACATTAAATAAAACAATCTCATTGTTGTTACATAAAAATATTTTTATATTTGTATTTAAATTTTATTTGAAAAAAATGTGTTTTAATTAGATGGAATAAACAAAATAAGTATGTAAAGAAACATATTTTTATACTTTTAGATACATTGGTTACAAGTGTTATTTTACTAGGTTTTATAAAAATACACCGCTTTTCCACTTTTCGGTTTATTTTCCTCGATTAATTTCTACTGTTTTCTAGTCGACGTGTAGCTATCGAAAGAACGACATAAACAGTTTTCCGGATAATAAAGGTATAAAACCTTCCATACATTTGAAGAAAAACCAAGTCCTCGGTGGAAAAAAACATGTTCCGTAATGCTGACGTAACGCATAGAGTTGTTTGGGAAAAAATATTGATTTTAATTACATTTCATTTTTTTAATTTAGAAAACCTAATTAGTACATTCACATTGTTAAATTAATTAATAAAAATATATTTTATTAACACAATTATTACATTTCCTATAATATATATTTTTTTAATAATAAAAATTTAAAAGCTAATAACCGAGCAAACACACATTATTATATGTGTATGTATGCATAAAAAATCTATAATTAAATAACTAAACCCGTTTTGCCTCCAGGAGTACATCCGATTACTCTTTCGAAGAACTTATTTACTATGTCATGACTTGATTATTGTAATGGAATTTATGCAAACATTCCAAAACACACTTCAATCTGCGTCCAATGCCTCAGCAAGACTCATTAAAGGCATTCCAAAAAAGTCACATATAACACAACATCTCAAAGAACTTCACTGGCTTAAAAGTCCTGAAAGAATCCAGTATAAACTCTGCTGGACAGTCTTCAAAGCGCTACATTGAATGGCACCAAGTTATATATCTGAACTCTGTATAACGGACAGCTAAATACAAGGAAATCCACGCTTCGCTCGGCGAACTCCTCAGCAATAGGAAGATTAGTTGAGCCGAAGCGTTGCCCCAATACAAATTTCGGGGATCGAGCGTTCGCGGTAGCCGGTCCATCAGCTTGGAACAATCTCCCTTCACACCTCAGATGCATAAATGATCCGACAAATTTCAGATCTAAACTGAAAACCCATCTTTTTCATATTTCATACCCAATTTAAACATTTATACTTTGTTCTACTATACTTTTAACCGATCGCTTTTTAAGCGGTCACATTTAGATTTTTAGATTTAAAACACGTCTTAATGCGCCCTTGAGGTGATTACATCACAAAAACGGCGCTTTAGAAGTTAGCATATTATATTATTATTATTATTATTATTATTATTTTAATATAAATATATATCGCTCAAATGCGTATTTTTAGAAAAATAATTCCAGTTTCATGTATTTTTAAAATGCGATACTTATTTATTATTTTAAACACCATGTACCGATGTGAGCATACTAAAACCAGTATCACTTACACTATTTTTAATGACAAAATGACAAAGTTTACTACTTTTTAATGATGATGCATTCTAATGCACCAAATCACTTCTGGCGGATTGTGTCTTAGACTTGGCATGTGTCTTTCACTCGAGATAAGCTTCTTGTTTGGATTCTGGAGATGGAACGCTCTCTACGAGACAAGTACTTGTGTTCGCGTACTCATATGTCACAGCGGTACACTCGGTATTCCCTTAATTGCCTAAAGATCAGTGACTGAGCCTCTTGAATTTTTATTGTTTACTACCGAAATTCCCACGAAAATATTTTTAAAGAGATTCTATCTGCCACATTCCATTCACAGTTGAGAACGTTTTCAGCTCAGCTGGAAATTAAGGAATTTTTTTTTATTATTAAATTAAACATTATTAATATTTATGAAAACATTTATTAAAATTTATATTACTAACTAACTAACTAACCATCACGCCGTATCACCGAAAGGGTAGGCAGAAAGAATGGACTGTTACACTTTAACCGATGCGACACTCCATAAATAATAACTAAACTAACTAACTAACTAACCATCACGCCGTCTCCCCTAAAGGGTAAGCAGAAAGAATGGACTGCCACACTTTAATCGATGCGGCACTCCATCCTTCTCTTTTCGCCCCCGCGAGAGACGCGATAATTTATATTATTATTATAGTATATATCGAAAAACGCACCATTTATTCTAATATAAATAAAGCTAATATAGATTAAGCGTCGATAGAAGGTTCCCACCGCCACCCTAGACTGTTATAGGACGCAGCGACGCCCTTTCGTCAGTCTCGCTGCACTGCCTAGGCCTGATCCCGTCCATCCGGGACTTACGTTACGTTAATTTCCTTGTCATCAAGTTAAGGATGACAGGCCAACATTTAATCTAATATTTTAACCTTCTATCTCCCGGCCCAACTCGGAAACCTTTATTACAAATTCAGTCAATAAATAATACCTATAATAATAATATTGATGAAAACATCCGTTTTCTATAAGTTTAATTATACTTACTGTAGTATACGCCATTGTTCAAGAAACAATCAATCATAAAATATATTTATTTGGAATTATTTTATCATCTTGTATAAACATTTTATTTTTACATCGTTCATTGTATTTTCCATGAACACTTACCGATTATTTGGGTTTCTCGTTTGCTCCATAATTATTTTTTATGGTTAATTAAGTGTTTAATTTACATATTTTAACATTGTCTATTCACTCAGGTATATAATCGAATATTAAATAGTTGATTTGGAATGATACATTATTATTCAAGATTCAATCAATAAGTTAGGAATACATTTTATTTCTGTGACTTATTCAGAAGTTCATCATTGCCTTCCATGTTTCCAAATTCATCGTTGTCAAAATGATAGACGTGTAGTGCATTTTTTTTTCGGAATACGGGATAAAACCATATTTTTATTATTCAACCAATCAACTATATCTGGTCGGTGTAGTTTAGATAAGCTATGTCCACATAATATTTTTTTATATTAATAAAAATACAGAATATTTTACTTAGGTGTTTATTAATACTGCATTAAATTATAATATAATTATTATTACAGAGACTATATTTCATTCATATTGAAAATTCCCATGATCTCTTGTATTCCTTGTGGGAACTTACAGCCGAAATGAACGAAGGATGTGAAAAAATCCTTTCACAAAACTCATCCTCGAGGATCTTATTATCTTTATTTTCTCACAGGTTTCTTATAGGATTCATGAAGGATGCTGCTTAGCTCTTTCATTTGGGTTATTCATTATAAAAGATGAAGGCAGTCACGATTCAATTTCAAATGTGAAAAAACAGGATGGCAATTTGACCGTGTGAATTTTTGTTTCATACTTGTTGATTATGGAAATAAATTAAGTTTTTAAAATTGATGAAAATGTCCGTTTTCAATCAATTTGATTAAATTTTATGAGTGACGCGTTTCACGATTATTTCTAGTAAGGCGAAATATGTTATTCCTATAAAATGTTATATAATATAGGTAATACTAGAAAATGGTCATTGCATGTATTTAAAATACTTTATGTGTACGAATAGATTCATATTATTTTTTAAATAATATAAAATCAATATTAGTGTTATATAAATAAATATTGCTATTTAACGCTTTTTTATTTTATCGATTATAACTATGTGTATTAATATTGTCAATGATTTCATTGTTTGTGCATTTCTAATAAGAAATTATATTAATATCCATTCACTTTTTGTATACTTCAAAAATCATTTTAAAATAAATAAAACGACACAAAATATTGTTAGAACATTAAAAAATATATATACAAGATTAAATAAATAATGGTTAAGTCACCATCGTGATAATATTATTTTATTGTGGTGGGGGAAAGAGAGAACCAAGAGGTTCATAATTGATGGTATTGTTCGTAATGTCTTTATTTTCCGCTTTTATTTGTTAATAATCAATTCGATAGAAATATACATGCAAGCTTCACTTTGCATTTTTTATTTTTATTTTATTTTTATTGGGTGGGGGAGGCAAAAGACAAGATACTGGTAAGTACACGTGAGATTAAAGGATCCATCCAGACTCTCTCTCATTGTGATTCCCGCCCAACCCCGAGGTAGACGACCCCCGAGCAGACCACCATAAATATGTGTCGATAGCTGGAAATCGACTTCGCAGGAGACCAATGCCTCTTAGCATGCAATTAAATAAGAAAAAGAAAAAGAGAAGATTATTTATGATTTAGTTTAATTTCCCCACCTGGTGTTTGAAAAGACCGAAGCAATTTCCAGGAGATAATAACACCGAGGGTAAAACACCCCAACATAAGTTACGACTATCAAGTTCTCGATTGCCACACCCAAGCAGCCCAGACGATGAGCCGTCTCCGAGTCAAGTGTTCGCTCATGGCCCCGACTCACGCACATCACGTGTCAGTAATTGCTCCTCCGCCATTCAGACTATTCTCCAAGTCAATTTGAATCGGGCGAGATACTCTCAACACTCATATAATGCGCCTTCGTACTCCTTGTTACGCTCGACTTGCGGAGGGATGGTAATGACTCTTCGAACCAAATTAAGTGCCTGAAAGGTTAATTTTCGCCGTGAAATTGAAAATTGTATCGCACACGAACTGTTAAGAAACTATGTAACATTCGATAAATATTCAAATTTGAGTGAATGAAAAAAACACGTATTCAATCAACCAATGCAAAAATAATAATTCTTTAGTCACAAGCGATAACGCTTCAATATGACATAATTATTATTAGTAAATGAAAATTGATTTGTTTAGCTCCACAAAATAGTTTATTAAAGAACTAATCAATAGTTTTAATGCCCCGAAAAGCAGTGACACCAGCGCATCCGTTAAGTTTAAATGAAAATATCTAAGTATCCGTGTAATTATCTTTATAATCAAACTAAAAACATTTATTAATTTAAAACTACAGTTAATGTGTTTAATGTTACATTTTTTGTTTCAAACTTGTGCAAAATTAAATTTAGGTTTAGGTAGATCAAAGCCTAAAAGATGGACACCTACAAGATGGACTGACGATATTGCCCGAATAGCTGGAACGACCTAGATGCGGAAGGGAGAAGACAATGACGAGTGGAAGATGGAAGATGGAAGAAAATGGAACAAGCCTCTATCCGGCAGCGAAGGGAAGATGGCTGAATGAGTAGAAGAAAAAGAAGATCAAAACAGGAAGACCGAGATTAAAATGTCGGCCATTGAGTGTTATTTTTTGCTATAATCAAAACAAACAATATAAACTACCCCAGCCACCACAAGCGCCAAAAATCGATTATCATTCAGAAGAACACTCCGAAGAAACCGTATACCGGTACATTCACATGTGTATAAAATTATTATAAAAAATAAAGTTCATTTCATATTTATTGTTTCTTGAACATTGATATAAAACTCCATATTAAATAATTATTACGAATAAAAACAATTGCGTAGATTTTCACGGTTGGTCGCAATATGTTCAATTTTGGATCTTGGGAAAATCCGTGGACCGACGATTCGGAGATCATTGCAGTCAAAATCTTCACAATTGTTATTAACGATCTCGGAAACGTCGGTCCAGAAATACGAGTTGCACGATTTTTCCCAAGATCCCAAAAAACATACAAAATAAAACGGCCGTTTTCTAGAACTTTTATTATATTTTGTGAATGACATTTGATAATTCTTTAGACAGGCGAAACATGTCATTTCTATCATATTATATAATAAACTTCTACAAAATGGACGTTTTCAGTCGTATTATGTTCATTTCACATATTTCCATTCACGATCGGATAATGCTGCTAATTTAGTTCTAGCGTGTATCAAGTATGGTAAAATGAAATGTGAATTTAGAAGCGTGTCTACACGGGCTCTAACAATGTCTTTAGTCTCCGCTCGACTCTCTACTCTCTAGTCATCCGATTCGTGTGTTTTATTGCCCTTCTTTCCGCCTATCACTACCGTAACCGCCGGTTAGGCCCCAGCCCCGCCAGAAGGAACCAGGGAACAATGTAATCAGAGTTTTGATTTGTTGGAGAAGTTCCTCGTATCGGGTGGCTCTTCCGTGACACGCGGCCGATAGTATCTCGCGGTATAATGTTACGATGTTCTGATTACAGGGTCTACTGGAAAATTGGAGGGATGCTCGTTTAATGTTTGTACAACATCGCCTTGTTTGGTTTATGGCACTTTGGCATATCATGTTTGTTTGAATAGATATCGTCATTATGTTCTACCTGTTCAAATTCATATTCAATTAAGTCACATGACCTCCTTACAGATGGTGTATCGTACTAGACAAAATTAACTAACCATCGCCTCGTATAACCTCGTGTCATGCATGCACGTCGATTTCTCCTGTCGCTTAGCCGACATTTAATATTTGATTGATTTGACCGTGACACGTTTTCATCGGTATTTCTTGCTCCGTATGCATCGTTTACATTACCTTTATTTACCATTCTTTTTTATTCATTCATTCCATGTGTCCAAACCATTTTAATTGACATTTGAACAACATTGTGTTTATAACACTTTCATCTGTACTGAACTCACTCCTTATATTGTCATTTGACACTATCGTATACAGATTTATTGATAAGATGATCTAAGAGATCTCACGAGAACAATATACTCTGCTGTAATATTACGCAATTGAGGATCATTTGCAAAGCATTTCTGTTACGCTATTTTTACAAATAAAGACACAACGTTTTTATGTGAAATGTAATAAAAATAATAAATTGTTCGATTATCAACAATAAAACACATTATTGTAAGTCATAAACAATATTTTTACCCACGGAGACATCCCCTATATTCAATAATGCACTTGACATGCGCAGCACCGGGGTAAGTTAATCAAGATGTATTGTATGGACACACTGAGGTGGGGGAGAATAACATCATCCCCTCTGTAAAATTCCCTTTTCGAACCTCGTTTTAAAATGGTTATTTATTCATCTTCAACGTTTCGTGATATTTTTTTGTACAAAATTTCCTGGTCGTATGCATGATTGGAACAATTAGGAAAATGCATATATGTCAGTTTGTTTTAGATTTAGGGATTTTAATGCTTTCAATTAAATCAAAACGAAATTTCAAGAGCCACGGAAAGAGCCGTGTTAGGAATAAGGCTTAGAGACGGAGCCCGGATGGATACGGAGGAAATGATACGGTGAGAGAAAAGACAAAAGTCACTGACATCATCCACCGCGTAGCGACTCAAAAATGGTAATGGGCTGGCAAGTAGCTAGAATTTCAGACGAAAGATAGACAAAAGGACTGCTGACTTGGAGACCATGGACCACAAAGAGAAGTGCAGAGCGACCGAAACTACGCTAAAAGGATTACCTGAACCGACATGTCGGTATAGTCTGGATGCAGTCGGCAAAAAACAGAGTGGCCTGGAAGCAAATGGAGGAAACCTTTGTCCAGGAGTGAATGGAATAGACTTAAGAAGAAGATATCATTAAATACCAACTATCAGATGTTAGAATCATCTTGTTAAATCAAAATTTGACTGTAATACTTTATGATGCCAACATCGGTTGGTGAAACAGCTATTACGAAAATTAAATAATAAAAATTATGATATGCAACCTATTTGGCAAAAGCATACGTTTTACTACCAATACGTCATTTAATACCAACTACATATTATGGCAAAAGCTTATGAAAAGCGAAAAAATGGCATGAGTAATTTTGACAAATAGGTACGGAATTGTATCATGCTCACGTGTGCTTTCCCTACATCAAAATACAATTTAATTTCTATTTGCTGTATTGTATCGCTGATTTACATAGATGACTCGATGGAAGTAACGCTGGGAGACCATATCTCACATTAACCTTCAGAATAGTGAGAAATATGGCAATTATTGTCAATAATATCCTTAAAATGGAAACAATAAAATGAATATCAAACGTAATCCACTCCGAATTATCATCATTCATCATTTCTCGGGGGTACATCCCGGTTTGGGACTTGGTTTCCTCCACAACGGCCCTCTGTCCCTGGCCATCTCTCTCCATTCCCCAGCCATTTCCATTTTCTCCCAATCTTCTTCCAGCCAATCCACCCATCTTTTCCTCAGTCTGCTTCTTGGGCTCTTTTCTCGGGGCACCCATCTAGATATAATTTGTGGTGTTCTACCTTCTGGTATTCTTTCCACATGGCCAGCCAACTGTAGGCGTTGAGACTTACAGAATCTCACTACTGTTTCCTGGTTAATCAGTACTTCAAGTTCAATGTTTATTTTAATTTTGTAAGTCCCATCCTCCAGCGTGGGCCCAAAATATAACACTCTTCATTTTTTCCACTCTGAATTATAAAGATATTAAATATTTTATATATTTAAAAAAAATACAATTTCGGCAATTACCATACCAGTATAAATGTGGAGGTACATCTTTATCTATGGAGAACTAACATAGAATTTTTTTTACATCAGCCCCCAAAATACAATTAAAAATGATACGCAAGTCACTACATAAGTACAATTTAATATTTCACTTGTAGCCTCGGGGTCACGGGTTTGACTCCCACGCGACCCCTCGCTCTGACACCGCGCTACCGTCTACTAATGACCAATATCCATAAAGTTTCTCCCCCAATGTAAGGCCATATATCCGCACTATCTTCCCGTTGTCTCCGCGTGTGACGAAAGTGTTTCACTTAGACTCTCGCGGGGTGTGATATTCTGCACCCCTCTGGGAAATAATAATGGGTAAGTAAGGTTATAATCGAAAATGAAATATGTTGCAATATAAATGTGTTATAATTTAACAGACGCATTTAAAACGTAAATTATATTATGGGTTGTTAAATGTTTCACTATCATATGGCATAAACACTTCTGAAATCCAAAATTCAGTATTTCTAAGATTTAAAACACTGATTTTGAGGCTTACACAAGATCCCAAAAAATGTGTGTCTTATTCTGTTAATTACATAAAATAATTGCCGCATGTTGAAAAAATCTATCGCAAACATTATTATTTTTTAACGTTATGTTATTATTTTTTTTATTTATCTTCTACTATATTACGAGTATATTTAGGTTTATTTCAATGTGAGATCGAGATTTCAATCTGAGTTGACACAAATTTGTTAAATAGTCCATTGTTTTAACCGAAACACTATGATACTTCAACATTATTACTATTAAAAATTAAAACACTGTTATAATATCACAATTTCTTTTTATTCACTGAGAGTGTCGCGACAGCTGTTTCGCCAACCGATGTTGGCATCATCAGGTGTATCATATTGTAACACCTGATGATGCCAACATCGGTTGGCGAAACAGCTGTAGCGACACTCTCAGTGAATAAAAAGAAATTCTGATATTATAACAGTGTTTTAAATTTTAACAGTAACAAATTTGTCAGTTTATTGCAATTATGAACAATACACTTTAATAAATAGTTTATATCCAGGTTACCTACAAAGTACGGAAAGAAGATTATATTATATATGTGTTTTAAAAAATAATGATAGATTTTTTTTAACATGCGGCATTTATTTTGTATAATTAAGTATATAAAAAAGATTATGGTTTTTGACAGAAAAAGATTTATATTTTTTGGGATCTTGGGTATGTCTCAAAACCATTGTTTTGAGTTATAGAAATTCTTAATTGTGGATTTCAACAGTGTTAACGCCATCTGTTTGTGAAAATTTTGACAACCTATAAAAAAATGTACTTTTTTTAAATGCGTCTGTTAAATTATCACACAATTAAATGGCAAAATATTTCATTTTCTATTTCCAACAAAGATCTGCATCTCGTTCTCTACTCCGTTCGATCCTAAATAGCCCTCTTCAGCTTCACGCATGAGGAGCAGCTCACTTTTGTTGTCCTCACATATCTGTTCTAGGTATTCTCATCGAGGGCGTCCTCTGTAGTTCGTCCTCTCCGTTATCCCTTCCAATACAGTATAGAGGAGGTTTTCATGACGCATTATGAAGCCTATCCATCTGGTCCGCCTCTCTGAAGTGGTCTTCTTAAGGTGCCTCCCTAGGTACGATTTGATGAAACCTTAGAAAGGAGAAACATATCATTCTCATAATTTTTAATAAAACTTCTAGAAAACAGACGTTTTCATTCGTATTAATTAACATTAATATATTATAATATTTTAACCTTTATTATTTAACTCTCTCTTTTTCAATGACAATGTTAAGGTGTTATGTGTGGTCTGTTCTGTTATATGGGTGTGACACATGGACATTAAAAGTAAATACAATGAACCGGTTAGAGGCATTTGAAATATGGCTTCAACAAAGAATGTTCAGGATCCCATGGACAGACAGAGTGACGAACACAGAAGTTGTGAATCGTGCAGGAGTAAATAGAGAGCTGCTGACATTGATCAAAGTCTGCAAGATTTCATATCTGGGTCACGCTCTACGAGGAGAAAAAGATCGCCGCTGAATCTAATTTTGAAGGAAAAATAGAGGACCGCAGGGAGGCAGGGAAAAGGCAGATCTCTTGGCTGCGCAATGTGAGGGAATGGATGGGAATCGGAACTGTGGAAGAGTTTTTCCGGACAGCGCAGGAAAGGGAAGAGTTTACCAGAGTGATCGCCAACGTCGGGAGGACCTGACAGGGCACTTTAAGAAGAAGAAGAAATATTTTAAATCATATGTATGCTTTTAAAATCGTTAACATGTATACGTATTCTTAACTACAATATTTTAACCTCGAAAATAACTTCAAGAGTAGTCCATTAATCGACCAATTTACTGTCAATTTGGCCGCAGAACGCAACTGTTTAGTTAATTACTGAATAAATTAAATCAAGAACAACGAGTATCCCCGCGGATCGCGTGCCGGCCAGCCCTCGCCTCGACCGGGCCCCTGCCGCGGGCGAGGGGTGCTGTCTAATCTAGATAGACTAATGTAAAAATCAAAATCCGTGTTGCGCGATAAGAGACCCTTTAACCAGAGTCAAGTGGCCTCCGTGGGATAGATAGAGAGATAGTGACTCGGGGAGCATTAATATATCTTTGTAATACTGTAATAACGAAATATGATTATTAATCACTTGTCTTACTTAATATGCACGGAGAGATAGCGCTGATATCCACAATGTTGGAAGAACTCAATACAGCATCAAGGAAAATAGGATTATTTTTTTTTAATTTAAGCTCTGTTTTGTTTTTCCACTTTTGATTTTATTTTTTTCGGCATGTTTCGAAGGTAACCAGGAGAACGATATAAACGTAAATAGGACTGCGTATGAATCTGGCCGAATCAAAAATCATTGCACATATTCCAGTACAGGTCACAGTGGACAACACCCTTATCGAAATCGTCGATTTATGTATATATTTGAGCGACAAAACAGTACTGGATAGAGAAAACGAAACCGCAAAAATCGACCGAAGAATTAGTTTGGATTGGATTGCGTTCCAAAAAATGCACCATATTTTGAAAAATCAAAAAAAAAACATTTACCTCAAACGATAGGTAACATATTTGACTACTGCGTTTTGCCGGTGTTTACATATGGGTTTAAATCGATAACATTGTTTAAGAGAAGTTATTTTGACACCAAAAAAATAAATTTGTCCAAAGAGCTATGAAAAGAGCAGTGTTGGGGATCTGTATAGAAGATAGGGTGAGAAACGCCACTTTTAGAGCCAGAACAGGAGTATTGGACATCATCGAAAGGGTGGCAGCGCTAAAATGGAGATAGGCAGGCCATGTCGCTCGCAGTTTCAACGATAAATGAACATAACGCCTCTTTTGCGGTGTCCTAGAACTGTGACCCGAAAGCGAGTATGTCCCCAACTACGATGGAGCTAAGACATTTAAAAAAAGAAACTTGGGTCAAGACAGGTACATAAATGGCTTAAAAGTTTGTAACACTGCAGTGTACAGTGTACAGTAACACTGCAGTGTACCAGTGCACTGGTGCCAAAATGATCGGTATGTTAGTGACCTGTTTGATCGACAGCATGGAAGATCTTCAAATCTCAATATCAAGAATACATGAAGTACGCAATAAAAGTGACATTGAAACCCAATGTTACAGATTTTTCTCAAATACATCATTAAAATTATTACTGAAAACCTACAAGCAAATAAATTATCTTCATTAATTGTTTGTTTAAGACTTTTATTCTCAGGAAGAGTATATGTCCGTTTCTGACCCTTTTGAATGTAAAACTCTTAATATTAACTAATACCGAAAACGTAAATTTACTAGAACTTTTAATATATTGTTTTGAGAGTGACACGTTACTAGGCTATTATCAAATGTGATATATTATTTATCCAAAATAGCTAGAATGGCAGTGTACAATGGTGTTCTTCTACCGACCCTTGTGTATGGAAGCGTAGCATGGAACTGGCAAAAGAAGGATAAAAGTAGAATAAATGCAGTAGAAATGAGATCTCTTAGACGAATGTGTGGATATTCTGTGTATGATAGAGTGTCGAATGAAAATATAAGAAGTGAATGCGGTGCGAATGATGGTGTCATGAACAAAATAATGAAAGGATCATTAAGATGGTTTGGACATATGGAAAGAATGAATGAAGAAAGAATGGTAAAAAAATTATATGTTAATGATGTAAATGGTACCAGAAATAGAGGAAGACCAAGGAAACGTGGCACGATCAAATAAATCAAATATTGAATGTCGGCCATGTGAGGAGTCAGAGAAATCGACGCGCGTGCATGACACGATGTATGAATGTTGAGGAAGCGAGAGAAATATGTCAGGAAAGAAAAGTGTGGCAGTCCATTCTTTCTGCCTACCCCTTCGGTGAGACGGTGTGATGGTTAATTTGTTAGTTAGTTATATTTAATAAATTAAAGTGGAACATAAACAGCGTTGTTTTTTTCATTTCCAAAGTATGATGGAGTTTTAAACTATTTGTAATAATGCTATTCCACAAATTAAGTGAATTAAAACACTTTTTTCCACTTTTGAGTTCATTTTTCTTGACAAGTTTCGAAGGCTTACATTTTTATCATCGGGAGAATGATATAAACGTCGATAAAAATAAACTCTAAAGTGGAAAAAACAGTTATTTAATTCATAAAAATTCGTAAATGATTCTCTATGATTTTCTTCATATAAACATAGTCTAATTGGTCAAAATAAATTGCTTTACAAAAACTTTACAATATTCTCAAAAAGCATAATATCAAATAAATCATTACTGTACAAAAACATTGTGATACTGCCAAAAAGCACAATATTAAATATATAATGTCTATTTGAAAGAAGTTTTAAATTTTATGTATGTAAATTGTAAACACAATACACAGTTCTAATTTATGAAATAGAGCAGTTTGAAACAAGCGTACATATTTTTAGAAAAACATTCTTTCCACGGTATACTAGTTTCAAAAGAGAAATGTCCACCCAGCAGTCGCCGTACCGCTCCATACATGTTTGAGGTTCGTGTCCTACGGCAGTATGATAATTTGATCGCTGTCCGCTTGTTTTGTTTCTGTTGTCGTCCAAACTCAGGAGCTTTCATTAAGTTTAATGTCCCGGCAATGATTGCGGTCAAAGTGCTTCCTATTACTGCAATGAAAGCAGCCCCTTCCGAGGGAGAAACGCCTGAGAGGGGAGGTTTTGAACGGATTTTAATAAATACATATTTATTCAATCGAAAATGAAAACCGCTAATTCCAATACCCTTTTAGAAATGAAAAGAGGTCAAGCGAATAACAATTTTTGAAACGGATATTGATTATAAGACGACTTTTAGAAGATTGTTAAAAACATCTTTATACTTTCCTATGAAGCACTTATTTTGTGATGTTATATTATCAAAAATAATTTAAAAACACTATATAATTTGCTTGTATAACACTTTATTTGTTTTAACGAACCAACCCATTTCGATCCCGCCAGAGCTTCGACAGGGTAACAGAAATACTCTAATTATTGATACTAAAAAAATGCATTTAATGTGGACTGACAAAGCTCTGGCAGGAACGAAATCGATTTATTCGTTAAAACAAATATAGTAAAGTGGTGTAAAAACATAATACATGTGTTTATATTTATACTTATAATAAGAAGTCAAGACTTGGACAATCAACTTCGGGATGAGAATTTGTGGGATTATCGCACCTTTTAAGGGTTATCTATAGTCAAAGTAAGAATGTGCACTATCCAGCCAATTTAGAGAAAAGGGCTACCTAATATTTCAGCGCAGTTTACATTTAGAAATTTCACCAGAATTTTCAATGGCTTAACAGCGCGAGCGGCAGCAAGTTACGCCACTCCACTGGCATGGGTTCGAATCTTTAATCTCTTGATAATAATAATAACTATAGCTTTATTATGTACACAGAGGAGACAAATCACTCACAAATATTTGTAAAATAAATAAATACTCGAATGTTACCAATATTTGTAGACAAATACTGGATTTTACCCATTGCGGGTTAATCATTTTTAAGGATTGATTGTATCTCAATAAAGACGAAGATGTGAATTGTTTTTTGGAAACAGAATATGGTGGTCGAGGCGTTTACAGGACTTATGACCTGTCATTGGTTGGGTTAAGCGATCGTTTTATGTTAACAACATTCCCCATTCCGCCCTATGTTGTCCAACATGTTGTCCAACATAGTAGCATATATACAACAACCCCCATGTTGTCCAACATAGTAGCATATATAAATCCCAAAAATTTGTCAGACGTGGGGCCGTAAGAAGGGCGGAATGGGGAATGTTGTTAAACAAAAAGCGATCGCTCAACCCAACCAATGACAGGTCATAAGTCCTGTAAGCGCCTCGGCCACCATATTCTGTTCCCAGAAAAAACAGTTTACATCTTCGTCTCTATTGAGATACAATTAATCCTTATAAAAAAAAAATTAAAACAATACTCGATTACTCACAATATTAAAAACAATATATTTTAATCTTACGCATTTATAATTTAATTCCATTAAGAAAGCTTTTACATTGGAAATAAATAACTTCATTTTCAATTAATTGTACGTATCACGCCAAAACTACTGTATAATCCACCGGGTGTAACATTATACATACGAAAATATGTATAAACCTACATGTATGTATTGGCAATATCCTATAGGTAAATATTATACAAATTTCCCCGACTTTCTCCCAGTCGGCTCTGGTTATGAAATTAGTCATATTTGTGATTAATGTTCCAGGGTTAATGTGATTCAATCTAAAAGATTAGATCTTTAAAAAACGTTCGCAAAACAGACATGGTTTTAGTAAATTACGTTGGTAAATAAATTTATTGTTCATGCTAAAGTTTGTTCTTTACACACGCGTCAAGACGATAAAATCTTTTCTAAAATAAATGATAATTAATATAGATAAAGTACTTTACATTCATACTCATTATGAATAGCTCCTACTAACTGACATCACGCCACAATGTTCCAATAAGTTATACACGGGTAATTTATATTCACCTTAGTATTTATTATTGAAGTATTGCGATATATAATATTTTTTTATGAAAATAATATTTGCATTAATTCGTTTGTAACATTTGATGAAGCCACTACAGGTTGGCGAAACAGTTGTAACGATAATCTCATAATACTGGTAATAAATTGTGATGCGTATGATAACAGTGTTTCAAATTTTAATATTTAATAAGTTCATAGCTTATCTTATCTTATTATTGGGTCGTTATATTTTGATCGAGTAATCTCAAACTGTCAAATTAAAATATAATTCGTTCGGCTCCGGTCTTTAACGAATATAGTTTATAAACCATGGTTTTGACACATGAAAGTAATGAATGAATAAAAAATGGTTAAAATATATATGGATGTAAATGGAACTAGAAAAAGAGGAAGACCGAGGAAAATATGTCACGATCGAATAAATCAAATATTGAATGTTGAACATGTGAGGAGTCGGAGAAATCGACACGATGTATGAATGGTGAAGAAACGTGAAAAGTATGCCAGGAAAGAAAAGTGTGGAAGTTCATTCTTTCTGCCAACCCTTTTGGGGAGACGGCGTGATGGTTAGTTACTTAGTATTAAACCAAAAATCGTAGTTACGAATGGTTGCAATATGATTTGTTTTGTACGTATTACCCTGATATCTTGTATGACATTTTAAATTACATTTTGTTTTATGGATTAAAAGTGGGTTGAAAATCGTCACATCATAACTGATACCGCATAGTTTATAGTTAACAATTTTAACTCCGTATTTTTTCGCAGTAAGCAGAACCTCGTAACGCACATAGGCGCGTGAGGCCCTTGTTAGTTTAGAGATTACGCAAACCCCTAATACGGGCTTTATAGAAGTTTATATGTAGTCGGATGGGGGTGATCTTCTCCACTGCGGCCGCTACTCCCCCCCGCAGCGAGATCCTTGGTAACAATATGCTTTACCGTGTTTACGCTTGGGGTACTTGATTTAAAGTGTGATGTTTCAATACTGACTCAACGAGCGGTAGATTGTATCACGCTGATTTCGTTAAGCATTTAATTATCATTCAATCATGGTAGCTGTTATCAATTCAATTCAATTGTGATTTTTTTTCTCAAGAAAAACAGATACTCGTACTTCCATTTATGTGTTTTTCCACACATTTTACAAATATATTATAGTTTCTTCATCTAGAAATAGATACGAGATCTATTTCTAGATGAAGAAACTATAATATATTTGTAAAATGTGTGGAAAAAACACATAAATGGAAGTATCTGTTTTTCTTGAGAAAAAAAAATCGATATATCGAGAAAATATCGAGAAAAATATCGAGAAAATATCGAGAAAAAAAAATAGATATTAACCAACCCTAATTTATTTTAAACATCCTACAAGATCTAACTAACTATCTAACCATCACGCCGCCTCTCCAAAGGGGTAGGCAGAAAGAATGGACTGGCACACTTTTCTTTCCTGTTATATTTCTCTCGCTTCCTCAACATTCATATATCGTGTGATGCACGCGCGTCGATTTCTCTGACTCCTCACGTGTTCGACATTCAATATTTGATTTATTTGATCGTGCCACATTTTCCTCGGTCTTCCTCTATTTCTAGTTCCATTCACATCGTTAACATATATTTTTTTACCATTCTTTTTTCAATCATTCTTTCCATGTGTCCAAACCATCTTAATGATCCTTTAATTATTTTGTTCATAACACCATCATTCACACCGCATTCACTTCTTAATATTTTCATTCGACACTATCATACACAGAGTATACACACATTCGTCTAAGAGATCTAATTTCTACTGCATTTATTCTTCGCTTCCATACAAGATCTATAAATATAATATGTGCAAATTATTTTATCCTTATGTACTTCTCAATTACTCTCTATATTTATACACTATGGCATGCACGCTTCCGATATTACCTGTTAGTGATTGACTAATTGGATTATACTATATTTACTGTGTAACAAAATAATGAAAGGATCATTAAGATGGTTTGGACATATGGAAAGAATGAATGAAGAAAGAATGGTAATAAATTATATGTTAACGATGTAAATGGAACCAGAAACAGAGGAAGACCGAGGAAAACGTGGCACGATCAAATAAATCAAATATTGAATGTCGGCCACGTGAGGAGTCAGAGAAATCGACGCGCGTGCATGACACGATGTATGAATGTTGAGGAAGCGAGAGAAATATGTCAGGAAAGGAAAGTTTGGCAGTCCATTCTTTCTGCCTACCCTTTCGGGGAAACTGCGTGATGGTTAGTTAGTTACATTATTACATATTTCAATAAAATGAGAAAAAACGTAATGTTCCCTCAAAACGAATAAAAATGTGTTATACACACCGCCACATTGTAATGACAGCAAAAAGCATGCAGGGTGATGTGTATTTTATGTTTTGTTTTTTTTTTCACAAATAGTCATTATGCAGTGTTAGCACAACGCTTAGATAATGGTTGGTTTCACATACAATGACGGGGTCGCATTACGCAGGGCGCGCGGTGATACGGGATTACCCCTAGACCGATCACCGATCACCATCGCAGGCGCTGGACGAGACGTGTCGATGAGATATTTTAGGCGATCACTGGCACGCAAATCGGCCAAGACCCCTTAGAACAGTGGTAAAATATAACTTAAATTAAACTTATTTAAAATATGTGTTGTGTTGTTCTGATTTTACTCGAAAACTGGTAGATTAAAAACAGTCCTACCGTCACTTGAGGACACATAACGGACATTGAAAAGTTTTCGTTAAAGAATCACAAAATAAATATTCTATATCAAATTATAATACATAGGTAATTAGACTATAATAATAAATATAATAACGCTAAAGTACTCCTTCAATTAAAGGTACTGTTTCTTGAATAATGATTTTAAACAGCATTTTGGATAATTAATACGAATGAAAATACTTGTGTTATACAATAGAAGTTTTAATATATTTTATGGGAATGACATATTTCGCCTTTCTAATGCAATAACACATTTTACAATACCTTAGCAAAGCGAAATATGTCATTCCCTTCAAATAAAATAAAATTCGTATTAATTGACATAAAAAGTGAAACGCAATGATAATAATTATCACTAAACGAGATTCGTTGTCTTTCGATTTTACACATTTTTTTCACCAAATACACTCGATTTTAACATGATTCTATCATAAATATTTAAACATCGCTTACAGTTACATTACAAAATGAATGAAGCTGTGTGTAAAGGAATAATAAAAAATAAAAATAATCCAAGCCAATTCAAAAGCGCCTTTAACTGCCATATCCGCAAAAATAAATGTTCATTCTGATTACCAATGAAATTTAATTTAATTTAAACGAAATATAGATTTAATAGGAGTTTTTCTCTCTGGATATGTTATATAACTATGGGTAATATATGTCTTGATTCAGGGAAATATAGTTAAATTGGCATGACCAAATTAATCAATTGCTAAAAGGCGGCCACATTCGAAGTCGGAACAATCGACGTGCGTGCATGGTACGATGTATGGATGTAGAGGAAGCTCGAGAGGTATGCCAGGACAGGCCAGTGTGGCGATCCATCCTCTCTGCCTACCCCTCCGGGGAAATGGCGTGACGGTTAGTTAGTTAGTTAGTTACGATTTGTAATATTTGTAAATCGTGTAATTGTCAGTAGATGCAAAGGAGAAATTTATTTTATGATGTACGAAACCTGTTTATAAATCAATAATAAAAAAGCGTGATGATTCACAATACGTAATCGCGTAGTTAAATAGCGCAAATAATAAATGGTGAATACAAAGCGCCAGTGGGACACTAATGGGGACATCTGCTTACAGAATGTGCTTCCATTATCCCATTGTCACCCGTCTCCCCTGCTCACCCTCATAGACAGGGACGCCGATACAAAGCATCATCAATCCCAAAAGAGACAGAGAGATTTTGTGCATGAAATATAGACATCAGGACACTGAGCAAATAATATTTTGTATTTTTTTTTTCATTCACAGATTGCACATTTTGGGTGTGAATTTGATTAATTCATCTTATTTTAC
This sequence comes from Lepidostoma basale, assembly GCA_022606425.2. Lineage (NCBI taxonomy): Eukaryota > Metazoa > Arthropoda > Insecta > Trichoptera > Lepidostomatidae > Lepidostoma > Lepidostoma basale. Next base: position 136,602 of record JAHDVF020000606.1, on the reverse strand, counting down.
ACCCCATTACGAGGGATGAACGCGATGGCGGAGAATGGGTTTAGTATTGGGCTGTGGAATTGCGTTCTATTATTTGTTTTGTGATATTATGGGAGATACGTGTCTGGCACACTGACCTGGGGATGAGGCGAGGCCAGACTCCCGATGACAAATGACTGCAAATTGTAATAGAAGATAAAAGAATCACTTTGTTGCGTGCTGTTGGAGAGGATAGGAATTTGTTTTGTGAATTGAAATTGAAAGAGATGCGCATTCAAGAAGGTAGATTTTTTAAAATAAGAATACAAGTGCAGAGAATCCGATCGTCCCATTCGTTAAAAATGCTCGGATTAAATAATTCAAATTCAAATTATTTTTTTATCCAAATAAACATTACTAATAAATATATTTAAGTCGCTGATTTGGAAGAATCCATCGACATAACATATAAAAAAGTGCGACGCTGATGAGGCCGAATACTTTCCAATATTTTGAGTATTTTCCATTTGAATATTATTTTATCAAAATTAAAATTGTCGATCTGCGAAAGAATCATGTTAAGCAGTTTGATTGCTTTTCCAAACGGCATCACCATAGGCAGGTTACTTCTGCATTTTGGGAGATAAAACAGTCTATGCGAACGTTATCGAAGATAGCCATCCTCAACATAAAGATGGATACCCTCCAAAATGAGTTCTCAAAGAATCCCCTCATAAGTCTGAAAAAATTGGTAAGTGTGAACCCATACCTAATTTTATGTGCTCTATTGCTCCCCAGCATGTCTAAGAGAAAGAGGTGGAATAAAGGCACGGATAGCTACCAAACGAGATATCCCATGTAGAGATATCACAGATATCTTTTCTGAACCCTCTCTAACAAGAGCGAGTATCTTGCCCGGCGAGGGGACTCCATACCATCGAACCACACTCAAGGCGGCTCCGGACCAATCAGTTGTACGTTTTTTTTTTTTTTTAATTGTATCTCAATAGAGACGAAGACGCAAACTGGAAACTGAATATGGATGATCAAGGTGTTTACAGGACTTATGACCTGTCATTGGTTGGGTTAAGCGCACGCTTTATGTAATTACAATATTCCCCATTCCACCTTTGTTTTTTATGATCATGCATGATAAATTTTTGGAAGCTGTATATGCTAAAAATCATTCTCCATAGATGGCGTTAGTGGGTGGATTATATAGGTTAATCTTAAAAAGATTGACAGGTGTAATCAAATCTACATAGATAGCCAATTAAAATTGACACGTGAAGATAAGTATGGATTTGGAGTATATATACAACTTCCAAAGATTTATCATGCATGATCATAAAAAACAAAGATGGAATGCGGAATATTGTAATTACATAAAGCGTGCGCTTAACCCAACCAATGACAGGTCATAAGTCCTGTAAACACCTTGATCATCCATATTCAGTTTCCAGTTTGCGTCTTCGTCTCTATTGAGATACAATTAAATTTGAATTAACCACCCACCATGGGTGAAAATCCAGGATTCGTATACAAGTAAAAGTATACATTCACAAAAAAAAATAGTTGTACAGTATTCGCAAAACAATGGGATTCCTGAAAACTCTACCAGTTGGTAGAATAAATCCCAAAATTTTCAATACAATTCCACATACTGTCTTGATGTGAATATGGACAGTCTGACAGAAACTGTCTACCCGCTATTGAAGCTACGTCATCGGCTCATCTCTTCTGTGGTCTTCCGATACCTTTTTTGTTTGCCCGTGGTTTCCATTTAAGTAATCTGATTGTTCACCTTTTGTTATTTTTATTGTCTTTCTTGGCACTTCTAGAAAACATAAATTTTTATTCATATTATTAATTTACGAGTAGATTGACAGATTAACTGTATATTTTTTTTAATTTTAGATAAACTTAAGGCGTTAACACTGTGGAATCCCAAGGCTTACACCTTCATCATCGGGAGAGCGATATAAACGTTCGATGATGAAGGTGTAAGCTTTCAAAACATGTCGAGAAAAATATACTTAAAAGTGGAAAAAACAGTGTTTTAATTCATAAAATTCGTATATTTTTTATACAACAGAATGTTTGAACCCAATTACTTTATAATTTTTTTTTTTTTTAGCTATTACATTGATTCTTATGACATGTGATAGGTAGCTAATTTATCGCCATTTTAATGTCACATGAATTCTACACCAAACAATACATTGCAATGCCGGGAATCGAACCCGGTACCTTCGGTATGACAGAACTCTTTCCACTATACCACGAAGGTCGTCAATTCAAATAAACTTTTTTATAATTTTATGATCTTTCTCATTTGTTTCTTAGCCATTTACATAAAGCGATAGATTTATCTCGGGACCCACGGAACGGCTTCCCAGATGCCAATGGCAGGCGCGTATTACTCTGATGAGCAATTAAATCCCGTTGACCGACCCCCGCGCGCCCCGCCGGCCCTCTCACCTTGTGACGTATGATTAAGGCGATGCAATAAACCCATAACTCCGCGTGATAGCGCTTTATGCACACAATGGGAGTAAGCTTATTTCATACTCGGCTTGGCATGGACGGACCTGGAAGGGGATGTCAAATTATTACTAGCTTTATTACCGTAGCCCTGATTGCTGACGTAGCTAAGAAACACAAAGCAAAGTTCGCGTGATACATTTTTTTCACAATTATTTATTAACAGAGTGTAGGCAATTACAAGACAAACCAAAAATCGCTTCGACAAGATGTTTTTTTGTCCATTGTAATTTATATTCTAATTAAGGTAATTTTTCAATAACAAAATTTATTTCACGCCTTTCCTTTTTAACTTTAAAAACTCTTATGTTTAAAACACCATCTAAAATGAACATTATGTGTTAATGTATTTTTATTTTATTTTATATCATTGTATTTTATATGATTTGTTTTAGATTTATTTTGTGGATGTTGGACGATCGAAGTATGCGTGGGAGATGCCTATTGGTGGCGATGAGGTTCGCAACCCATCACACCGCGTCTGCCGCGGGGCGAAAAGGGAAGGATGGAGTGCCGCATCCGTTAAAATGTGACAGTCCATTCTTTCTGCCTACCCTTTCGGGGAGACGGCGTGATGGTTAGTTAGTTAGTTAACTTTTATGGTATGTTTTGATACCCAAATATTCTTCCTGTTTCCCGCCCATCCGGTCAAACAAGAACTCTTTAGAGAAGAACAAATAAATCAATGAATTTATTTAAAAAATATGTTTAAATGTGAATAAGAAGTTTCGGACTATACGCGTCTTAAGTGTTATCCGAAACCTACCTGAATAATTGTAACATTTTACAATATGAAAGGACGTGTACAGTAAGAAATATATTTGTGGCAAACGCAAACGAGTGTTTTTCAAGTAAATCCACAACACATATGGAAGAAATATATTTTTATTTTCTTTGTTAACAGTAAACTCAGTCCAACAATTATTATAATTAGCGTCCATATAATCATGATAACATTTTTAAAATTGCATTTTTATTGTGTTCGGTCGTATACATATTACATTATCCAAACATCGTAATTTCAGTGTAGATTTTCACGGTTGGTAAAAATATATAATTTTTGGAATCTTGAGAAAATCGACGTTTCCGAGATCGTTGCAGTCTCTATCTTCAGACGGTGATCACTTTGGTGATAACCACCCTAACTATAACGATCTCCGAAACGTTGGTATATTAAGACGAGTTACACGGATTCTCCCAAAATCCCAGAAAACAAAAAACATCAAAATTTATATTGAGTATTGACAATGTTATCTGAGTGAAGTGATGTGAATTTCTATGAAGAAAGTTAATAGATTACCTTTTCTTTATTGAAAAATTATAGATACATCTATATAAATAGCCCGAATACGTATGAACGTCACAAATCCGCGTCCAATAAGCCCCTCGCGGTGTGGGTGACCAGAAAGTAGCGCAACCTGTCGTGCGGACCGAAGTGGAAGGAACGCCGACAAAAGACATGCGAACTGTCCATTTCAATCTGGGGGAGCTCGGGAAAAAACCCCGCCAAGATTAGATAAACGGCGGCCATTGTGCCGCCCTCTCCCACCACCCCGCCTTTACTCAGGGTGGGACTGGGGTGAAACGATTAAGTATAGGTATAACCCGCATATATTCCTGTGATCAAATATCTGAAATCAGATTATTGACGCGATTACAGAAATATGATTACTACCGAACTACGAATACTAAATTGAACAAGTATTTGATTATTTCATACATTTTTAGGGATGCATTAAAATCTTTAAAAATGGACTCAAGACAATCATTCATTCATTTCTCGGCGCTACATCCCGGTGTGGGACTTGGCCTCCTCTACAACGGTCCTCCACTGACTTCTGTCTCTGGCCATCTCTCTCCATTTCCCAGCTCCTTCCATTTTCTCCCAATCTTCTTCCACGCAATCCGCCCATCTTTTTCTCGGTCTGCCTCTTGGTCTCTTTTCGCGGGGCACCCATCTGGATATAATTTGTGACCATAAAATTTATAAAAATGACCCATCTGGATATAATTTGTGGCAATAAAATTTATAAAAATTCTCATGGCAATAAAATTTATAAAAATGTATCACCATTGATGGTTGGGATACCTCCAGCGAATGGAAGAATACTGAATTCCAATACAGATTCTCGATACACGATCAGATGGAAGACCCAAACTAAAATGGATGAATGGCGCGGAAGAGGATCTCAGGACGATTGGAGTGGCAAATTTGAGAATGCGGGCGAGGGACCGGGAAGAGTAACAACAATTTCTGAAAGAGGCCAAAGCTCATAGTGGGCTGTAGCACCAGTGATATTTATTATAAGGATCAAAGTCTTCGATGAGACCTTTTATAGAGAGCTATCGGCCAATATCAAAACGAGTTCGGAAAATGTTCGTATTCTAACAAGTGCCTCATATTCGAAAATATTTACATTCTGTATCTAAACTTAAAGTCTTGCGGGAAAAAAATAATAAGTATCTTTATTTAAAAAAAAAGACAAATTAACATCTTGACACATTTTTTTTGTTTGTTATTAATAGAAAATTCAAGTATCCCAATTAAAATTACACACTTATTTACTACCACAAATTTTAATCGATTTTAAAACAATACTATTCACTTTGTTAAACAAAAGTGCATTTAACACAACAACTACCAAAAGCCGACTAGTCGGCTTTTCGCTGCCAACCGTAAACGACCAAACACCGATTGGTACGTTTTTCCACCCTACGTACTGGAAATAATTCTCACAATTACGTAAATCGTTATATCTTTATCTCATTTAGAAATGATATTTACTACGAACTTAAAATTTAAAAAAATAACCATGCTTAAACTTAAAATTCAAAAATTCCTTGGAAAATAAAGTTTTAAAAATCCAATATTTTTAATTTTATCTCTTGGTGGAATTCCATTTGGAATTTCATCACAAACTATGAAAATACTTCGTGGTTTTGCCATGTGACTGCAACCAATTTAATAAACTATTTAGCATCCCAACTTCGTCAACGGGGCGATGACGCTCGCTGACAACATGATAGGCCAAACATTCGGAAAGAACTATACACCAGCGACATACGTCAGAAACAGAACCAAAACCGAAGTTTCTGGAGTCTGCGTACAACAAGGAGGGCCAATCCCAGTGATGAATTTTCTTAAAGTTTTGTGTCGGAATTTCGAAACAACACTTTTTTAAATTTATTTATCTTTCAGTAAAAAATTAATTAAACATTTTTTTTATGTATTGTAAAACTTGTTGATAATTGATGTCAAGATTTCTATTAACGAACACTGTTGGGGCTCCCCGCCACGCAGTCCAGCAACACTTCCACCCCTGTCCTCGGTAATTTCCTACCGGAGAGCCACGAAGAGTTCTTTGTCGATTTTTTTAAATTTCTTTCTTTTGTTCAGCTTTCCTTTGTTCCGCCACACTCCGCGGATAAGCCGCGAGCGTACTAAGGAAACCACGGCTGATTAATGTGGGCACAGATATACATCGGACATAAACTATTGTGTTAACGTGATTGTCTTATTAACTGCTTTACCCACAACAAGAAATATTAATATGCGCACGACTTTGCTAGCTAAATTTTAGTGTTTTATTTTCGTAGAAAGATAAGTGTGAATTACGAGCAATTGGCCAGAAAAAATATAAAGTAACATAACCACTTTATTCAGAGCTGTGCGTATACGAAGGAGTTAAACCACCTCATGTGGAAAATATTGTAATAAATAATAATGCACGATTCTTCTATAGTTTGGTACAGGAGATTATACCAGATATATTCGTGGATCAAGTCTGTTTTGCAGTCTAAAAATAAATTTATTCACAGATAACATCTACAAGAACATAACAACCCTTGTCTTCTACACATTCCTGTACGGTTGCGAGCATTTTACTTTGCGAGCATCGGAGAGGTCAAATATTGATGCAACATTTTGAATGTGCACAAATACTTGTAAACAAATACTGGATTTAACCCATTGCGGGTTAGTCATTTTTAATGAATTATTTTATCTCAATAGAGACGAAGAAGTAAATTGTTTTTTGGAAACAGAATATGGTGGTCGAAGCGTTTACAGGACTTATGACCTGTCATTGTTTGGGTTAAGCGATCGCTTTATGTAATACAACATTCCCCATTCCGCCCTTCTTACGACCACCACTATCTTCGTCTCTATTGAGATAAAATTAATCTTCGTCTCTATTGAGATAAAATTAATCCTCAAATATTAATTCTTTCGAGATATAGTACTGAGTATACCGATGAATAATGCAGATACCTTACTAGTCGTTACTTGACCAGCTGAGCATCAGGCCAAGACTCTCGAGAGAGTGCTCTCAGACAGTGTTAAAAAATATATAACATAGCCCGGAGAGATCAGAATAAATAAAAATTATCAGAATAATGTGCAAAGTAGAGGAAAAGCGACCACAAGAACGGCTACCAAGCCGCTGGTCCGATCAAATCAGAGTGCTGACTGGCCTCCCAATAGCTGAACCTGGAGATTGACCTGTGACAGGAGTGCATAGCGAGCCATAGTGGGCGGTTTGCGGGATGGACACGACCCACACTCATGAGTAAGGCGAGTAAAAGAAAGAGAACACATACGAACACGAAAGATACAATCAATGAGTCAACGAAAAAATATAAAATACTTAAAAACTCCTCTATATCATCGATTTAATTCATAAACTGAATAAATATGTTTGGTTAGTAATTGGTGTGAAAAGGAGCAATCATAAGCATATTTAAATATTTTTAAACACAATTCACGCTGATGAAATTAAACTTATGAATCTCTTAGAAGAGGTTATTGAGAAACACGGATATTCCCAAGATCCCATAGAACACATTTCTACCAACCGTGATTGCACGTATAGATGAACAATTGCACGTATAGATATAATGTTAAAATTATAATAGTTTCATTTTATTAATTATTTTTTAACTTTTTAACCATTGCATTAATAAGTAGTTTAATGTATTTTCCAACAAATCCATAAATATTTTAGAGATTTTTCTATTGCCTCTTAATTGTTGACGATGGTACATTAATTAAGCCACTTAAATTACCGTATGCCTCATTATATCGACACATAAACGACTACACGTTAGATTCTCTCCACATTTGGTAATGTCCTAGCAAAGCGAAACATGTAACTCCATAAATAAAATAAATTCAAACATCTAGAAAAGAGACGCATTTATTCATATTCAATATATGCAAGCAGTTACTTGTGTCTCATTTATTTCTCCCGGAAGAAATTTTAACCTGTGACCACATCAAAAAAAGAAATTTTTCAGCAGAATAATTTATTTGATAATAAATAAATTTGATTATATTTCTTTTTGAATCTACGTTAATTCATAATATTATACATGAGCATCGTGATTTGAGCTCACATGTTATCTACCCCTGCTAGTACACACATTATACAAGTTTGTACTTGTATAGCTTTATGTACATTGGCCGCGTGATTGTCCGCCGTACGGAACTTAATCCATATTTTTATATTCCTCGACAAGTTCACCAGACCGTAAGCAATCGGTAATACCTGGTCACACCACATCAATTCCAGAGTTAATTTTTGACAACCTCCTCGTGGGTTCTGATCTTTAATATTTCTTTCAAAACTTATTTCAACGCATTGTTTTACCACTTTTTACTTCAAACTCAAAACATATTTACAGCTTCAGAAACCGTTGACGGAGTTATCGAATACAAATGCTATTTATGAGTGCAACAGAGATATTGTTTTCTTCTTAATTTTTGTGCACGGAAAAATCCATTTTCTGTTTGAATTTCTTTTCTTCTTGTTCACTACTAAAGACTATTTGGTCTGTTCTTCAGAGGAATGGTCCTCATGTGAGATGGATTTCCAGCTGTTCTTCCATCTTTTAGGAGGTATTCCACGAGTACAACTCCCGTTAGATTGATCATGTAGTCCAATATAGTGGATTCTGGTGGTGTCCATTATTTGAACATGATCATACTTGTCCCTCTTTCACTGTCTACGCCTTCTCATAATATTCTCAGCTTCGCATATTATTTTTTTATTCTGGTATTCTTCATGCAATCTTCCTATCATTCTCAATGTCTTCATATCGGATCTCTGTTTGAATGTAAAGGTGGTGATAGACGTACGAACTTAAAGTCTGCGGTTTTTAAGATCGCGAACTTACTTGACTCGACGTCGGCGATACACGCGCCAACTTGTGGTGATAGACGTACGAACTTAAAGTCTGCGGTTTTTAAGATCGCGAACTTACTTGACTCGACGTCGGCGATACACGCGCCAACTTACTCATACCGTATCGCGATGTCGTCCACTGAAGAAGCTTTGTGTTATTTAGGAATTATATCGTATTACATTTCAAAAACTAAAAACAAAAACAATTTAAACAAGCGTGCGCGTCCACGGACTGGCGAAACAAAATGGCGGCTCGCGGCTCGCAGTGCTGCCACACGTACGAGCCAAGACGAGCTACGAGTAAAGGTGGTGATAGACGTACGAACTTAAAGTCTGCGGTTTTTAAGATCGCGAACTTACTTGACTCGACGTCGGCGATACACGCGCCAACTTACTCATACCGTATCGCGATGTCGTCCACTGAAGAAGCTTTGTGTTATTTAGGAATTATATCGTATTATAATTATATCGTATTTATTATATCGTATTATAATTATATCGTATTTAGGATCGTATTTATATCGTATTATAATTATATCGTATTATAATTATATCGTATTATAATTATATCGTATTTAGGAATTATATCGTACAAAATGGCGGCTCGCGGCTCGCAGTGCTGCCACACGTACGAGCCAAGACGAGCTACGAGTAAGATTTCAAACCGGTTGGATCGCCGACGAACTTACTCGGCGGTTTTAAAGTACGCGTACTTACGGTGACACACGAGCGAAAAAGGTCGTCGAGCCATAAGTACGCGTACTTGCTCGCCCGTCTATCACCCACTTAAGAGTGTTTAATACGAATAAACAATGAAATCTAAATGAATTTTCCTATTTTAATTTTATCCGGAGATATTCATATTTTACTGTACTTTCTATACAAATATAATAGAACGACGTGCCACAATATTTTTGTGCTTTAAATTGTCGCACGTGAACACAGAGTTTTGAATCTCTCTTTATTGAAGACGAATAGTATTCTCAGCGAGTTTGATCCCTTTTGATATTGCTGTAACAAATACCGTTCATATTAGTATTGTTATTATTATTATGATTATTACTATAAATATAATTATTATTTTTGCTATTTTAATAATTAAAATTATTATTTTATTAAATAACACTTCGGCGCAAACCAAATCGAGTCAACAGAGTGTGAAAAAATAACATTAGGTGTTTTTCTTATGATCCCAAGGTGTACCATATTTTAGACAATAATAAAGTTAAATAAACATTTCACAATAAAATTTATATTTATTTATGATCATTTGTATACTATATAATAACAAGCTGGTGAAAGCAATTTCTTTCAAACTGCTGGTAGTAAAAAAAATATTAATAAGGGTAAAACACAATTTTATTAATAAGGGTAAGTGATTTTCAGATAATCCAAAGATAAAGATTATTCAGATTTATATGTTTAGTAATGTCTGTATTCCTTCCATACGATGTGACATAGCGTTCGTTATTTGTTCAGTACAATTCGATATAATAACGCACCGGCGTAATCTAAAACAATCATCTAATAAATGTGTAACCATTAAGATTTAAGTCGAGGGAGAAACGCTATTTTATGACAGTGCATTAAGCTGAAGTCGAATTTTCCCCTGTCATATTCCGTGAAAGCCGCGGGAACAATAAAAAATGTGAACGCTAAGGTTATTATGTATTATATCCCTCGGCCACTCCAATCTTATCACCTGACATTATCACGCCTATTACGACAGCCGTCCACTCGCCCTCTTCCTTCGTGCTGCCCCGTGCCCCCGCGCGCCCGCCGCCACCCCCGCCCGCTGACTTGTGTGACCTCAAAATATCTCACCTTCCCTCCCTCTCACACAGATAAATGAGAAGTATACCTATCTCCATTGTATCAATTTGTTTACCTCTCTGTTTGCGATGCTTCCAGGCGTATTCCCGTCCCGCTTTGGCTTTCTCGTTATTCGTGTGGTGGTGAGATAGCCACCCCCTAGCGGCGTCCCCCTCCCGCTCGCTAGGTGTCCGATATGAGTTATAGCGACGGAAAGGGATGGCGTGCACGTCCGCAGAGCGTGTGTGATGACGAAATTGCATGTCACTCCTTTCCTTCAAGATTCATGTGACCGGCTCGGAAGCCTGAGCAGTCGCAAATACGGCGAGCAAAAAAGGTTTAACTTAAACGAAGCAACGGATAAAAAGATGAAAACCATTCGAACTGCTGGATTTATGCTTTCTCTTACGTGCCATGACTTTTGCGTTGCGGTGACAACTGTTTATAAATTATGTATTTTCGGGCCGGAGGTTAATGTTTGAGTTTTTATGTCAATATTATCCATTTTTGATATGCGGTGGAGTTAAACATCGGTTGACATGTATGGAACCTTTCAAGAAATGAATCATCCCTTTCTCTGAACTGGAGAGGTTTCCCTGCAGAGTCCTGACGGGCGGCCAGGCCCGGCGAGCGCGCTGGTCCCAGACTGCCGTGACCACCGAGCGGAAGGCGACCGCTGTAAGCGGCCTGGCACGCTCCAGAGTGCGGGTAATTTATTACCAATTATATCAACTGTTTACTGTGAGCCTATGTTATATCGGACACACCTCTAGGCTTCCTCCTCCCTGCCTCAGGTAAGGACATTGTTCCTTAATTGGCGCGATAGTCGTAAAGATTGACGCACGAACACGGAAAACGATTTCCTAATTCAAGCGTAAAAGTTCCGTTTCCTATAACAAACAACGTTTCCTTTTTTTAATCTACTCCGATGAAATGAAAGATTTTTTTTTTAAAGTGATACAGTACACATCTTTTTGTTACCATTTATTCATAAAAATTCATTTTCAAAATTTAACTTCAAATGAATGAATGAGAAAAACAATTGAAGACTGCTTATAACAAAGAGTGGTTTAAACATAAAACAAATAAAAAGAGAGAAAAATATTTATTGTAACAAGTAACATTCATGGTGACGTTGTAACTTCACTATATTATTCAATCAGTTAGCATTTCTATACAATTATTGGCCTTTATGATTAACACCAATTGGGATCAAAAACTCATTTTAGACTTTTTGATACTCGGCACCTTTGTAATGATCAGCCCTTAAATTATTTTACATTGTTTCAACGGATACAATAAATTACATTTAATTTGTTTCACAACAACATCAACAACAAACCATCACGACGTTTCGCCTAGGGGTTAGGTAGAGAGAATGAACCGCCACACTACTCGATCCTGACACACGTCTCTAGCTTCCTCCACATTCATACAGCGAATCATACATACAGCAATTCTTCCTACTTCTAACATGACCGACCTTTAAAATTTTATTAATTTCTCTATGCCAAGTTTTCTTCGTTCTCCCTGGACTCCATATTCCATTCACACCTTTAACGTATACTTTCTTAACCATTCTTCCTTCATCAATGAGTTCAATATGTCCAAATCGAGTCTGTTTAAATTATTTAAATGATAGTTTATAAATATTGTACGCTTTTGTGGAATTATTTATGCTGTAAGTAAGTAAGTATTATTGTATGCTGCAAGGTGGAAGATATAGTCAGATGGGGCAGACTACGCAGAAGATACTGGAATGCGCACGTACAGAGAATGGATCCCTCCAGAATCCCACACGTTGTGGCGCATTAGATTCATGTTGGACGATCGCCAAAGAGATGAGGGATAGCTGGGAGTCAACCTCCCAAGAAAGGCCAGCCCGACTACAGGCACAGACCAAAGGTCTAAATGTAAACAAAATCATAAATATAAATTCATATTTGTGATTCATTGAAATGTAAAATCTATTTTGCCCATTAAGATAAGATCTTCTGAATCATCACATTCAATAAGAGATCCATATCGGTACTGGGTCTTCATGAGACTTTGGAGTGTTCAATCTTCGTCATTAAAATTTACAAATATTTTAGTTCAATTGCATGTTTAGGGTATACGTAAGGATACAATGTGTGTGTGGGTGTGTGTGTGGGTGTGTGTGTGTGTGTGTGTGTGTGTGTGTGTGTGTGTGTGTGTCGAAAGCGTGACAATGGAAGTAATTTTAAAGACATATATGTTCTGTGGCTAGTGCATTTATTGACTGGTTGTTAGTTGGTCAGTACCTGTATATGCCAATGTTTAGGTGAGAGGAGCGGAACGTGACGTAGCCGCCACACATGCATATCTTTTATTATACTTGAAATTCGCAATAAAAATAAAATCTGATCGTTTTTTATATTACTTTTCCATAATTTTATTAAAAGACACTAGAAATTAAACTTGTCTACACTTGACCCTCGTACTTGCCTTTTAAGTGTATTGTTATCTTATTGAAAATACATTACCAAGTAACATTAAACATACATATCACTATTTGGCGAATTTCATTTGCCACTGTTTGTCTAAGACTTATTAATTAATTAATGTGGAGTTTTACATCATTTAAAAAAAAAACAATAAATACAAATGTAAACTCATTCTGGAATTATTTTTGTAAAAATCACATCTGGGTATTTCATTTCTGAAACAAAAACTTCTAACATCGTGCAATTTTTTTCTTGGTGGATTTTACAAACGAATTAACCCAAGGTGCCCACGTCTCTGGAAACGACACAACCCATCACAATGGCAAGAGAAATATGAGAAAATTTTAAAAAGCAATAATGAGCTCTATTTAGGGTTTTTCCTACGATATATTTGACTAGCTTTCCATTGACGGAAAGAAGAAGAGGAGAAATGCATAATAGGCCCGCCACACACTTAAAACTATTATTGGACGCAGCGGCGCCCTTTCGTCAGATTCGCTCTTACACTTCTTAGGACCGTTCCTCATTGAAAAGATGACAAATGAATTGATTTAGCATATGATTAAATATTTGAATTATTAAAAGTGTGTCTTTATATGTTTCGATTGTTAATATTTTTAATGGCAGCAAATCTGACCCTGGTCGCTTAGTAGATTCAAACTTCGAAGTTTCAATACATTTTGCAGAGCTCGGCATGGATGTCAAACAGAATAAGTGAAGCTGTTATTTGCTGTAGCTACGATGGACATGCGGTGTGTGAGAGAATGTATAACAGTTCAGTACAAAAGGATTTGGTTGCATGACTCTTCGCGCAGATGTGAAGTACAGAGGGTCCCAAAACATTTCAAAATAGAGACATTAAAAAAAGTCTTTTTTTTAATGCAAATCTATAATAATATTAAGGGTATCTGATTATAAGACAATTTAAAGTGTATCTAATTTAATTACGTTGTCATTAATTATTATAAAATTTGTAACGTAATCACAGACTTGTGACGTCACAAATATCACTCATGCATAGTTATAGACAATATATGGACAGTGAAAGATTGGGGCTAACAGTAAATGTCAGTAAAACCAAATGGATGACATTCGGATGGCTTGACTACAGTGGGATAATAAAATGAAATCATTCTTCTGCAATGATAACATAAACTTGAAACTCCGCCAGAGAATGATCAAATGATATGTGTGGTCTGTTTTATTGTATGGATGTGAAACGTGGACCTTGAAAGTCAACTCAATGAACAGACTGGAAGCATTTAAAATGTGGCTCCATCGCCGAATGCTCAGAATTCCCGAGACAGACATGGTTGCTAATACCGGAGTCCTGAGGCGTGCTAGAGATGACGATGAACTGTTATCAACTATCAAAGTTCAGAAGATTTCAAGTAAGAGGAATAGCCATTAGAGCTGAACCTCTGTAAGCTAGAAGATACTATATCCAGAACTAATCATGTTGATATGAGTATTTTAGAAAACAATAAAAGCAAGTTGTAATAATGCTAATAAACATTTGTAATAACATACTTAGGAAATTGAAAAACTTTGTTTAATCCACTATTTAATAAAAAATATTAAGAAACAATTATTGTATCGAATTTTAAATGCGTTTATTAACCTTTCTGTTTTTAGTTTTTATTATATTTTTACACCTGAAGATGGAGGTATCCTTCGAAACATGTCATGTTTATAAATATATTGTATTAAATAGTGGATTAAACAAAGTTTTTCAGTTTCCTAAGTATATTCTATGGAATTCCACAGTGTTAATACCTTAGCGAATAAGTTGATTTGTAATTACTTTTTTAATATTGATGAATACATCCGTTTTCTATTAGCAAATTTATATTTTATGGGTGTGACATGTTTAGTCTAACTTAGTCATTTTCAAATAATTGATTTCAATAGATTACTCTCACTATTTCCTAAAAACAAAATCTTAAAAACGTTTTTGAAATCTGTTTTTGGAACACTCCATTGTTATTCTCGCTTCGCAGGAGAAACTTCAAGCGCATGGGGTGTACTTTACTCCAAATATTATTCTTCTGAGAGAGGAAACTCGGAATTGCTGCCATAACAATGTAAAATTCCATCATATGCTTATTCTCCGACATAAAGGTACTGAAGATTAAATTAGAGTCCTCTACTCCGGTACCAGTTCAAATGCCAGTACTTCAATAGTCTAAGCCAGTGGTCGCAAACCGCGACTCGCGAACCAAATGCGGTTCTTTGACTACTTGAGTGCCGCTAACTAAACTTTTTTTTAAATTTATATCACCCTTTTTTGAACAGACAGAAATCGCACGGTGTTGAATCAGGCGAATACGGTGGTTATGGAACGATATGGGTCGAGTTTTTGGTGAAATGTTCGCAAAGAAACAATGCAGTGTGGGACGGACGATACATTATCGTGATGCAAATACGTAATTAGTGTATGCCCATAATTCTGAAATCTTGAGGCGAATAGCTTTACGCAAACGACGCATTGACACTCAAATATTATTTCTTGTAATAGTATGGTTAAAAAAAATCTTTATTATATAGTACCCTAAAAGTTAAACGAAAAAATCACCTTACGTTTTAAGATAGACGTATTTTCCTTTACAATATTTATATTCGTATTCGCATTACGAGGTGCTTATAAGGTTAACCTCAATTTGAAATGCTTTTGGAGTTTGAGCAATAAATTAAAGTTTGTTTTATTATGTACTAGCTGACCCGGCAACGCTTCGCTATTGCTAAATTCGAGTATATAAATAAATCCAATATATATTCAACAAATACAATTGAAGTTCAATATCAATTAGTTTATTTATTGGATTAAATGACATGTGTATGGATGCAAAAATGTGTGTCTATATCTATAAAACAATGTTTCAATCCAAGCAAACTCGCTGTGAATTTTAAACTTGAATACATATTACTAATGTAATTGAAAAAGTATTTTTTGAATATTTTATATGAAATTTAATAATCAAATAAACAATATTACATCACATTTGCACAAAACATTCATATGTTTAGAGAAACAAAACTCTTGATTTTGTTGTCCATGAAATTCACATCAGAGCCAATAAAGTAAGTTTCTACGATCGTGATTTCGGCACTGCGAGTCCGTTGGCGTGGAATAGTAATAAAGATGATAATACTATTATACATAAGCCTCCCTTCCCGACTTCCACAACTCTCTATCCCTCGCCGCTCTGCGCCATTGACCTCCTGCCACTCGTTTAATGTCATCAGACCATCTTGCTTGTGGTCTGCCAGAATTTGTGTAGCTGTTTCTCTTTCACCACTCCAGACCAGAAGATCTTATCATCCGTTGCCCTTGCTTTATGACCGATCCCATTCCATTTAAACATTAATTATTTTACACGCTGCATCGGCAGCTTTGGACCGATATTTAATTCATTAGTTTGGTTCCTAGAAATAAAAGAAAAATATTAGAATTGCCATAAGGCGGACACGGAAGAGGCGCATAAGGCAAATTTTCAATTTCCATACAATGAATGAATTACAAATGTTGTTCACTTGTCTTCATCGAATAAGGTAACGGCACCAGTAATGGACAGACCTTCGGTTATGGACAAAAGTTTTTAAAAATCTTAAAAATAAGAAATATTGAAAAATTATTCATACTTTCAACATTGAACTATAAACTATAGATTCTTCTCTGTTAACTGACATAAATTTCATCCCAATCCGCCATTATTTTGCGAAATAACGGACATTTATACGACCCCACGCGAACGACATTTGCAAAATTCCTAATTCCTTGCAGAATTCATTAGTGAGGTGAGTAGATGTTTTGTAATAATTCGTAGAAATCTTAGTAATTACTTATTATAAAATTGAATAATGGGTTTCGTAGACAAATCGTAGATTCGAAATCATACTAAATTCATATGTAGCTACTTGTACAGTTTGTCAAATTTGAATGTTCATTACTGATTATCGATTTTCAATTCGAACCAGTGATGGACAATAATGTCCAGAACCGAGTATACTTGTTTACATCGCAATTAAAGTTAATTTATGACAATTTAAATCTGTAATGTCAGGTTTCTTCTAAAAATGATTTTCTGAAAGACCCTAGCAGGATATTAATGCAGATGAAAGTGCTTTTTTTTTGTCACCGAAATCTGGTTGATCAACACCTGGTTATGAAAAAAAAAAAACCTTACGGTTTTACACACTACCAATGCTGCAAGTCTTTTAGCACCACCGATGATAGTGTTTGCTTATGAACATATCCCAAAACCAATTTCTGATAGAGTACCGGAGACTTGGGGAATCAGGAGGTCAGAATCAGGGTGGTGATGAATCAGTATAGTGATACATTCTATGAGAGCAAAATCCAGTTACCAGTCCTTTTCTTTTTGGACGGCCATGGATCGCATTTAACTACCCATCTTTCCGACTTCTGTTCAGAGAATGGAATAGAAGTAGTTGCCTTGTATCCAAATAGCACACATATATTGCAGCTGATGGATGTTGCTGTCTTCCGACCGCTTAAAGTATTCTGGAAGAAGGAAGTTACTAAGTGGAAGACTAACCATCCAGGTCAGGAGGCCAGTTATCTATGGGAAACACCTTCAGATGGCCGGAAAGTCCCGATTAGATTTGGTACAAAATGGAAGACATTGTGGAAAGGATTAAAGAACCTTTAATAAAGTAATGGAGATGGAAAAATATTTACCTGACATCTATGTGCCCTAAAGAGGTGGTGCTAAGAATAATTCAACCAAAAAAAAACGTTTTTGTAATACGTTCAATACTAAATGTCCATTACCGGACGTTGTTCATTACCCATTGTCCATAATTAAATTTAATCTGTCCATCACTGGTGATTAGAATTGATTGTGGTCATCTAACTTTTTGTATTTAAACCTGTAACCTTTAATTATTTTCATTATTAAAAACGATTCCCAACAAACCATTCTATTATTTTTTCACATCACCTGATTTAATTTCCTAAAATTATCTTTAAAACGGTCTTGAGTCTACATTTTCTTAAACTGTCCATCACTGGTGCCTTTACCTTATGTGGGGAAATTTCAAATATGAATGTGGATTTTCTTCATATAAAAGGCAGTTCATGCTACATATATGCATAATAATAATAATAACAATAATTAGGCTAAATTGTCAAATTTATGAAATGAATCTAATTTTGGAGACGCGTGAAACATAAATGTGGAGGAAGCTAGAGAGGTTTGCCAGGATAGAGTAGTGTGGCGGTCAATTCTCTCTGCCTACCCCTGCAGGGAAACGGCATGATGGTTTGTTTGTTTGTTTGTTTAATTTGTATAGCGCCGTTTTCGTGAATAGCTCACCAATTACATGCTGGAGATTTTAGATACATTACCTGAACGGCAAAAATAACTACCAAAAACTATGCTAATAAACGGAGTTACGATTGTGCTAAAGAAATAACAACATTTTTACAAAAGCATTCAAATAGCGCTAAGTCCAACGATCGTGAATGGTTAGCATTACACATTAAGAAGGTCCTTTCTTCAAATAATCTCCCTAATTTATAGATCTCGTAGATCCCTAGGTTATATGGCCTATCCAAACTTCATAAAACAAACACCCCCCTATCAGACCAGTGGTACATAAATTGTCTATATTATTATGTAACAAATTAAACCAATTAATCCAATGTAAACCTGTACATACCATTCCAAATTAGTTCATAAAGATAACAACATGTCTTGTGATATCATCCTCTGGACATGCGCATTCCAGTATCTTCTGCGTTGTTTTCCCCATCCTCTGCACATGCGCAATCCATTATCTTCTGCGTTGTCTTCCCCATCCTTAAGCAAATGAAATAACCTGAAAGCAATTTAATTATCTTTGAATATTTTAAATCTCAGCATAATGTAGAATTTAATGGCCAAAAATGGTTTATATTACTGGACTCTTCCAACTGAGGCAGCTAATGCTGCATATAAGGATATGTTTACCTATCACAGCATTTGTTTTCAGAGAAAAACTAAAACAGCTGAAGTAAATCATAGTGTATTTGTGTATGTGCGCTGCTGGAGTTACTCAGTGGAATGGAAAAGAAAGTAGAATTGCAACATGCAGATGCACCAATATGGCTCATTAACAAAATAATTTCAATCCCAATACAAAAATATCCCCATTAGACCAGTGGTCTCTCACACCAGGCTCCTCTAGTGAATTATTTTATCAAAACTTAATATCTAATCCCAAAGATATAGATTTTCGCCCTGCCAGAATAATTTTACATTAAAATAACATTATTAAAATAGATTATACCAATTAAATAACTAATTATTACACTACGAAACATCATAACCTAAAATGACACGTAAGTAAAACGAATAAATCGATATTGTATATCATTAGAACTTTGTTATCGTTGCTGTGGTAATTTTAAAATTTCCCTGACCAAAGTATGCGTATAAAGAATACCTTTATGTTTGAATTCATCAAATGTCATATTAATTGTATTTTAAATAACTAATTAAAATCATAATAATTAAATAACATTAATAAAATAGCGCAATACCATTCAAAATTCTGCCAGTTGTGTAGTTTCTTCATATTCTTGTAGAGCTTCGACGTCCAATATTTTATATTTTCGCTATCATCCTTTGAAATAACCTGAAAGCAATTTAATTATCATTGAATATTTTTAATCCCAGAAACTTCATAACCTAAAATTACATAGATATGATACGTAAGTAAAACGATTTGTAATTTCTTCTCTATTCGATATTATTTAGAACTATAACTTTGAAATATGTAATGCGGAAATATAATATGTATTCATTTCAACGGCAAAATAGAATAACTTGAAGATATATATGAATTAGAAATATAAATATACCTACAAAATATTACGACGTACCAGATTGACAGTTCAGAGACCACGTGACCAATCGAACGGCTAGAATTCTAGAAAACAAATTAAAATATGTTCACAAACGTTCAAGCGAGTAATATTTAATATCATGTGAAAATGGAAATTATAATAATATATAACTCACCGTCGAACGTAAGAGAAACGAATAAGTTTCAGCCACACGAAAAAATAAAATTTCGTTCATAACCTCAAAATGACGCGTAAAAATTATACTCGCCAAAATTTGGAAGCATAATTACCTGTCTGCATTAATGTACATTAAAATAACGCCAATAAAATAGACTGTACCAATTAACAACCAATTATTTTAGTACGTAATAAGTAAAACGTATTAAGTATTATACATCCCAAAGTAAAACGCAATATATTGGACTGTCAGAAAGAAAAACACATTGTTGCCACTACACAAAATTACATGGAGACTGAATTCTCTCCAGAACATGTCAAACGAATATAGACTCAAAAGATTGATACTCAGGTGATACGAACATTAAGGTCTATATTCGTTTGCACTACGAAAATTTTCAATTAATTGATTAATTTATAAAGTTAATTAGACCTCGATTAATAACAAAAATATGCCTATGACGACCGCTGAATTCCACTTAATCCATTCTCCAAGTTTCAGAAGGATCAGCTCAGGAATAACCTCAGAAATAGTCCACACACACACGGAAGATTGCCTTTTATTTATATAGATAGATAGATAGATAGATGATAGTTCCTATGTATTCTAACGTTGCACCAGGAAGCTCTTTCAATCTTGCATAAACAAAAAACAATAATAGAAAATCTAGCAGAAATAGTCATTGCATACGAATGCTGCGTATTATAAACAGGTGCAGATCTGTGCAGTGTTCGTCAGAAGAATTGAATGCGATGTGTATGAGATTCGATTAAAGATATTTTAATATCGCCACGAGAAACTGATATCGGAATATATGACTAATAAGATATTTTCCACGCTCCGGGAACTTTAATGCGATCTGCTTTACGATGGATTGTGCAAAACCTCAATCTCTCGCGATTCCTTATCAGCTCGGCAGGGGTGCATGCGGGCCACAGTAAAAAAATGTGTAATCGCTGTCAATTGATGATTTCGTTAGAAATTAAACCTATTTTTACATTTTCTCTTATATACGCTATCACTCTGTATTGTGGATTCATATTGTATTTGAATAACTTTTGAAAACATTATATTTTCACAATACTTTCCCAATTTTTTCACAAACATGTATCGGACCGTAGATGTACTTCTTCGGTATTTTTTTAAAATTATTTCACTTAGGAAGGACATCTGAGGTCCTAGACATGTTTTTTTAAAGTGCGAAAAAATGGTGTTGCAAAAAAATGCAATGTTTTTCAAAAACAAATTCAATTGTTTTTTAAGTACTGGGAGGTATTTAAAAAATATATATATTAAGAAATTTTACCGAAATTGTATAATACAAGTACATGTTTATCGCGATTTATGTCAGGATAAATGACCCTGGTGGTTTATTTTTTCTGCGTACCCCTACCGCCGAAATTCCGTGATGGTAAGTTAGTTACAGCTTTAAGTAGTATTTTCATTTTATTAAATTACTAATATATCATATGAAATGTTCTCATCGCAAATTAATATCCGAATGCTATGATGGCAGATCTCTATCTAATAGAAAGATAAAAGAATATTAAATGCAATGGAAATGATTTTTTTTAATTAAAAAGTTGTTAACGAGTAGCAACAATCATAATATATATGTATACTTTCTACGTCATTTTTTTTTAAATCAAAATGTCTATGTGTCGAAACCATTTTAAAAATCCATATTATCTATTATTTCGTTTGCACTGTTGCAAACATGTTGCAATGTTGCAATGCAAAAATAGGCGATACTTGAATACTATAGAGAACTGCCATCATATCATTTGGATATTAATTTGCGATGTAAACATTTCATTTGTTATATAAAGTTTAATTGTATTTTTTCAGATTGACGAAAATTCTTGGTTGCAGGTAAAACATACGCACAGATGCAAAAGAGTATATTTATATCGAAATCAAAAAAAGATATCGCTCGATTGTGTCAGCCGACCCTGCTCCGCGCCACCTTCATTCTGTCCTTTATCGGAACTTCTGATACGATTGTACTCGTCTAATTTTACCTGTAGCGTAACTAATGCAATCACCTCAGACCAGCACCGTAATCAAATGCTATGAAAATTCCTAAAAGAAAACACACTGCGCCAGGAAAATTTTACAAAACATCGTTTTTTTTTTTTTTTTTTTTTTTTTTTTTTTTTTTTTTTTTTTTTTTTTTTTTTTTTATGTACACAACAGGTCGTTTCGACCCAATTACTGTATACATTTTTTTTATATTTTAGCTATTATATTGATTCTTGTGACATGTGATAGGTAGCCAATCTATCGCCATTTTATTGTCACGTGAATTCTACACCAGACCAAAGACAGTGTGACAGTGTGACAATCACACTGCCATCGCCGGGAATCGAACCCAGGACCTTCGGCATGGAAGTCAGAGATCGTAACCACTCTGCCACGAAGGTCGTTTTGATTAATACCCCAAGTTAATTTTTTCACTAACCCTTGCGACCCAATTTCTTCAATTGTGAATTCCCAAATTGGCGTGGTTATATCTACCTGCAAAAAGTGTTCTGTCCAATTATTGAGTTCCAACATAAAAAAGTAAGACTTCTCGTTAATTCAGACAACCGCAAAAGTTTTTTTTCCCCTTTGAAAATGTAATTGAAACAAATTTCCTTTGAAGTTGAGGTTTATTTTATGACTTGTATTTAATAGGTCCGAATACGTCTCCACAGACAACGTGATACCTCCACGTAGGAAGGAAAAGCGGTCGAAAAAGTTTCAAATAAAAGCAAATCTTTGCGTAGGCAGTTCAAAATTTTTGCGTTAACTGGAGTCTTGAATGATTTTTTTATGTTTTTCATCTGTCTTATACAAATTGTAGAAAAATAACAAACAAAATTGAAACTTTTTTTAATATGGAACCGGTTTCCTGTGATGTGCGTATTAATTATTGATTGATCGTATTTTGGGTACATAACCACTGTTATATGAATGGATATTTTTTCCCAAACTAACTTATTAATTAACCATCACACCATCTTCCCGAAGGGGTAGGCAGAAAGAATGGACTGCCACACTTTAACTGATGCGGCACTCCATCCTTCTCTGTTCGCCGCTGCGCGAGACGCGGTGTGATGGGTTGCGATCCTCATCGCCACAATTAGGCATCTCCCGCGCACACTTCGATCGTCCAACGTCCACAAAATAAATCTAAAACAAATATGGTATTTAACAACAGTATGGTTATTATATTTGATGCCAACTAGTTTTAATAAATAAACTTATACTACTTTAAATCCGTATTATTAAGGATTTTCTGATAATCTGACCTTTTTTGCGTTCCGTCTATATTCCCAGTCCCAAATGTGACAGATTAGAGGGGTTCTACCATATATCAAAACCATGTAGGCAAAACTTAAAAACTGCATTTTTAAATACATACTTTAAGAGCTCAAAAAATATACTGATAAACAAATTATATATAACAGAAAAATAAACCTATGACACGTCGTGACAATCATTTAATGTAAATATCAGATGTAACAGAAATGTTATTGTATAATTAAATTAAATACAATAAATAACTACATAAAAAATAAGTTGCGGTGGTAAATATAATATTATAACAACAATCAAACATTTTAAATTAAATTTGATGTGTACAAGATTTCCACAATAAAATAATAAAATCTAAATAAACTGCATATTAAGCAATTCAGATTCTCTCATGAATGAAAACGTCCCAATTTTTATTATTTTTTCTCAAATATATTTTTTATATAATATCATTTTTTTAATTAAAAATTTAAAGTGCCTAACCTCGAAATGAAATAAACAATAATATTATTATTTCTTGCTTTAGACCTACGTGGTCTGTGGACCTATGACCTATGTGGTCAAAGAGTTGCTCCTCCTGTAAGGCGAATTCCCAGCTGTCGTTTCATATTTTAGAAGGTCTTCCACGAGGATGAGTCCCGTGAGTTTGATTATGTAGTTCAATATGTGTGTGAGTCTGATGATGGCCATTCTTTGGACGTCGCTCCATCGCTGTCTACTCCATGTTATAATATCAAATTTATACTATTTGTTGTCACTACTTGTACCTTGTAACCCTACCACAATATAATAAAATACGTCGTCCGCTAATTGTGAGTCGTGTTCATATTGCTCATCTCTAGCACATTTATTTATTAATCCTTCCTTCTTTAATGATTTAAATATTCTTAACTTTAATAACGTATTGACTTGTCTTAGGCTTAATTTACTGTTATTGTATTAAAATGAGATCTCTTGAGATAAAATGAGTTTTACCCAACCATGACAGGTCATAAGTCCTGTAAACGCCTCGACTACCATATTCTGTTTCCAAATAATTTACATCTTCGTCACTATTGAGATACAAGTAATAATTTAATATAATAATGATAAACACCATCTTCCCTCCAAGCGATTGACAACACAAAATTCTTCACATACATCCAAATCCTATTGAAAATATAAGAGAAAACTTTTCTCGAAAACATATTATTTTTTTATAATGCTCATTAGACGAACTGCTTGTTAGCGCTCTTATCGCATTTGTCACGGGTAACCATTACGGAGAATGCATCCACAATCCACACATTATTAAGTGCACTCGGAGTAATAGGCAGTAATACCGATACTTGAAAATATGATATTCGTGGAGTATGACGTATTATGCTCATTCCTATAGCAGTCAGACTGCAGTATATAATGGAACACTTTTGACTCGTGAATAAACAAAACTTTTTCTTAGTCTCTCCCAACACAGTGGTCGCCAACCGGCGGTCCGCAGTAATAATAATGATAATAACAATAATATTTTATTCTTCTTCTTCTTCGCCAGCCTTCATCGGTCCACTGCTGGACATAGGCCTCTTCCCTTACTTTACATTCGTCTCTATTTTCTGCCAGCTGCAACCACATTTTCCCCCCCACGACAGCAATGTCGTCGGCCCACCTTTTTTGCGGCCTGCCGACGCTTCTCCGATTTTCTCATGGTCTCCACCTTATTATTTTCTGGATCCATCTATCCTCGCTTTGTCTCGCCACATAACCCGCCCATTGCCACTTCAGTTTCGCTAGTCGTTCCATGATGTCCATTATTTTTGTTCGGTGTCTAATCTCTTCATTTCTGATTTTATCTCGGAGACTGACGCCGAGCATATGTCATTCCATGGAACGCTGCGTAACTCTTAATCTCTCTACATTTCTCTTGGTGAGGGTCATAGTCTCCATCCCATAAGTCATCACCGGCAGTATGCATGAATCATAGACTTTTTTCTTTAGACATATTGGAGTTTCTTTGTTTTCAAAGACGTGTTTTAGTTTGCCGAAACCTGCCCAGCTCAAACCTATTCACCTCGATATTTCCGCTGTCTGGTTTTCTTTCCCTAATTTAATAATATGCTAATAATATCCTAATTTAATAATATAATAATATCCTAACTTTTAAATCGTCGTTTTTGTGATGTAATCACCTCAAGGGCGCATTAAGACGTGTTTTAAATCTAAAAATCTAAATGAAAACGCTGCATTTGATTGATAGAAAGTATAATAGAACAAAATATATGAACAAAGTTTTAAATTGAGTATGAAACATGAAAAAGATGGGTTTTCAGTTTAGATCTGAAATCTCTCAGATCATTTATGCACCTGAGGTGTGAAGGAAGATTGTTCCAAGCTGATGGACCGGCTACCGCAAACGCTCGATCCCCGAAATTTGTACTAGGGCAACGCTTTTTCAACTAATCTTCCAATTGCCGAGAAGTTTGCCGAGCGAAGTGTGGATTTCTTTGTATTTAGAATGTCCGTTATACAGAGTTCGGATATATAATTTGGAGCCATTCAATGTAGACTGTCCAGCAGAGTTTATACTGGATTCTTTCTGGACTTTTAAGCCAGTAAAACCAAAATGATAGAATTGAAATATATAATTCTTTCTTCCTTCACATATTTGAAAATATATATTTTTTATTAATAACTAACTATTTGACTAAACATCACGTTATTTTCTCGAAAAGGTAGACTGAAAAGATGGACCCCCATCCTGTTTATAATGATAAACATTAAAAGTCTCCTCAAGATGCATACATCGTGTTACGCATGCACGTCGATGATTCCGTATTCTTACATGACTAATATTTAAAATTTGATTAATACGAAGGAAACAGACTTTTTTATTTAATTCGCCTTGCTAAAGCATAATCAAATGCAAAACCTGACAATGTAAAAGTGTAACTACTGAAAAAGTTGACAATAAACGCGGTTAAAATAAAAAATCTTGAAGCCAATCCAAATAATAATAATGTAAATATTCAGTTTAAACCCCTAATTAAATGCGGAGGTGATTAGATCCCTCAGACGATGTCTATTAAAATGATGTATGATAGAATTTCAAATTATGATATCCGGATAAAATATAGAGCGAAAGAAAATATTATTAACTAAATTATGTAAGGATCACTGCGTTGGTTTGGACATATGAAACGCGTGAATGAAAAAAGAATGCTAAAGATAAGTTGAAGATAACGATGTTAATGGATTACGGAGGACCGAGGAAAACACGGCATGACAAAATTAATCAAATTTAAAGCTCGGCCTTATTAGAATCGATGTACGTGTATGATTTGATGTATGCATGTGGAGGAAACGAATGAGGTGTGTCAGGATATATTAGGATGGCTTTCATTCTGTCTGGAACAAGTGGATGAATTTGTTTATTTAGGAAGTATGTTTACAAAAGACGGGAGGGTGGAGAAGGATATTGAAAGAAGGGTTGGGGCAGGCAACAGAATAAATGGTGCACTTAAAGTTGTCATCGCAAACAAAAGCCTATCCAAAAAAGCTAAGATGGCAGTGCACAATGGTGTTCTTGTGCCGACCCTTATGTATGGAAGTGAAGCATGGAACTGGCGAAAGAAGGATGAAAGTAGAATAAATGCAGTAGAAGTGAGATCTCTAAGACGAATGTGTGTCCAATCTGTATATGACAGAGTGACAAATGCAAGCATAAGAAGTGAATGTGGTGCGAATGAAAGTGTTATGAACAAATTAAGGAAAGGGTCATTAAGATGGTTTGGACACATGGAAAGAATGAGTGAAGACAGAATGGTAAAGAAGGTTTATGTAAACGGCGTGAATGGAGCTAGAAATAGAGGAAGGCCGAGGAAAACGTGGCACGATCAAATCAATCAAATATTGAATGTCGGTCACGTGAGGAGTCGGAAAAATCGACGCGCGTGCATGACAAGATGTATGAATGTAGAGGAAGCGAGAGAAGTATGTCAGGACAGAACAGAATCCGCCTTTAGACTTTTACATATTGTTCAAATAATCCTGTAAAGCTAAAACAATCTTCTCTCAATCCTTTCATTTTCTCTTTTTGATTTGGCTCAGTCTCGTCCCCATCCCCGCCAGCCCTCGCCAGCCGGCCGCGCGGGAACTTTACGACCGGCGCGGCGGACGGTCCGGCCGGCCGCATTGTCGCCGAGAACAATGGACCGTAACCTGTAACCGGAGACGCGCTCCATCCGAGGGCAACAACTCCAACGCTAGAAGGATCTCAGCCAGGCGATCTCTACAGAGTGCTTGGAACTTGCACCGACAAAATACTGACAATAACAATGCGAGTTTACGATTTCCAGCATTTTTTTTACCAAACATCAAAAATCACAATAACCCACACAAAATCCAGGTTTATTCACAATTCCCCACAATTACCCCCATTTAGCCACATGTACCCACAATTACCCACAATTACCCACGTAGAAATGAGATCTCTTAGACGAATATGTGGATACTGGATATAAAAGCTAAAATGGCAGTGCACAATGGCGTTCTTCTACCGACCCTTATGTATGGAAGCGAAGCATTGAACTGGCAAAAGAAGGATGAAAGTATAATAAATGCAGTAGAAATGAGATCTCTTAGACGAATATGTGGATACTCTGTGTATGATAGAGTGTCAAATGAAAATATAAGAAGTGAAAGCGGTGCGAATGATGGTGTTAGGAACAAAACAAAGAAAGGATCATTAAGATGGTTTGGACATATGAAAAAAATGAATGAAGAAAGAATGGTAAAAACTTTATATGCAACGATGTAAAGGAACCAGAAATAGAGAAAGACCGAGGAAAACGTGGCACGATCAAATAAATCAAATATTGAATGTCGGCCATGTGAGGAGTCAGAGAAAATGACGCGCGTGCATGACACGATGTATTAATGTTGAGGAAGCGAGAGTGGCAGCCCATTCTTTCTGCCTACCCCTTCCGAGAGACGGCGTGATGGTTAGTTTGTTTGTTAGTTAGTTAGTTAGTTAGTTAGTTACCCAAAATTACCCACAATTATTATTATTATTATTAATATATATATTTTTTTTAATTTATTATTATTATTATTTTGTTGAATCGCTCTTTACATCATGACAGCATGTAAAGGGTATTATCAAAGCTATCATAGTGATTCTCGTTACATGTGATAGGTAGCTAATCTATCGCCATTTTATTGTCACGTGAATTCTACACCAGACCAATGACAGTGAGACAATCACACTGCCCTCGCCGGGAATCGAACCCGGAACCTTCGGGGTGGCAGTCACACCTACCACTCGGCCACGAAGGTCGTCCTTATTCACAATTACCCACAATTACTTACAATTACCTACAATTACCCACAATTACCTACAATTACCCACAATTACTCACAATTACCCACAATTACCCACATTTACCCATAATTACCCACATTTACCCACAATTACCCACATTTACCCACAATGACCCACAACGCTCTCATATACCTACATATTTATTATGTATCCAAACATAGCTTCATGAACGCAACATTATTTAAAATTTCCTTAACATTTTTACATATATACTCGTATAACCAACCTCACTTCTGGAAAAAAATACGAATCCAAGATATGTGTGCCTAGTCATAAAAAAAAACACAAAATATTTTTAACACTATTTTCAACCTAGTACTTAAAACTAATATTAGTCCAATGTTCTAAAAAGAACAATCATCCTTTATATTTACTACACTCATATGGTTATTATACCTATGTAGGTATGTATTAGTGAACTTGACCTCAGAATCGAGAAACGTCAAATTAATAATATCAAAAATATGAACGATTATGACATATGATTAACTTCAAAGATGCATTATTCCTTATGGCATTGTTATGTAATGGAAACAATTTGTTAATTTGTTCTAGGCATACGATAGATATCTAATATTATCGAATCCCGGCAAAGCGGACAAACTTAAGAGTAATTATTTTACTTGTTCGTTTTTGTTCTGTCAAAGAATTGTTTATTCCCAAAGGACTACGCTCAGTACCCACTAAGAATCGTGGAGCCTGATGGTGTGAGAAAGTTGTTTCCAAAACATTGGGACGCGCGATTTGTGTGAATTGGAAAAATAAATCAATAATAATCGTATAATCGTAAGAGTACCTAATCTATAACTCAAGCATATGTATTAGATGCATTTTCGCCAAGAAAGTAATGAAAAAATGTGTGTATTTTAAATTTATTACTAACAATAAAATAAATATCAATTTATCATGGCGTCTCCTCAAAGGGATAGGCTGAAAAAATTGACCCCCATACATTCGCAAGTCGATTTCTCCGACTCTTAACCGACATTAAATACTTGATTGATTTGATCCTGCCACGTTATCCTCTGTCCTTTTCTATTTCTTGTTGCATTTACATCGTTAACATCTACTATATTTTTTTTTTAATTAATTATTATCATATGTCCAAACCATGTTAATCATACTTTAATTATTAAGTTAACACTTTCATTCGCACTGCATTTATAGTTTTATATTATATTGTATTATATATATAAAGGGTGTCCCAAAATTAACGCAAGATTTTAATTTGCCGCCTTTTGTGCAGTAAATTGTTCGCAACTATCAAATATCTCAAAAATAATGAAAGTTTGGCGGCCGCTGTTCGAAAATTTCACACAAAATATGATCGGAATAGTATTTTAATTTCGTCAACTGTGAAGAGATTAATTGAAAAATTCCGGAAGACTGGATCAGTCGGAAACGCTAAACGCACTGTCGTCCAAAACAAGCCGTTCAAATGTCAATATCGAAGAAGTGTGTGAGAGTGTTGGTGAAAATCCGTTTGTCTGTACTCTCTCGTTTCGGTGATCAGAATTGGCCTCCTTGATCGTGTGATTTAACACCATTAGATTTATTTTTATAGGGTTATTTGAAATCAAGGGTCTATATCAACAAGCCCTCAACCATCCGTGCATTACAGCAGGAAATTAAACGCTGCATCAACGAAATTCACACACATTTATGCAAAATGGTCATGAAAATTATCGACAAAAGATGCCCGATGTGTTATTTCATAAATAACCCTATACTATGTACTTTATGATTCAATAAAAAAAAACACAATCTGAAGACTAAAAACTATGTTTTCTATTTAATTCAAATCTTGCGTAAATTCTGGGACACCCTATATAACCTGGTTAAAATGTTTTTTTTTTTTTTTAATTATCTACATATATTTTAAACTGGAAACAATATAAACATATAGCCTAGATTGATACAGACGATAATAATACTACGTTTTATTATGTACGTATTCCTAATGTTATTTTGTTTTAAAACACGAACCACAATTTGAAAAACACTAATAAGATTCAAAACAAGTGGTGTAGAATTAAGAACGTCGCTTGTGCCGCGCTGAAGTTTGTACAATAAGACTCGCGTGGAATACTTAAAGCCCAAAGTAAAGTAAAGGAAAGTAGCCCTTAACGGCTGATTTCCCCCTGCTTACGTCAAGTCAGACTTATTGTCTCAGAGAGTCTGCACAAACAGCCACTTATATATTTATAACTCCGACATTTTAAAAAGATATAACTCCGTATCGCAGGGGGAGATTTACGACTGCGGTTAAATAAAACATATAATTCAATCTTGCGCTCTCTATTTCGTACATTTTTATTTTTAATCAAATTTGCTACTCTAAGACCAGTTACACGTTGGATGTTTCATACATGAATTACGTGAATAAAAAGCTTTAATATAATATTAATAATAATAAATTGGATAATTTAAAGAGCGCCATTTTTATGATCACCACTCGTCGATTGTTCCTACTTCGAACATGGCCGCCTTTCAGTAATTGATTAATTTGGTCATGCCATGTCTTCCTTGGCCTTCCTCGACTTATTTTCCCATTCACACTACTTACATATATCTTTTTAACCATTCTTCCCTCATCCATTCGTTCCATATGTCCAAACCATCCTAGTGACCCTTTCTTACTTCATCATTAGATATTCTATCATACATTGTTTTTCCGCACATTCTTCTTAGTGACCTCATTTCTACGGCATTTATCCTACTTTCATCCTTCTTCTGCCAACTCCAAGCTTCACTTCCGTACGTAAGGGTCGAGACGGTGTATGTTATTATATTATTTATAATATATATAGCATGGAACTGACAAAAAAAGGATGAAAGTAGAATAAATGCAGTAGAAATGAGATCTCTTAGACGAATGTGTGGATACTCTGTGTATGATAGAGTGTCGAATGAAAATATAAGAAGTGAATGCGGTGCGAATCATGGTGTCATGAACAAAATAATGAAAGGATCATTAAGATGGTTTGGACATATGGAATGAATGAATGAAGAAAGAATGGTAAAAAAATTATATTATATGTTAATGATGTAAATGGAACTAGAAATAGAGGAAGACCGAGGCAAACGTGGCACGATCAAATAAATCAAATATTGAATGTCGGCCATGTGAGGAGTCAGAGAAATCGACGCGCGTGCATGACACGATGTATGAATGTTTAGGAGGCGAGAGAAATATGTCAGGAAAGAAAATTGTGGCAGTCCATTCTTTCTGCCTACCCCTTCGGGGAGACGGCGTGATGGTTAGTTAGTTAGTTTTATAATATAATAACATACAAGTATGTATAAATTTCTAGTATCTTTTTTATATTTTGAAAAGGATCTTTTAGATGATTTGGACAAATGAAATGAATGGACGACGGAAGAATGGTTAAAAAAATATATACTCGTACAATCAGTGTGAATGCCAAAAAAAGCGGTGGACGGTCGAGGAAAACATGACTCTTGTCAATTAATCAAACACTAAAAGGCAACCATATTCGAAGTCCGGAACAAGCATACGTGTTACGATATATATATGTAGAGGTAACTCGAGATGTATATCATGACAGAGACATGCATCTCGACAGAAAAATAGTGTGATGGTTAGTTAAATTTTGATTTGATTTAAATGGTGCACCAGGACATAGCGTAATAGAAAAAATTATATTAATTTAAAAATGTTAAATAGTTAATTGTTTTGACCGAAACACTATGACACTTCAACATTACAAACTGTTAAATTATAAAACTCATGTTTTTACGTATAAATTTCTTTATTCTTATTTTTCGGGATAGGTGTTACGTCAACCTATATTGACATTATCAGGTGTTACAATAATACGTCAACTGTTAAATTTTCTTGTTTTTTCGAACCTTTATGTGTATAGTATTTGTTCATTTATTCATTTGAGTAATTTCTTTGATATAATTTTGAAGTTCTTGCTGGAGTTGAGTTAGGTACCTAATTTAAGTTATTTAGAATAACGGCTAGTTACTATTTATAGGTGAACGAACATATTAAAGGTGAAAAAGAAAAAATAAATAATAATAATAATGAAAACAGTAATTAGAAGGAACAATTACACATAGTATGGAGTCAAAAACGATTAATCATAATACATTAAAGCAGATTACATTAATAAGAAAGGGGACAAAACTCGATGGTATTATTAATATTTTTTGACTTACTCGTATTTTTATGTATTATATACTAAGGGGGAATAAGCTAAAATTGGTTATTTATATCATTCAATTTACATATCTTTGCTTTTAAAATTTCAAATTTTTCTAATTTCTCTATTTTTTTTAATTGTTATATGCAAAAAAGGTTGTGTTTTTGATTTCGAAATGATGGTCAAAATTCACACAATGATTCGCCTTTTACGAAAAGATGTTTCTGTTTTTAGCCTGTATAATCTGTATAATAAAATCAGCCTGTATACACATAGAAAGCCACCAATTACGCGACATTAGATAATATCGTAGTTAAAATTATCGTCCATAAACATTTAAAACCCCCTCGTGTGATTGTTTTGTCCGAGTAATAAAGTAACTAACAACATAAAGGCAGCTTAAGTGGGCTTTGTCGGACAAAAAAGAGACCTTTACAGACTAAAAAGCACTTAATAAAACGAACAAATAAAAATCTCATATTTATTGAAGAAAATTGGCAGTCTAGTATAAATAAACACAGGCCGCGGACATTAATTGCATGAGCCGCGTACAAAAATTAGCCGTTTATTTGGAAATGCGCGTAAACTATTATAATTTTTGGCCGTATCGGGAAATCGTATGAATAAATTTCTACGATTTTTTAATACATCGTGAATGAGTAACGATACGAAATGTACTAATCAAGATAAATTACGATTGATATTTGTATTAAAAACGCGACATATTTTAGAACATTTCTGGCCCGAGACGATAAATAATTTTAATATAAACTGAGACTCGCTGGAAAGAAATATAAAAGCACAGCTTATTACCTCGTTTTGTTGATTTATCGTTGTAATTGATTTACATATGAATGTTTGGTAAATTCTTGTTCAAAACATGGGTATTCGAGCCATTACGGTAGAATGTTTGGGAAAATATTTTTAATCGCCACTTTTAATGAATGGCGTTAAATTGCCTTTTTATTTTCTAGTCAACGCTTTCCAAAATAGCTACGTCTTTATTCCGCATAAGTAGGGCGTTGATCGCCACTGCTGAACAATAAAACATGCAGCTTTTATCTTATGATATTGTAATTTTGGCTACTACAGAGCCGGAATTAGCATGTATCAAATAGAATTAAATTTTATTTGGTGTTAAAATGTATAACTCTGCTATGTTATCACAATTTTGTTATTCAATTTTTTAATGTCG
The DNA here is from genome assembly GCA_022606425.2 of Lepidostoma basale. Taxonomy (NCBI): domain Eukaryota; kingdom Metazoa; phylum Arthropoda; class Insecta; order Trichoptera; family Lepidostomatidae; genus Lepidostoma; species Lepidostoma basale. The sequence goes on along the minus strand of JAHDVF020000606.1, from coordinate 102,587 downwards.
CGACAGCTGTTTTGCCAACCGATGTTGGCATCAGGTGTTACAAACAGCGAAACAGCTGTCGCGACAATCAAAAAGTGAAAAATAAAAATTGTGATAACATAACAGTGTTATAAATTTTAACAGCTTAAAATGTTGAAGTATCATAATATTTCGTCCAAAACAATGAATTATAGAAAAAAAATTGTTTTTGAGAAGTCAAATAATATTAGGTACATATTTTTTTAATACTAAAATATTCGAAATGATTATAAAAAAAATACTACCTCAATTAAACAATACAACATAAATTCTTGATATAATAATAACTAATATTTTCTTTCAAATGTATCACAGAACTCCAAAAGTGTATTTAAACTTTTTTTATTATATTACCTACACTCACTACAATCAAAATCACAAATGAACATAGACAAGTAAATAACCGTACAAATAAAAAAATTATAACTTTTTTGTCCAATTCAATCATACAATTATCTTTTCTTTTTTTCATTTTATTTATATTTATTTAGTGGTCCACGCAATAAAAGTGGTCAGTGAAATTAAATATGTAAAATCTGAACACTAATTCAATATCTAAAAAAAAAACCTAACATACATAATTTAGATTAATGTTTTTTTTTCTCGAATCAACAAAATAAGGTCATAAAAAGGACTTTTGATATTGAATACCAAAACAATGGTACCTGTATACAACTTATTAAAAACAGAGTTCGCTTCTGGGGAAATTATATTGAACACACGACCGCATCCAGCCACAAGACCACAAAGACAAACAAATTAAGGGAATTCCATATAAGACTATTGTGCCTTCATTCATCCCCCATCCGCCTCGCATTCAGGGGATACCATTGAAAGGAGAAAAGGCCTGCAGCATTGTTCCCGCAGGAAGAGGGACCAGGATATGGAAGTCTATCTGTCGGGAGATCTGCGAATATTTTTTCGTCCCATTATCTTCCTTGATGAATAGGTAAATAGGATCTCAAACGAAGGACCGAGGAAGAGACAGGAACATAATAGGGCACCGGATATAATTCGGGATTCAAAGATATCATGTTTTAGTTAATTCTGTCTCATCTAAACTGAATATTCGCATTTTATGATTTTTTTAACCTAAGAGATGAATAAAACAAAACGAAATAATATTTTAACGATATTCATTATCTACTTTATATGCACATATCTACCATTTCCTTTTTCCCATTCCTAGAGGTGATTTGTTTTATAAAAAATAAAAAAACAGAAAATGTAGATTGGGTAAATATTATTGTTATTTAATCCTTTTTTTTTAATTTTCATTTTTATAATTATTAATACCGGATGAAAAAAACTATTCTTACGACAATTTGGTACAATGTTGGATACATGATAGGTAACTAGAACGTTATTAAAAGATAAAGAATATAGAATACTAGATAATTTCAAAATATGTGATCCTGATTTCAGCTTCTACAGATATCGACCTATTTAATAAAATTAACACTAGGTAATACATATATATTAATTACATATTTATACGACATAGGCCTTACCTATTTTACCTTAATATTTGTTAGAAACCTGAAATACATTTATAAAATAAATATGACAAAAATATACGTATTAGGTTACCATATCTACAAAGCTCCCAGTCTCTCTGAACCATATTTACAAAGCTCCCAGTCTCTCCACACAGATCAGACTGAATAGACTGAGATGGGCCGGTCACGTGCAGAGGATGCCGTCATCGAGAACCCCAAAAAGATTGCTGGAGGACCAATTGAACGACCAAGACTGCGATGGGTGGATGAAGTTGGGAGAGATGGGGCGAAATTGTTACGAGTGTCAGATTGGAGGGTCGAAGCGGAGGACAGGAGGAGTTGGGGCGAAAAATATTGGAGGCTAAGGCTCGATATGGGCTGTAGGGCCATTGAAGAAGATATACGAATTAGGTAAGCATTCATATTATTATACGATTTATTTTTATCACAGGTGTTGAAGAGAAAACTATTAAATATTCAATATCCTCATTGATTGATAGATGAAATATTCAATATCCTCATTGATAGATGTAATGTTTACGTAGCAAAAATTCAACAATAGAAAATCTTGTTAAAACTAATGAAATGTATTGTAGAATATTAGTTTTGAGGACTAACATAACCAATAATAAACAGACACGAAAATGTTTATGCGATATGTAGTCCACACCAGGTGATATTATATTCCCTTGTACTGGAGTCATGCTATATTGCATGTCATTTTTCTTTCTGCTATTATCAAATGTCATTTGAAAATTCCCTGTGTATTATCAAATGACATTTCATAATTCCTTAGCAAGGCGAACCATGGCATCAAATATAATAAAACTTTCAGATAACAGACGTTTTCATTAAAATTAAATACGTTTAGTGTGATTTTGGGTAACACCGTGTGATTTCTCCTTCTCAACCGATAAGGAGAAATCACACGTTACCCGAAATCACACTAAACATATTGCTGCCAACCGTGAAAATCTACGCAAAATTAAATACAGTAAAACTTTGATATTACGGACCTCTGTTAAACGAACTCGAAACACGGTAAAAAAATCTGGTCAAATGTAAAAGAATTTTCGTAATTTTAGAGAGTTGATTATAAAAAACAGCAAACTTCAAAAGTGCAAACAAAACATGATTTCTTTTTCAAAAGCAGGATTGCAGAAAGCAAGCGCGTCAATATCAAACTGCAGTGTCACTTCACGACGAGTGTCCGACGACAATAAATAGAATTTTGTTTGTGTTTTGTATTGTTTATTTATATCTAAATACAGTTTACATATTTTCAAACAAAAGTTTTCGATTTATTTTAAACTTTTTTATATAACGGACTTTCGGCTTTAACGAACACCCCCTCCCCCCAATTAGTCCATTATATCGAGGTTTTACTGTATTTAAACATTTTGAAAATATTAAATACGCTTTGATGGACAATGTTGGTTTTTTTTCATTATTTATTACAATTGTCATTATTTATTTTTTTGGGATAATATCTTCTTCTTTCTTCTTCTGAATTATTTAGGACTGTGTCCTGTTATTTCTCGGAGCCTGTTCCTGGGATGCAGATGTCCAACTGTCATCTTTTAGATGGTCTTCCTGCAGATCGATTTCCTGTTGGTACTTTATTTGCGACTATATTTATCACTCTTTCAGAACATGATCTCTCCAGTAGCGTCTTCTCAGTCTTCCTCGTCGCACGACATCTTCTACATTGAATTCATTCCGAATTTCTTATTCTGTCTCGGAGTGTCGTTCCCGCAACGGATCGGAGAGTCAGTTCATTTCTATGGTTCTTAGGAGATTTTTTGTTCTGATGGTGTCAGCTCTCGTTTCTATTCCATATGTCATTATTGGACGTACGCATGTCTTGTAGATTCGAATTCGATCGATTGGATAATATAATATTATTTAAACTATGCAAATAACGTCGTTTTTATGTTCTCACAGTGATCTAACTTACTTTGAGAACTTGTGGTTAAAAATGGAATATTCCAACTTATATTCTGAGACAATCAATTTTTATAGGGAGAACAATCGATCATAAATTATATCTGAAAACGTATAACAAGGGACGCATGTCACATTTAACTCAAAACATCGTTATCGTACTGGCCGCTGGAACATAGGAAGGCAATCATTTCTCGTGTAACTCGACACGTTGCGTTACGACCACTAACCCTAGGAGCGGCGTGCTGATTTGTTACGATCTTAGATCGTTAAGAGATGCGCAATAAATTATATTTCTATATTGACACACTTCAACTACAATTTCAGACAAATATATCTTAACAATTTAATCAATATGTTTATCTCTAACTAACTAACTAACTAACCATCACGCCGTCTCCCCGAAGGGGTAGGCAGAAAGAATGGACTGTCACACTTTTCTTTCGTGACATATTTCTCTCGCTTCCTCAACATTCATACATCGTGTCATGCACGCGCGTCGATTTCTCTGACTCCTCACGTGGCCGACATTCAATATTTGATCTATTTGATCGTGCCACGTTTTCCTCGGTCTCCCTCTATTTCTAATTCCATATACATTGTTGACATATTTTTTTTTTACCATTCTTTCTTCATTCATTCTTTCCATGTGTAGAAACCATATCAATGATCCTTTCATTATCTTGTTCATAACACCATCATTCGCACCGCATTCACATCTTATATTTTCATTCGACACTCTATCATACATAGAGTATGCGCACATTCGTCTAAGAGTTCTTATTTCTACTGCATTTATTCTACTTTTATGCTTCTTTTGCCTGTTCCAAGCTTCGCTTCCATACATAAGGGTCGGTAAAGAACACCATTGTTTATCTCTCTTTTCCTTTTTTATATACTTTATATATACAACACTTATATTAAAAAAATTAAATTAAATAGAGATCTTTCGGACAACCAGTCCTTCTTCAGTGATACATATTTTAAATTGTTTACATGATCTGACAGATGTTATAAAGATTTTTTTATGACATCTGTCAGATTATATTATTTATTAATTTTTCTTGGAAAAACAATTAAGGACGTGATTAATAATAATAATGAAAAAATTTAAAGAATCGGTTTTTTTATTTTTTTTATTTCAAATATCTGGTGTCCCGGCTAATGGTGTCTGGAAACTCCTATTTTTCTGGCAAATTTGTGTTGTTGAAATTTCAGAAACAAAACCACAAACACAAACATGTCCAATTATTTTAATTTTGAGATAGTAGTAATTTTCTAATCACCGAGTATTTTGGAAGCTAATGCCGTATACTTCGCCTATTTAGACCCAGCAACCAATCAGATAGCAATCTATCAGTTCTATAACCAATTTAGGAGGTGTTACTAACACTATTGAAAATTATCTCACTGAAGTAAATAAACTGTACTATAACTGAAAATACTTGTTTTTTCACTTTTGAGTACATTTTTCAGACATGTTTCGAAGGTTTACCGTGTAAAACCTTCGGAATATATCGAGAAAAATAAACTTAAAAGTATAAAAATTGGTGATTTAATTCATAAAAATATCGTCATTATTGAATTCTATAGTTGTTAAAAATTTATATATCTTGAAATAATTCGACCATTATGTTTTTATTGTAATATTCAGGAGTGATATATAATCGTCAGTTTAATTTAATTTTCGATTGAAAACATATGTTTAATTAATTATAAATTAGAGGGCAGTTAAATTATTTTGTCTATCCACAAAAATATGATCATACGACATGGACAAAGAATGAACATCTAGTTGTTTAATATATATTATATTATTTAAAGGATTTTTTGGGCTCGGACCAAATAGCTTCTTCTTCTTCTTTTGCTTTTAATAGATCTAATGATCTGTGACAAAAATCATGTCTCCTGAGATGATAAGGTTCAACTGCCCCTCCATCTCTTATGTGGTCTTCCTGGTGGATTATGTCTAGAGGGGATTCCGCAAAAGGCTGAATACGCGAGTCTGTCACTATCCATTCTGGCTACATGATCCCTCCAGTATCTTCTTCTGGATCTACTCCACCGAACGATATCCTCTATTTCGCCAGTTTTTCTTATTTCTATGTTATTGACACAATCTCGGAAAGTTATTCCAGCAGATCTTAGGAATTTCATCATCTCAGATGTTCTTAGCAGCCCTTTGGTTCGTAAAGTATCGGGTCGCGTCTCTACAGCATACGACATGATAGGGTCGAACGTATGTCTTATAAATTCTTACCTTACTGTGAATACGGATGTGTTTGTTCTTTCAGACCAGATTTTTCAGAAAACCTGATACGGTAGACGCCTTTATTGACTTGTTCTCGTACTTCTGTAAAAAAGTTGCAAACCAAATTGCACGTAACATAATATGAACCATTTTTTCATTTTAATTATCGAAAGCGTCATTTATTTTGTGCCTTACTTAATTTATTTCACCTTCATGCATATCCAGAGTAATTATATATTTTAATGTTAGTTGCTCGCAGCATGTCAAAGAACAATGGTTTCTTTTATTAACTTAAGGTCTTATTCGCCTTATGTCTGCACATATAACGCGTCTGTAACTACCTGTGTCAATTGAGACGATCTCGTTTCATTTAGTTCCAGTGACCATTCGTTTAAACGTTCTGGCGCTAATAAAATGGCGCCAGACGCCACCACATTTACTAATGATACATTAAGCCAAAAATTCTTCGTGTACAGGCTACTAAATAATATTTTTTAAAGAACTTGGAGATCGAATTTTTTTTTTTCATTTTTCTTAAAATCGTAGTGATTTATTCAAACTGTTATCCGTAAAGTCAAATAATGAAAGAAAAAAAACTAACTAACCATCACGCCGTCTCCCCGAAGGGGTAGGCAGAAAGAATGGACTGCCACACTTTTCTTTCCTGAAATATTTCTCTCGCTTCCTCAACATGCATACATCGTGTCATGCACGCGCGTCGATTTCTCTGACTCCTCACATGACATTCAATATTTGATTTATTTGATCGTGCCACGTTTTCCTCGGTCTTCCTCTATTTCTTAACATATTTTTTTAAACACATAATGAAACTAAACTTTAAATTATTATATTTTACAGTGTGTAGGTGTTATGAACAAAATAATGAAAGGATCATTAAGATGGTTAAGGATCATTAAGGTGGTTTGGACACATGGAAAGAATGAATGAAGAAAGAATGGTAAAAAAAAAATATGTTAACGATGTAAATCGGACGATCTCTCAGTGTCTTGCCTGCTATCATCCTCAGTGTTTTCATCTTAGAAGTCCTCAAAACTTCTTTGGTCCTGACTGTGTCTGTCCTTCCTTCAATGTCATGTTTATTATTGGTCTTACACAAGTCTCAAAATTTCTGTTTTCTAGAAGAGTTATTATTTATCATGGGAATGACATGTTTCGCATTTCTAAGGCATCATCAAACGTCTACGGCGTTATCAAATGCCTTAAAAGGGCGAAACATGTCATTCCCACAAATTATTTAAAAAAAAACATGTAAAAACGTTTTTATCCGTATTTCTCATTTAATATGGAGTTTTAAATCATTGTTCATGAAACAGTGTTTTTTTACCTTTATTGGTTCCAATTATATTATCCTTGCTGGTGTTTATTTCAAAGATATTGCTAGTTATTACAAAACCATTTTTTATATTTGTTTTCAATTTCAGCTACAGAGCTGACTCAGACATTCGCCTTACAGGTGAGGACACCTCAGAAAACCTCAGAAACAATAGTTTCTTCAATATAATTATGTTTATAAAACATTTAATTAGGTTGCTAATGATCAATAACCATTCATCATAATAACAACGGATGAATTCTGTATTAAGTTTCACCAGGGCCCGACGTAAACCATTTGTCTGGCGCTAACGAGGTTGTGACTACGTAAGAAAACGATACGTTTCGTCTCAAATATACGGAATGTGTATCTCTTTTATTTTTTATATACTGCTTGAAATAATGTCGTCTGCGTGTATTAATTATACAGGTATTCGTTTTCATCTTAACAAACTGCAGAGTTGTATAAACAGATTGAATTCAGCAGTTTATATCTTCCAATATATTATATGTACGGCTGTGATATATTGTGCCTAACCGAAAGATAGAGAAACAAATTGGAGGGACTTTGAGATGAGGTGCTACAGAAGACGATAAGAAATTTCCTGGCGGGACCACATCACGAATGTCGAGGTTCTCAGTGCAATCGAAGGAGTTCAATGAATCGGCCGTATAATGCCATGAGGGTCTCCTGTATTTGAGGGGACTATTTACAGAGCATCTGAAATGATGTACGAGGACATGAACTGCGTCTCACGTGTTGAGCTGAAGAGAACTGCAGAAAACCGAACGCAGTAGCGGACGAGGTGTAAGACTTTGTTGGTAACCAATCCCTAGGACTGTAACTGTTAGACATATTTTGTAAGAATTTGTTATACATTTTCATATATTATGAGACCGTTTTCAGTTTATTTAAATTGATTTTATTTAAATTATCAAAAAAAAATATTGTTCTATTGTAAAAAAATTGTTCGGATAATTTTTTTATATATTCATACGGTTTATAGGCACTCACCAACAAAAACACTCTTACTGAAGGTAAATTATGTATTAATATTAAAGATGTTTTTTTTTATAAAATGATATCATATTAAATAATCATATTAAACAAACAAATAAAATTATTCGATACATAAATTAATATTCCGTCCACATACCAAGAGAACAGCTAATGTATGGATTGAACCCTTGTCTGGTAAAATAAACTGCCGTTTATACCTTCGACGATTCTTTAAATGTGTGTGTAGACGAAAAAGTGAGTATCTATGGGAACCGCGCCCGGGCCTAGGTATCAGGATAGCAGGAGGCGAGCGCGGGAGGACGAGATATAATATGGGAGACCGATGCGCGTGCGCCGAATGTATCGAGCAGTCGGGACGCGCGCTGTCAGATCTATCTCCCACACACTAACGCACACCTGCTAGCTAGACAAAGATTTAACCACCTTCTCGCCGGCGTGTGCTCCTGGTAGTATATGTTTTGAGGTCGTCTCTCTTTCTTCGGATTAGTTTCTAAATTTGTTTAGCCTTTTATTTTATACTGCCCCTTACATCCTTTATTCTTTGTACTCCTGGTAGATGTTCTATTAGGTGTGAAAAATGTTGTATTTTTAATTAAATTTATGGTATATCAAACGATTGCATTCATCAACGAATATTAGTGTTCAAAAGACTAAACGTCTTATTTAAAAAATTTTAGAGATAAAATATATTTTTTATGGCTCTGTTTTTTTACTCGTTAGATTCTAACCCATTTCTTATACGAAACGTTTTCCTCTGCCACAAGCGACATACATTTTGAGTCTGATTTCTACGTATATTTATTTATCGAGGGTCTTCAAGTGTCTTCTTCTATTTACAACCCAATTTAAACGATAATAATCCCTAGGTTCATTTCTAAAAGGTCTACTTTCGGTAAGCATACTATATTGCTGGGGGATTCCTCGAATCTTCTTTCATACGCCGAGCATAGTGTGTGGGATATTCGACCTTCTGTTGCCGGTATTAGAGAATATAACCGCTTGTGCGCAAACTATCTGTTCGCTGTCCTGATATCTTGTCATTGGCGTGGGCGTATTCATTTTTCAACCAATGGCGTGACGGCAGATGTACATAGTTGGATGAGCATTTTCCTTTATACATTTTGTGGGGAGGTTCTTCATTCAAACATTTTTCATCGTGTCAAGTTTTATGTAAAACGGGCAGTGACTATACTTTCTTAAATACAAAATAATGAAATCAATTGAACGAAAATGCGTTCATTCAAGGGCGTTTAAATGAGTATTCGGCCTCTTTTAAATACTCTCAATGATTATTTGACTCAATTATTTGTACTAAATTTAATATAGTGGTACTGACAATCCTGTGTATCTTTGTACAGATTATACATATGTATAATATACTCGTATGTTCAGATAAATCAATTTTCAAAGACGTTAACAATAATGATTTTAATATGATTGAAATCGTCTGTTTTCTAGAAGTTTAATTATATTTTATAGGAATAATATGTTTCGATACCAATAGAACTAAGAACCTTCTTAGAGTAGCAGAAATGCGAACCTTACGCTCCATCGCAGGCAAAACGATAAGGTCTGTCTGTGGTGTTGAGGACATAGTAAGATGGGGAAGAAGCAGAAGGCGCTTTTGGAGGGACCACGTGGTCCGCATGGAGAATACAAGAATTCAAAAATTGTTAATGATAAAATCCCAGCTGCAAGAGATTACCAGGAAAGCCGGTAAAGATTTGGAGAGATGGCTGGACATCATCATCCCAGGCAGCCCACCGTCACAGACAGGTCATACGACCTATACTAAGAGGAAGAAGAAGATATGTTTCGCTTTTCTGAGTCATTATCAAATATATAATATTATAATACGTCTTCTAGAAAACCGACGTTTCCTTTCATATTAAAATGGAGTTTTACATCATTGTTCAAGAAACAATAAATAACAAGGATTTCAAATTAATGTTTTATATAATTTATGTTATAATCTCCTTATCCTCCTAAATCCTCCTTAATCCTCCTTAATCCTCCTTCTGGTATAATCTCCAATGAGAGAAGAAATAATATCTCATTATAATGAAGAAGAAAATGAGTCATGTTCCGCATTGAATTAAAGTCCCCTTGTTAGTTAAGTTATAAATATGAAAACTATATAATAATATATAGGTACATATATATTGTATCCAAGCGTGAAAAGATTGTCCATAACGTAGCGTCCATGTATTATATTATATAATGTATTCTTCTTCTTCTACTTAGTTTAGGTCGTATGGCCTATTCCTGACGGTGAACTGTCATGTAATGATGAGGTCCAGCCATCCGTTCATCTCCTCGGCAGCCTTCCTGGAACTCTCATGCTGCTATATAATTTTTTTAATACCTATATTTGAGTTTTTTTTAAAACCTGCTCAAAATAATTTATAGTTATAAAAAGCACACTAACCTCGCTGCTATTTTTTAAAACATAAATATTTTTTAAAGTATCACTATATTTTTTTTAATAAACAAAAGCAATCAGAGTGTCAAATTACGTAAGGCTTTATTTATGATGGTGATGATGATGACGACGATTTTTATAGCGCCATTTTCGTGAGAGATTCACTTCAAGGGCGCTCTTCGTCTGGAAAGCTTCTCTTAAAAATAAAAGTTTTATGAAAGCTTCTGAATACTCATTCGTTGTCTATATTAATCAACTTACTGTTACTCCACAGATTGTTTAACTAGATAAGTATAAGTTTCTCTTCAGGATAATGATATAAACAAACTCTAGCGATGATATACAAAACCTGTAGACGTAAATAGTGTTAATAACAATAAAATATTTAAAAAATTCACATTATAATAACATATGGCGTCGAAGCAAGGGCAGAAACAGTAAGGACCAAACAAGTTTTGAGGACTTCCGAGATAAAGACACTGAGAACGATAGCAGGCAAGACGCTGAGAGATCGCGTGAGGGACACCAGAATAAGAGAGATATTTGAGGTTGAGGATATTACAAGATGGAGCAGACAGCGAAAAAGGGACTGGTACGGGCATGTTCAAAGAATGGACACCACCAGACTCCCCTATATTGCACTACATAATCAACCTCATGGGTCTCGTCCTCATGGAAGACCTCCTAAAAGATGGAAGGACAGCTGGGAGTCTACCTCATAGGAGGAGCAACACTCTGGAGAACAGACCACATAGGTCTACAACAATGAAGAAGAAGAAGAAGAAGAATACATTATAAAGAATACAAGCAACGCACTAATTGATTTAAAATGTCTTTTTATTTTTATTCTTTTATTTCGAATATTAAATTTCGGCCACGTGAGGAATCAGATAAATCAACGTGCGTGTTTGACATGGTGTATGAATATTGAAGAATCGAGAGAAGTAGGGTGGCAGCTTGATGGTTAGTTAGTTATAACACGAGTGTATTTTTTTTTGTCGTTGCCATTGTTTCAAGATGGCATTTATACAAATTACGGGACTAATCGCTCTTTTTGTACTGAGACAAAAGATTTCCTATCCGTCCTGTCTCCGCGTAAATAAAATGCTAAATTGAGTTCATGCATTAGAGGCCTTTAGCCTTTATCTAATGAGTTTTGGGGTCTCGAGTGGAGGTCATTTAGTCAACCATACTCCCCCTTACACAACTTTAACTACCCTCTCAAAAGCTGGATGTATTTTTCACACAGTGCACCCCTCCGTATTTAAATTGATAGGGCCGCTTTTTAAATCTTACGGAATTTTAGAAGAAAAAAAAATTACGTAAATTTAATTATTGATTGGAAATTTTACATATTTTTCTTTTTCATTTTTACAGACAGCAGCTACAAATTAACTAACAATTCAGACATACACAGACACTGGACCAGGAACTGTGACAGATATCACTTACCGAATGCACGAACTAAGACAGGACAATCAAGGATATTGAACAATAGACTGAAACTTTACAATGAACTACCAAAAGACACAAGGAGTCTTACTACAACTCAATTTAAAATATACCTGAAACATTACATAATTAAAAGTAAGATCTAACAATGTATCCATATAACCCAATTGGGATTTTTTTTAAATTAAATTAAAAAATAAAAATTATTTATTTAAACATATCAAAAGCATCACAGACTTTCATTCCAATACACCAATGATACCTACATAATATTATTAACAAAAAGTTTGAGATACAACAGTAAATAACACATGAAATAATATGATGAACTCACAATTGTAACAACGACAGAGACAGCGCCTCCCTCAGGTCAACTACACTATCACTAAATACGTCGACCTCTGAAGTGACAAATATTACAGTCGCGATCGCTGATCTTTGGTAATTTTTTTATACTGCTTGACATGTTGGAAGAAAAATATTTTCTTTTCTTTCAAAAAAAATGTAGACAATTCAATCAGTCATTAAAGATAAAAAATAATTTACATTATGTAACATTTTACCATTTAGCATCTTACTAATACCTTTGAAATTTATTATTGAGTTCAATTTTTTTTTGATCTTCAGAATGTATTCACTTTCCTGATATGCAAAGGAGCACATAACATAAATTCACCGTTTAGAAGGCAAAAAATCTCATAAAAATATAACATATTTATAATTATTTTAAAAATATAACCAAAACATTTTCAGACATAAATTATTACTATCAAAATAAGTATAGAAAAATCAATATTTCGTTTATTTTAATGCAATACTTTTTAACTGGTGCATATTTAAAATATTATCCTATTAGAGGTACAAAAAACAAGGGTGAAGCATGGTCCCCGAGGCGCTACGCGATCCCTTCATAACAAAGCAATTTGTGGGAACCCTGTTTCCGATCGACATACAATATCCACGTGGGGAAGTAAGGGCGGCGGAGGAGGCAGGGGTGCGCCAAGCTTCCCGGGCCCTGTGTAAACGATTCCCCCTCTAGTTAGCCCGGTAGTCGATTTAATTAACGTGTAAACACCTATCACTGACCCTATCTGTAAATAAAGTTTAAAATTCTCCAAGCCGCACTTCATTTGTGTACAACATGTCAAATACTATATTTTTTAGTAATTAAATGCTTTCTCCTGATAATACATATTATTAAAAATTAATTTAAAACAATTGGACAGCTATTGATATAATATTTGCAATTAGTTCACATTGTGAAATGTAAAAAAAAAGGTGTAATTGTTTAAAGATGTTTTTTGGTATTTTAAAAATTCTATTCTATCCAATTGTATACATTTGTTATCTTGACGTACTTTGAAGGTAGTATACCATCATAATTGGGAGAATAACATACTATTGATAATATTATTTTTTAATTCTCTTGATGATGTTGTTAATTACTAACATCGAAACACGACCAAACAGGAATACTTAGGTAAGCGGATGATATAGAGTTTTGACTAATAAAAATCTAATACTTTTTTTTAAGTAAACATTTGTGTATCATGGATATTACGAAATATTCTAATTTCATAATAATTTAATTAAATATTACCAAGCAACTAAATTAGTTTTTTTTAGTTTTTGTAGGAAAACTCATTAATATAAAACTTTTTTGAAACATTATCATAATTTGGTTATTAAGAATCATTATAGAAGTTTCACATTGAATTACATATCTTATTTATTCAATAAAGTATGTATATCTATTGATTTCAAATAAATAAATGGTTTTTGAAATTAACGCCTATTTAAAAAATATATAAAGTATTTTTTTTATTATCTAAACATTAAACGCCTTGTTATGTATTTAAATTGTACATTTTTAGTTTTTGTTTTTAGGTTTAAGGTTTTTCAGTCAATAAGAAAACAAAACTAGGGTTCTAATTTTAATCTTCGATATGTTTATTCTGATATGCAAATACAGAAAACATTTACAATTTATTTCATGCATGCGTTATTTAAATTAAGTTGTTCAAATTTAATATTAAATTATTTTTCCTGCATTTACATTTGAATAATATCAATAGCAGTAAACATAATTAAGATTTTATGAAGAAAAAACATTGTTTTCATTTCAAATTTTTTTTTAAGGAACAAGATTAATTCATTCAATATAAAAAGTAAAATCTTACCTTGAGTAGGCAGCCTTCTAGCAACAGACTTCGATCTCATCTTCGGCTGATATGATGGAACGTTATGACTTTTCACCAGTTCCTCACCAGTCAGTTCACTAGATAGGAACTACTTATAGCTAATTAATCAAATGTTTATATTCTAGTTCATAGTCTTATAATCACGTATACGTTAATTTATTGTTGACACACTGAAATCATAATTAATTATTTACATTAACACATATCATAAAAAAAACTTGCGGTAATAATACCGTTTTAATTTAAATTGTTTTGTTTTAGGTTAAGTTCGCAAACTGACAGCTGTCAGAATTTAATTACTACTATAAGCTCCGCCTATGTTCTACCTGACAACTCACACTAGAATGTAACCAAAAATTTAAATGCGTGAATATTATACCTCATAATACACGCTCCCTTGTTGTCGTGGGTAGGAACTGCAGTAATTAATTTTTTTATTTGTTTATTTTCAAATAAAAATGTCACGAATCACAAGTACTATATTTATTAGTGAAGCTATTTGTATTATACGAAAAATGTAAAACATAAAACTCACAGATAATTATCACTACAGTGTGTCAACATCCGAAACAGAATGCACTTTTAATCTCGACGAAAACAAGTGCACATTCCTAGCGAGAAAATAGTAATTAAGCGAATGTTCTGTCCCGCGGATGGCCGGACCAGTCGGTATGAGAAGGAAACCGCTTTTCCTCGCGATCCTCGAGAGTGACACGAGGCGACCAATCAGAGCGCTTCCCGCTGTCAGTGATGTCACTCCGGCAAACCTTCCGCCGCCACAAGCCCGCCGCGATTGTTTTCCTACTCGCCGATTCCAATTGAAAATTTACCTTTGTATATGGCAACACCGTAAAATTAATCATTCCTTATTCGTGGCCGGCACGCGATTATGACGCTTCGAGCTGCAGGACCGAGGGCCCGAGTCTGCGTGCCGAAGACTTCAGTAAACACGCACATTTGCATACTCACCTTGCTGGCTTTCATAATGTTAGTAAGACAAAATCTTTCTCATGAGAAATGTATCCGTCCCTTTTACGCAGTGGCCAACTGAAAATGATAAAAAAGTCAACGCACGTTATAAAAACGATAATATCATATACTCATAACACAGGTTAATCACTGATTTGTACATTTATTTCTAATGTTTTAGTTGATACATTTCAGAGGGTTAGTACCATTTGTATAAGATAAATATTTGATGAGTTTTCCGGATCTAACTGTCTCTTTTCCTCGGCGACAGATTTGCGAAGAGCGGCATAGAATATTTTTTAAATTCAATACTTTACCTTTTGACAAAGCTCCTGGTTGATTCCGCAGCTGAAATCTTTAAATATATATCTGTTCTGCTCTCTCCTCGGCACATTAGCGGGGGGGAAAGAGGAAACGTGAGCCGAGGACAATTTGTCACCTGTCCCTTTCTTCGATCCGCGGACTAACGTAACCGCAGAAAATTCTTAAAACAATACCAAAACGAAAGAGATGGAAGCAAGAAATGAGCGTTTTATAAACGGGGAACATTTTTATAAGCCGCGACATACGTTATGGAAGGAAAAGAGATTTTACCGCGGAAAAAATGAGATAGATACATGAAGGAGGTGTGTTTTTCAGTGGGTGTGAGCAGGTATGACAGATATGACACGCCCAGCCGCAGAAGTATGAACTAAGGTCCCTTCCAGTATATTTACTTCTCAATCTGATTGACCTTGCTAAACTTATTAGGCACTGAATCTGTCTTTTATTTTTATACTCATTTTTTTGTGAATGATCTGACTATTAAAAAAAATATCAACTCATTTTCTCAATATAATACAAATAAATATAGTAGAATACCACATGCAATTGTAATAGAATATGTAATAACTTGCTTTTCATGATAATTAAATGTTTCGCATTACTAAGGCATTATCAAACATTTGATAATTGATTAACAAGGCGAAACATGTCATTCCCATAAAATAAAACAAAATTTCTAGAAAACGCCTTCATTCGAATTTATTATGAAACAAATCTATTATAAAAATTATTTAAGTTGATCGTTGTCATTTGTATTAATAATGAAACTAATATATTTTAAAAATTATATTGTATAAGAGTAATTTTAAGCGATTCATAGAGAAATATTGTTTTTGATGACTGTCACACAAACCTGATTTGTCAAAAGTATGACTTTGAAAAAAATAATTTATTAAATAGACTAATAATTTTTCTGTGTACCTATTATATTAACATTACAATTTTTTTTAGAAAAACGTGAATTTGATTTAAATATATCTAATGTTAAAATATGCCATGCTACGTCAATATTGTTTTCGTTTAACCCTAAAAAATCATTACAAACCTAACAAAGTATGTGCCTACCCAATTGACTGTTAAACATGAAAAGTCATTTAGCCTAGCCAGGGGTTCGTGATGCTAAATTAATGTCAAATAATATTTTTGTTAAAAAATAATGTTATACCAAAGTAGGTACCTACTACACACGAAATTGAGGACACTATTATGCCGTGTCAGTGAAGAAAGGGTAGAGAGAAGAAAATTGGGGTGTGGGTGGAATCGTGGCGCTTTTCCGGAAGAGGGTACAAAGGGGGCTCATTAAGTGACCATAAGGAATTGGAATAGAAAGGGCAATTAACCCCCGAATACCCTTAATTCTATAGGAGATATTATTTTATTACTATAAATAAAATTTACGTCATTAGTGGCTACCACCCCATTTTAAGTTCATACGATTAAGGGTCGTTTGGGAAAATGAATATTATTCAATTGTGATATTTATAAACTGTATAATAATCATAATATAAATAGGCAAAAAAGGAATGTCGTCAAAAAAGAGTTCGAGAATATTTAGGATACAAAAGAGCGATAGAAATGAGCGTGCACACGATGAGCATGCCTGAGAACGTTTCTAGGCTTATTTTGAATTTTGTTCTGATTATTGTTGTATGACAGTAGTGTAGAAAGCAAAAGGAGAAAAATTTGGGCTTGTTAAGTGTGAAATTTTTAACGTGTGTGAAAATAAATTATTTACATTAAAATTTGAAACTTGTTACTAATTACGATTGTACAGTATTCCAAGTTTTTAAGGGTAGAAATTTTTAACTTCCGTGAATGTTTCACGGGTTGCAACTAGTAATTTATATTCGTATAAAATATGTATCTCAGTGAAAAACGATAGACCAATCAATCAATAGCTATAGATTAGACACACTCTAAGTCAGAATTATCGCATCTGACAAGATCAAACAAGACAGACATTAACTCATTTGATTTCAAGAATTATTGGGTAAAAATAAAACAGTCTGATTCCCAAGATGTGACATAAAGCGGCAAGAGGAAGACAACTTCAGATCTGAATGAATCGACTCATTAAATATTTCAAATTGCAATTGCCACAAGACCAGTTGACAATATAAGTGGTAAAATATCACGTGCTGATAAAAAAAGCACAAGAGATAAATTACAAATCAAGATAGAAAAAATTATGTACAAAAAGAACATTTTATTAGTTAAAAAATTTTAAGCACATTTTTGGGGAATTTTTTCGTATTTTCTGAGAATTACATGTTTTGTTAAATAGGGCATTATCAAAACATGGGAAACGAAACATGTCAGCTTTTTAAAATACTAAAAAAATTCTGTGAATATCGTCAATCCTACTTACTTAATTTTTAGTTTTACTTGAATATTCAAACAATTACAAAATAAAAGTGTTTGTAATATTAGCATCAGTAAGAAGGGAAAATACATCACATTCATGTAATAAAACTTTTCATTAAAATAAAATAAAACATTTATTCATTTTTTTTTTTCTCCTTGTTGTTTTTTTTTAATATTATTGTTTTGTTGAATAGTTTTTTTATTCATAATTTCAACGCGAGACAAATCGATATAAAGGGTAAAGCTATTGATTCTAAAGTGATTTTTTTGCCACGTAAATTCTACACCAGACCATAGACATTGTGAAAACATACTGTCATCGCCCGGAATGAAATCAAACCCGAGACCTTCGGTGTGGCAGTCATAGCTGCTGTTACTCTTCCACGAAGATGGTCAAGTTGGAACCTATTTCATAGAAACATGTATATAAAATTATCTATTTGAATATATGGGTAATTCAAATTCAAGAATTAGTATATATGTATATATTTGTATTGGTACAAAGATTGATCGTCGGTTGCAGTAAGGTCTAGCGTCCGAGAATTCCACCCTTGCTCCTACTTACACTCCCCCAACATTCCTCTCCTCCTCACACTCATTCCTATACCCTCCACTTCGATACACGACAGATATAACAAAACAACCTTAGATGGTTTTTACTCGTACATTCAATAAAACCAATTTTAATTCAATTACTACATAAAGCATTGTATTGTATTTTCGCGGTATAAGAAATTCCAATCTTCTAAATACTATTATATCAAGAGATTTTACTGATACCAGTTTAAGCAATGAATAAATTTTTGTTTGAGTACAATGATATTGGAAAAGAAAAATATTTCATATTTTTCAGGCATCATTTCTCTACCAAAATAAAATAAGCTTTTTTACCGTCTGTAGACCATTTTCTACGTGTTAATTTAAAAAAAGAGTGATTGGTGTCATGTTTTATTATAATTTATGGGAATGTCATGTTACGCCTTTATAAGGCATTATCAAATGATAATTCCTTTGGAAGACGAAGTATATCTTTCCTTTAATTATAGAAAATCTTTTGTGAAACATTACTTCGAGTGATTTTTGATTTTTATAAGTACATAAAAAATCCGTTCAAGTTAATTTTTTTTCGTTGTATTTATTTTAATATTAAAATCTCACTTTGTTTCAAAGCATACGAATACAGTTTTAAATCGATTAAGTCTGTGGAAATGTTGGCACGATTGAGTCGTTAAAATTTTCGAAAGTGTGTGTATATATAACGAAATAACTAACCATCATGCCGTTTCCCCGGAAAGGTAGGCAGAGAGGATGGACCCCCATGCCGTTCTGTCCTGACAAACGTCTCTGGCTTCCTCCACATTCATACATCGTAGCATGCACGCTCGTCGATTTTTCCGATTTCGAATGTGGCCGCCTTTCAGTTTTTGATTAATTTGGTCATGCCATGCTTTCCTTGGTCTTCCACGGCTTCTCTTTCCATTCAAACTGCTTGTATACAACATTTTAACCATTCTCCTTTCGTCCATTCGTTCCAATCATCTCATGGATCCTTTTTTAATTTTACTTATGATACAATCATCTACCTTACATTTCTTCCTTATTTCGTCGTTTGGTATTCTATAATATCTCGTTTTCCCGCTCATTCTTCTCATAGATCTCTTTTCTACAGCATTTTTCCTACTTTCATCCTTTTATGCCAGCTCCAAGCTTCACTTCTATATAAGGGTTGGCACTAGAACCATGAATTACTGCCATCTCTGCTTTAGTTTAAATATTTATATTTGCTGTGATGACTTCGACTATATACGAGTAATATGCAGTATAAATGTTGAGAAACCAGAATTATGTCGTGCTCTCTGTCCACCGCTTCGAAGTATAGGCATGACAATTTGTGATTTATTAAACAAATCATAAATTATAATATTATATTTATTTACCCTTATTTATACAGTTTGTCATGCACGCTTTGACTTTTTACACATCTAGCATTGTTTGCTCTATTTTATTTGAGAGTAATAAAAAATCGAGTCCGTGGAATAAATGTATTATTTCCAATTGCGCCCGGTGTACGATCGAATGTGCTTTAGCTCCGAAGTCACAAAGGCCTGTCCAAGACGATAGGTCTGACCGCGACATAATTCATACCCCCCTCCCCTCCCCTGTCGCGTGCAGCCCCCTGACGTGTATGATATTTCAGATTTTACGACTCTGCTTCAAAATACAAAAACAATCGATACATTCCTCGGGGCTTTGTGCCCATTATATGAGACACGCCAGATTTCTTGGGAGATATTTCGGGCGCGGGCGACCTCCGATCGGACGGAGGCAAAATGGCCGCTGTCCTGTGGCGCTGCTACTTTTTAATATCCCTCCAAATACGTTTCAGTTGATCTTCCTTTATAGAAGATTACAAAACTTTGATTTAATCCGTCTCTTCACACACTTACATGTTATGAAGCGACAAATTTTGAGCCAAAATGTATTATTAATAATTAATACGAATGAAAACATCAGTTTTCTAGAAGTTTTATTATATTTTATGGGAATGACATGTTTCGCCCTTCTAAGGCATTATCAAATGTGACGTAACTTCAATTCGTTGCAGTTTATATACACTAGTAAATGGAGCAGAATATGGTAATTAACGAAAATTTATGTGACTTTATACATTTTAAACAAATAATTATTTGGGTAAACTAACTAACTAACCATCACGCCGTCTCCCCGAAGGGGTAGGCAGAAAGAATGGACTGCCACACCTTTCTTTCCTGACATATTTCTCTCGCTTCCTCAACATTCATACATCGTGTCATGCACGCGTCGATTTCTCTGACTCCTCACATGGCCGACATTCAATATTTGATTTATTTGATCGTGCCACGTTTTCCTTGGTCTTCCTATATTTCTGGTACCATTTACATCATTAACATATAATTTTTTTACCATTCTTTCTTCATTCATTCTTTCCATATGTCCAAACCATCTTAATGATCCTTTCATTATTTTGTTCATGACACCATCATTCGCACCGCATTCACTTCTTATATTTTCATTCGACACTCTATCACACAGAATATCCACACATTCGTCTAAGAGATCTCATTTCTACTGCATTTATTCTACTTTCATCCTTCCTTTGCCAGTTCCATGCTTCGCTTCCATACATAAGGGTCGGTAGAAGAACACCATTGTGCACTGCCATTCTAGCTTTTTGGATAGGTTTTTGTTTGCGATGACAACTTTAAGTGCACCATTCACTTTGTTGCCTGCCCCAACCCTTCTTTCAATATCCCTCTCCACTCTCCCATCTCTTGTAAACATACTACCTAAATACACAAACTCAACTACTTGCTCCAAGTTTTCACCATTCACGCTAATGTTGCAGACTGTCATGGTTTCTTCCTTTTCAAAAATCATTACCTTGGACTTATTAACATTCATCAGATCATTTCGCATGCATACCTCATACATACAATTCACCAGGACTTGTAGTTCATGCTCGTTGTCAGCAAGTAGGACAGCGTCATCCGCATACAAGAGACAGCTTACTGACACTCCGCTCATTTTGGCACCTACATCCAACCCTTTCAGCTCTCTCATACAATTGTCCATATACAGATTAAATAACCATGGGGACATTACGCAACCTTGTTTGACACCTTTATTGATATCAAACCAGGCTGTAAGATCACCATTTACTCTGACACTAGCAGTGCTTTCTGTGTATAGCGACTTAATGGCCGTGATCAGTTTTGTACTTATTCCATATTCAGACAATATTTTCCACAACTTTTCTCTATTAACGTAATCATATGCTTTTTGCAAGTCGACAAATGCACAGAAAAGTTTGCGGTTTTTGGCCAGAAACTTCTCTGTCAATGTACGAATTATTTGGGTAGGTCCAGAAATATTGGCAAGTGGTTCATGGAACTCGTTAAGAAATTTTATGACAATGATTACATAGTTAGGGGATACTAAATGATATTATATAAATCAAAAATAAGTTATTTGAGGGAGGACGAAATAAAGTGTTTCTAAGAAAAACATCTTCGTACAACTTGCTTACAAATGATTTTACATATTTCAAGGTGACTAATGATTATAAAATAAAATCGCCATTCTGTGTGCTTATTAATTATTTGTTATAATATAGAGGTTAACATCATTGTTCTAGAAACAATAAATATTATTAATAATTTCAAGGAAGGTGCCTTCATGTGTGGTATTAGTATAACTTTAACACCCTGCGTCCCTAGAAATGACATCTACTTCTTCTCTTTCTTCAGCCTTTTGTGGCCGTCCACTTCTGGACGTAGACCTCCTCTCTTATATCCTAAGCGATCCGCATCCAGGCACTTCCCGCACTCTTCCGGATATCGTCGCGCCTATGCAATTGTGGGCGCCCAACTCCACGCATTTCTGTTCCCGAGGACCAGCACAGCAGTCGCCTTGTCCACTTTTCATCTGGGTCACGAGCGACGTGTCCCGCCCAACGCCACTTAAGGGTTGACGCCAACTTCATGACATCGGAGACTTTGGTCCTGGCTCATATGTCTTAATTCATGACTCTGTCCCGCAAGCTAATACCCAACATGGCTCTCTCCATTACTCTCTGTGTGACTCCCAGCTTGAAACGACAGTCAGTCAAACCTTCCACTATAGTGGCAAGATAAGAGGAGAGACTTGGTCATTTTTGGACCATCTCTACAAAAAATTTGCCATTGACAAGGGGAACAATTATTTCCCAGTTAATATACATACGAGTATTTATTTAAAATGTACTTTTAAAAACAAATGCTATAGTGTTCATAGTTTTTTTTATAAAATAGTCAATCAAGCAAAATATGCACAGTTTAAATAAGAAGATTTCAGTAAGAAAATAGGTATAAACAAAAGTAATAACCGTTTTCTGTAAGTTAAAAAATATATAGAAACATATGACGAATTTGTGAGTAACACGATGAAGAAGAATTAATTATTTTACTTAATAAGACATAAGTATATGTCATTTCACACTTTTTCAAAACACATTTTTGTATTAATAGCTTTACAAAGTAAAATTATTATAATCAATATTTGTATTACAAAGTATCACCAAGCGTCAAAACAATATAATAAAGACGTATATAATAAAGATGTATCTTAATCTAACCATATTTTACTTTTCTTGACATCGCATTGTTTGCTTTCTGTTTTCATTTAATATGTTGGCGCTTATATTTAAATTTGGAACTCTCGTTGTTTGATTGCTACGATACTCTGACACTAAGTAGCTACTGGTGATTAAAAATGATATTAAAATATTAATTACCTGCCTACCGCATTCAAAAATGAAGAAATATACTCGTATAAAGTAGCTAATGCATTAATTGGGATGCCAAAGCAAATTCTAACCAAGTACACATTCTTAGGTTATGAAGACATGCGTTTTTGTTTATTGTTCGACATATTAAAATTATAACGTCTAAGTATAAATGTACATATACATACAATGCATGTATGTCATACATGTATAATAAAACGTATAAAAATATGGAAGAATTTTAGGATCTAGACGCCGAACAAAAGATGGCGACACCATGGAACGTACAGGTTAATTGAAGTGGTAATGGGCTGAGCATATAGGCAGAGAAGACAATACCAGTTGGGCACCAAGAATACTTCAATGGGTAGCCTCAGACAAAGAAATATTATGTCGGGAGGCCACCTAAAAGATTGACTGATGACATTGTCCGATTAGCTGGGACGACAGGAACAAGTGAAGAAAAATAGAAGATGCCTATATCCAGCAGTGGGGGTAAAGCTGAAGAAAGAAACTATATTTACGCTGATCGTATCAGGCCGCAAGATTGAACGGGAATAGAAAACAAATAATAATTTCACGAAAGTAATAGCCAAAAATTGATTACAGAAATGGAGATTTGATTCAGGATTCCCAGAGTGTGATCACGCTCACTGAATGCCCAAAGGAAAGACTAATGAGATCGGCTATTTGCGTTCCTCGAGGATTTACTCCCCCCAAGCCTCCCCCCAAGCCTCCCCAGCGCGGTGATGCCGTGACCAGTAAGCTGACGGAGGCACGAAATGGTTCCATTCCGATCTCTACATTTTTCCATTACATATTTTACCAATAAACACAACATAATACAAAAAATACTTTCATATATATTCGCCAGCAATTTGTGTTGTGGATGCACATTTGAATATTTTTTTTCAAAACATTGTATTTATGACTAAAATTATGCATTAAATTTCTAAACTGAGAAAGGTATTCTATGTGTAGAAAGACATAAAAGTGCAAAAAATTGTTGATGTGTCATTGAGATTACGGGATGTTTTGTATCATATTTTATATCATCTTGCTTTATAAAAACATTAAATGTAAAATACAGGTTTTTACGAAATGTATTATATAATTATAAAACTTAAACCATATATGACTATTGAAATAAATAAATAATTTTTGGTCAAAACATTACCTTTTTTCAAAATTTATCATCTATAAATTATTTTTTGTAAAATATTTCAATATAGTAAAATGATTCAAAAAAAGTATTACCTACATAAAAAGAGTTTGACTGAATAAAATAAACATAATAAAACAGAGAATTATTTCGACAGCATTGAAGCTCATTATATTAATTTGAAACATCACACTTGCAATTTAGTTACGATTGATTTTTTTTTTAATTGGATTATGACTTAATTCTACTAAAATATGTTTGAAACACAGAATGAGCCAACTTTTTTATATATTATATCTTCTTCTCTGGTTTCAATCCTGGGATTGGTTTGCAGCAATTTCCTCCATTATTCTCTTCCATTTTTCCCTGTCTTGTGCGGCTCTTTTGAGATCTGCATATGATGAGCAGCGTACGTCCACCAACAGGTCCTCCAGGTACTCACGGCGTGGGCGTCCCCTAGAGTTTGTCCCCTCGATCATACCCTCCATTATGGCATGCAAGAGACCTTCTTGACGTATTACATGGCCGATCCATCTTGCACGCCTTTCGGACAAGGTCCTGAGCAGGTGCCTTCCTCCTTCGATTCCCTGAAGAACTTCCTCATTCGTGATGTGGTCTCTCCAGGAAATTCCAAAGAGTCTTCTATAGGACCACATCTCAAAAGCCTCTAGTCTAATATTATACTATATATCATTGTGTTTGCATATATTATATGATAATATGACAAATTTAAACATATTTTTTATTAACCAACTTATTAATTGCTCAAATTCATTTATTAAAGGCTAAAAATTGCAATTTTTAATACGTCCAATTTGAAAATACAAAAGCTATTTATTTTTTCACCGTCAATTTGAATGTGGTAGAGAACGTAGTAATCACGGATATCTGAGCAATTCCTTAATGTTGATGTATCACCAATGTTCACAAAATTTGGGGTTATTAAATTAAATCAAACAAAGCATGAGATTATATTTTTGGTCTAGGTATGTCAGTACAAAATTCTTGATATCAAAAAAGTAATCATTTTTCGTAAATTCGTTTGAATTTTTACATTATGATCCATTAATAAAAGAAAATTATGTAATTATTAATATTAAAAAAAAGGTTTAATAATGGTATCAGAGTGAAAGGTCTGTTAATAATTATTGTCCTAGCAAACAGAAGCCTACCCACAAAAGCTAAGATGTAACAACATAATATTATTGTACCAACAATAATGTATGGAAGGATTGATCATAAAACTGATAAAAGAAGGATACAAGCTGAAAAATGATATCCAGGAATGTGATCCCTTAGACAATAGCTTCCCAAATTCATTTAAGAATATGTTTTGGTTGATGGACTTTGCGGAGGGTAGATGTGTTAAGGAAGGATTTAGGGTCTATGCTTAAGTTACATTTTATTCCCAGCTAGAACCGCATTAGCGGGTTTACGAAGCTGGAATTGCAGGGAATAATGGAATCACTCTTATTATATTGTCAGATGGGACAGACAACATGGAAAATACTGGAATGCACACGTGCGGAGAATGAATTCTTCCAAAATCCCACTCGTTGGGGTTCATCTGATTCCTGTTGGCTACAGTCCCCCTGGAATACTGCCGAAGAGATAGAGGGATAGCTGGGAGTGAACTTCCCAAGAGAGGTCCACCTGACTACAGGAACAGACCAAAGGTCTAAAAGGAGAAGAACACTCTTATTATTTTAAAAGAGAAGCTGTATGAAGGACCTGAGTTCGATTCCCGGCGATGATAGGAAAAAAATATGTTGTCTATGGTCTGGTAGAATTCAGGCGACATTATAAATGGCGATAAAAGTAGTATACAATAATTGGGTTCTAATAATTTATTGTTTCTTGAACAATAATATAAAACTCCATATTAAATAATTAATACGAATTAAAAGACGTCTGTTTTCTAGAAGTTTTATTATAGTTTAAGTGGATGAAATGTTTTGCCTGTCCAAGGCCAACATTTGATAATGCCTAAGAAAGGCGAAACATGTCATTCACATAAAATATAATTAAACTTCTAGAATACAGAATTTTGCATTAACTGGGTTTAAATAACCTGTTGTATACAAAAATGTGAAAAGCAACGGGAAACTGCCACAAGTGGCATCCCAAGAACCAGCAAAAAATGTTACACTTTGCTTCAAACCAATCTCTAAGGTTTCAACTTTAATTATTTACTTTAATTTAAAAATATTTATACTGTATTTAAACGACAGGCCGTAACAACAACTGTTTGTACGAGTAGATTCTTAGTTTTTTTTGTTTTCTCTCTTCTTGGTTTTTTTCAGTGCTCCAAAGAAACGGGCGACAGAAGAGTCTGCTCGATATTTCTTCAGTCACGTTAGGGCCGCCTCCACCCCCCCGCCTCCACCCCGCCCCTACCCCGCCGGGCCGACCCGGGAGACACGCCGCTCACACATTCCCCATAGAAAAAGCTATCATTACCGTGTATGATTAATGTCCGCGGGGCAGGTGACGCAATTGGTCGCACGGGGTTCTTTATGACACACGACAGAGTCCTTACATCGCTTTTTTATGTTAATTTTCACGACGGCGTCCGAGCGACTGCTGCC
Source organism: Lepidostoma basale (assembly GCA_022606425.2). NCBI lineage: Eukaryota > Metazoa > Arthropoda > Insecta > Trichoptera > Lepidostomatidae > Lepidostoma > Lepidostoma basale. The sequence goes on along the minus strand of JAHDVF020000606.1, from coordinate 75,738 downwards.
CTGTGCTAGATGCGACTGCACGCGAGACAGCGGCAATATACACTTCCCAAAAACAACACAACCACACAATAAAATACAAAAATCATTAATACGTCATTTTAAAAGATTTTTGAATTTTATCAAAGCTTATTATGCTGTCTTATTAAAACGCGTTTCGCTCGAATAGGGTCCGAATAGCCTTGATTTTATACGGACACTTTGCATGTAATGATATTTTAGTATCCGACTCGCGTGATGATATGGAGGATTTGACTTCGCCGCCGAGGGTTTCCATATGCTGGTCGGTAGGTACCTACACGAAAACGGGTCAGAGTGTTTCTACCAGTCTTGTATCAAAAGGTTGTGTCATGCATGCCCACATTCCTAATTCCAACTTTAAAAATATTTTTGAGTCAATGGCAAAGAGGTGACTCGACAGCGGACCGGACCGACCTAATATCGGTGAAATACTTACCAACGTAGTTCAATAAATTCATATTTGCTATCAATCGACTTTAGAGCAAAACATTCCTCACCAAAAAATCCCACGAATTTTTTTAAACACGGCAGTGCTTTGAGAAGACGTATTGATCTTCCTAAAAGCATATCTCGGAATTTAAATATTTGAAGCACGTCGAACTGAAAACAAGAAATGATCACGGAATATTCCAATTTGATTTCCAAATATTATGTGGAAAAACCCTCGACTGCATACGAAACCAAACAATACCATTTCATACAAATTTTACTAACTTACTAACCACCACGCCTTCTCTCCGAAGGGGTAAGCAGAAAGAATGGGCTACGACACTTTTCTTTCCAGACATACTTCTCTCTATTCCTCAACATTCGTACATCGTGTCATGCACGCACGTCGATTTTTTTTTATCGTGCCACGTTTTCCTCGGTCTTTCTCTATTTCTAGTTCCATTTACATAGTGAACATATTATTTTTTTACATTTCTTTCCTTATTCATTATTTTCATATGTCCAAACCATCTTAGTAATCCTTTCTGTATTTTGTTCATAAGATTTTCATTCGCACCGCATTCACTTATTATATTTTCATTCGACACTCTATCATACACAGGTTTTTCTCTCATTCGTCTAGGAGATCTCATTTCTAGCGCATTTATTATACTTTCATCCATCTTTTGCCAGTCCCATGCTTCACTCCCATACATAAGGGTCGGTACAAGAACACCATACAAATATGCAGAGATATTTAAGGTAAATTGCACGGATGCAAAAATATTCAAAGCTTCAAAAGTACAAACACTGAGGAAACTTATTTGTAATGTAAAATAAATTAATAAAAAATGTATTTAACCACGGTATGTCTATTATTTTTGATACCAACTAGTTTCGCTTGGACCCAAGCTTCATCAGGGCAGTATAACAACTCAGTTGTTACAAGGTTTTTCATTTATTTAATATTTTTTAAATGGCTAACCACAAAGTGAGTGCTTCATATGAAAATTTTATTTTTAATTTGTTATTTCAATACTAGTAAATACGAATGCGAAATGTGGTTTACGTAAAACGTAAGCAATTTAAAAGGGACGAGTCTGCCGAACAATGTTGTGTCAACGTACTAAGGTACATGGTAAGTAGAGTAACAAATTAAAGGCGAGTTTCAGAAAGCAGAAGTATTTCGGGGCCAGATCTGACCGTCATGCGGCAGATAAGTGATACGGGACCAGCAAGAAGGGCGATAAGGTCGCGGGTATTATACAGTTAGGTACGCCGTAATTTGGGGGCGAATTTGTCACTGTCGTACAACCGGGGCAATTATAATAATTTTGCTTATGATAAATGCCAGAGAACGGCCGCGAAGTTATGGCCAGCGTCACGGCTTTCATATTTATCGGGGAGCTTTCGCCCGGCTGTCTCGAGTGTGAAATGCGTACGGGAATTCCGTCTGATACCACGTCCGAGATTAATGTTAATTAATATATAGCATTTTGAACTTAGAAACGAATGTTTGTTCGGTGTTTTAGTGTGCTTAATCACCCTCAAGTTAAATCGCCCTATAAACGATGCTTAGGCCTTTAAATTAATATATTTTCAAATTCAGCAAACTTTTACGTAAATTCAGCACTTCACTATGACTAAAATGGACAATTGACTCAAAATATTAGTATTATTAATTGAAATTTCTTGGTAGAAGTTCATTGTAAATAATGAAAATAAAACAAAACTAATGAATCTTTTTATGAATTAAAACACTATTTTTTTCCAATTTTGAGTTTATTTTTCGAAGGCTTACACCTTCATCATCGGGAGAACAATATAAACTAATCAAAATTATTACAAACTGAGTGCAAGAATCTAGAATTATATATACTCGTAACATGTGTTAGTTAACTTGGCTAGTACTAGGGAGATAACAATAGACATATCTATGATTTAATTTTTGAAAGGATTTTTAGATGATATTTTTTAAGTATTGAGTTGAGGGTGTTTTATTGCTCTTAGGCTATTGATTAAGTAAGAGGTCATTATGTATTTTAAGACAAAACAAATGGACATTGACATAAGTTGGCAAAAAAATTCGTCATTATGGAATTCCACAGTGTTAACGCCTTAAGTTTATATGAAATGAAAATGTTATTTATACATATATATTTAGTTTAATTCCACTTGTTTTTATGGCTTCGACTTCGACTACGTGTCATTTTCTGGTCAGGTGAAGACTCATTTTATATTATACAAACTCATAATCTTCTTTTATTAGAAAATAAGAATATGTATATTGAAAAGTGTAACATAATTATATAAAGAAATGATATGTTCGTGACTGTATACAGTTCAAATGTCGTGCTTTCAGCGTTGAGGGTCCGTTGGTATAGAATAGCATTGGGAGATGATAACGGTGCCAATGCCAACGTCCTCCCCTGCTATCGATGCCTCAAAATTTGTGGGTCCAGGATTGAACTCTATAGCCATATGAGTAGGTACCTACCCACATCTGTGAAAGACAGTCATCTTCAGACACAAGTAGCAGCCGATGATAATAATTACTAATTGTATAAGCAATGAAGACATATTATAATCTTCAATTACAGATATATTATTCTCTTCAGTGTCTGTTGACTTTAAATACAACATATAATGATAGCATTCTAATGACACCTTTATTGTCTTAGAATTTACGAATGATACGAATTTTTTGTATCCTTGACAGATATTTAGAAATCGATAGTTGACTCTGTGACCTGCATATGGCACGTAAATAATGTGTGAAATTTTAGGGTGACACAATTTTAGTTTAATGTGACACAAAGAAAAATTGTTTTATAATTTGAATTTTCAATACATAATTATATATCATTTAAACCTAACTATAGTTCATTGCCCATGAGTGCGAGCATAAGAGCACAAAAAACTAGATCTGCCTTCTGTATCACTTGGTGTAACTAAAGAGTCCTATTTTAGATAGACAGACTTTATCACAATTCGGAAAATGTTATTCTGCCCCCGAAATTGGAGATCGTCTTCTCTGTCTCTCCGTACCCTGACACGCAACGTCGACTCTTCTCCATTACGCCCTATCGGTTGGCAATCATTCCCAGTCCGTTTACTTGTTTACACTCTTCAACGCAGTATGAAGGTTGTTCTTATATTCAAATTCTTTATTTTTAGAAATAGACATTACAAATATAATTTATTTTATATATAATACTTAGAATCATTAGTCACCCTGAAATATATGAAATCATTTGTAAACAATTTGTAAGAGGATGTTTTTCTTACAAACATTTTATTTCGTCCTACCTCAAATAACTTATTTTTGATTGATGTAATATCATTAAGAATCCCCTAACTGTTTTCGTTGTCATAAAATTTCTTAACTAGTTCCATGAAACACTTGCCAATATTCTGGACCTACCCAAATAATTCTTTGTTAAAAATTTATAAAGTCACATCAATTTTCATTAATTACCATATTCTGCTCCATTTACTAGTGTATATAAACAGCAACGAGCTGAAATTTCGTCACTGTTTCAATTTGATAATGCCTTAGAAGGACGAAACATGTCATTCCCATAAAATACAATAAAACTTCTAGATTCATTCGTATTAATTATTTAATATGGAGTTTTTCATCGTTGTTCAAGAAACAATAAATAAATATAATCACATTCAAGTCGCCTATTTAGAAGACTGCATCGACATTGTAACACATTAACATGTACAATGCTAATGAGGCTGAATACTTTCCAATACTTGGAGTATTTTCCTTTTGAACATTGTTTCATCAATATGAAAAATTTTGATCTACAAAGCGATCACATTCAACAGTTTGATTACTATCCCCACCAGCATCACCAGAGGAAGGTTCGTTCTGCATGTTGAGAGATAAAACAGTATGTGCTAACACTGTCAAAGACAAATACCCGGAACCTAAAGATGGATTCCCTCTAAGATGGCAGAGTTTCGGAGTTTCGAAGCAGATATCTTGTGCTGGCCCCCAAGCTTCTATTTCTCTTTATTCATTCACCATAAAAGACTTTTATGCGGGTTAGTGCTTTAACCAACATTTCTGACATCGTCTGACTAATTTATTCTCCATGACCTTTTCTTCACAATCCTAACACTTTGTCTTCCAAGCCTTTAACGATTAGTAAGTTTTTTGCCTATTACAGACTTTCTTTGCGAGACACGTTAAATTTCATCTATTGACCAGCTTTCGCATCCATGGAGCAGGAAAGAGAAGATTTATCATGCTGAGATTGTAATCAATGATGAGGTATCTCATATTACTAAATACACATTATTTCGTTTTAATTTTACTTTAAATATTTTTTGCTATTAAATTACACCATACTACTATTATAATATTTACATTTGCTATTAAATTGCAGCATTTTACATGTTTATTGCAATTATACGCATTCCCAAAAAAACAAGATTGCGTGGGGACCGGAGACCACATCGTGAAAGTGACAGTTATGATTAACGATCCGACTCCCTTAAGATGTGCCAGCCCTTGCGAATGCATTGGAATATTTGTTCCGAGGGGTGAATACACTATTCATGCTTATGCTCCGATTTTCCTTAAATATGATAAGCTCTGATGTTCATCCGTGTAATACTAGCTAACAAGTTATTCACAACAAATTTGAAGCTCATCCAATGTAAAAAAACTTACATAATAACATGTTAAAACTATTGTTACCATAATTGCATAGATTTTCACGGTTGGTATGAATATGTTTTTTGGGATATTGGGCATATCCGTGAAACTTATCCGTCTCGACCGACGCGACGTTTCGGAGATCGTTGCAGTCTCCATCTTCAGCGTAGTGTGTATGTGTGGTGGGTAATGTATGCTTAACATTATGAGCCCCGGGCAAATACATACACAACTGTGCCCGGCCCAGTTTTGTGAAATTTCATGTTTTGTGAAGGGTTTCTTAAAAATGTTATAATTATGAAAATACTGGGTTAGCTCAATTGAAACTTCTCGTATTTATTTAAAACACTTTATGTATGATAGTTTTCCCAACATTGGCCTTCATGGAAAGCCACATTGCAATGTTTGCACACATACCGGGTCTCACTTCTTTTTTGTGCTTTGCACACACCTTCTAGGTACGACGGGGTTTTTTTCTGTGGGAGGTATAGCCATTAAAATATGCTTGCATATAGCCCTTGACAACCTGCTTGGTAGATCTTGCAAGTTTCGCACTCAGAGTGGACCCGGTGACTGCAAACTGTGGTCTCCAGAAGGTGACATATTATTATTAAAATTCAAAGAAAGAACCGCTGTTAATTTTTATCAGAATAGATAAAATGCCTGGCTTTGAAATGGTTCGAGTAGTTGCTATTCATAGAACTAGGAAAAAGTTATAATAGAAGTCACTAGACGTCAATAAAATGCACATATTTAGACGCCTGGTAAACTACGTGAAAACACTGGACCGGGATACAACGACCTTCGTGGCAGAGTGGTAAGAACTCTGACTTCCATACCGAAGGTTCCGGGTTCAATTCCCGGCGATGGCAGTGTGATTGTCACATTGTCTTTGGTCTGGTGTAGAATTCACGTGACAATAAAATGGCGATAGATTGGCTACCTATCACATGTCCCGAGAATCAATATAATAGCGAAAATATACATTGTATACAGTAATTGGGTTCAAGCAACCTGGTGTGTACATAAAAAAACGCTTCGTTATACAATCACGTGTTTACACAGCTCCGGGATACAATTCGTTAACTCCTACGTTGTGCCGTGTCGCCGGCATAATGAAAGTGAGACAGAAATATCCGCGTTTCTCCGAGTTAGTTAGCACGGGCGGCCATGTGTCATTCCTGAAGGTGATTCATTCATTACCCTGAAGATGGAGACTGCACCGATCTCTGAAATGTCGGCCGAGAAGGAATATACTCAAAATCCCATACAACATATTGTTATTTTCTTAGGAAAATAATGCTCTTTAAAAAGAATAAATGTTTCATTGACTCTTTTAATTCATCTTATATTTGCGTATTCCAGATCTTGGGTAAGTCAATATCTTGCCCAACATTTCGGAGATCGTTGTTATCTCCGTCCACAAGATCATGGCAAAATCTATCCAAGTTTAAACAATAAAATATTTTAGAGTCAACAAATTTTATTCTTAATCATTATGTTAAGTGAAGCTTGTGGCTGGAAAAAAGAAGTATGAGAATTGGATAAATGCATTAAAAATTAAATCACTAAGGAGAATGTGCAGAAAAACGAATACAGAATAACCAAAGAAGAAATAAAGAAGGAATGTAATGAAAATAAATATGTCATCATTCAGATTAGGGAAGGATCGCTAAGTTGGTTTGGAGAATTGTATTAAATAGTTGTGGTAAGAATAGTACAAAAAATTGTGTACAAATAGTGTGAATGGAAAAAGAAGTAGGAGACGCCAAAAAAATGTAGTATGACCAAATTAATAAACTAATAAAATTGTATATTTGAAATCTAAAAAAATTACGAGCATGGGTGTCAGAATAAAAGAATGTAGAGGAATCTCAGTAAGAATTTCAGAACAGAACAGAATTGTTTCTGCTTCCGAAAAAAAACTTCCATATTTGTGTATGAAATAGCTGCACCAGACAACCACCAAAGCACATGTCCAACAATGTTTCCTAGAGACATGAGAGGAATAGCCATTAGGGCTGAACCTCTGTAAGCCAGAAGATCCAAGACAAGTCCAAGTAGTTCTCAAGGCGGTCAAATCCCTTATATTTTAAGAAGAGAAATTCATATAATACCATCGTATCTCAATATTTCATTCACGTGCAAGTAAAATTAATTAGATAATTTCACGTTATTAAAAAATTGCACTGTTCACATTATAAGTATCTTGCTTTTTCTATTACTTCACATTTGGTTACCTACACATACATATCAACAAGATACATAAGTTTATAAAAGTACATATTCTACTACGGGTTGCTTTTTCTAGAGGTTATTTGTACACAAGGTATCATACCCCACCAAATTTTTTCCGAGTATTTCTCTCTATGAAATACATAAATGAAAATTGGCGGAATCCCGGGCAGACCGCTTATGTACTTACCCACCTACATACCTCTAGATTGTATATGTATGTGTTTCTGTGTACACTGTACACATGTATCATAATACCTATCGTATATACGTGGGTATCTTTTATACGGATACATATTCTTACCTCACTAACGGCAAGCTGTCTCATCGGCCATTTTTAAAACAAATTTAACTAGAGAAAAATTATCTATTTAGCAAAACGTATCTTTGATAATGAGATATTAAAAAATACTAGATCATTTAATTATTCTCAAATAAAAAAGAAACACACACAAATTACGAATTTTTTTCGTTTGTATCTTTCTACCGATGACAAAGGTATAAAACCTTCGAAATATGTCGAGAAAATAAATTCAAAGGAAAAAACCATAATGAAAACAAAATATATATATACAAAATTTGTTGTTTATATGTGTATTGTGCTTCCGCTTGGGTTTAACGTCGACTGGTTTCGGCAGCTTGCTGCTATCTTCTCGTGGTTCAACCAGAAGATTCCAGCAAGCTGCCGAAACTGGTCCACGTTAAACATAAGTAGAAGCACACTAAATATATAATAATAAAGAAATTTGATATAATTGTTTTTTGTTTTCATTATGTAAAATGAACTTCTACCAAGAAATTTCAATTAAAAATATTAATTTTTTTTTAAAAGAAACCATGTTTTTATTCATAAAATTATGATTGTTAGATCCATATTTCACTTGTGTGTCGGTGAGGACTTTTGCAATAAATAAATAATTTTAAAAATTCATGCATGTATACAAATACATTCATTCCTTCAAAATCGTAGCTACTGTAGCCTCTTATATCATTTGAAATCTAACCTGCATACCAAAACATAAATAATCGCACATTACCATATTATAAAAATCGCCCATGCGCTTGCCTTAGAAGCTTGGGCTCTGATAAAACAAAGTGAAAGAACCAATGACGACATCGATGACATTTAAAGATGGAGCAGGCAAAGATGACGATTCTGTAGAGACCACATTAAGAGAACTCAACGGGGATTTCCAAGATCTATCACCAAAAATATGGAGGGAAAGTTGGATGTCTTCATTACGGGACTAAATTAATATCCGGTATAAACAGATAACAAAATCTATAGAAAGAAAAAAAAGGACAAGAAAGACTATAAAATAATTTCTATGTAAAATCCTACGTCCAAAATCAACTTGATGACGATAGAAATGACTCTAACAGAAATCAAAGCCATGTGTTATCAATCTTTTGGGTTTTTAAGGATTTAATACCTCATTACAGGGTCAAATATATATTGCCATGTCGTCAACTGTACTGTACTGTACTCTTAATAATTCTCGGTGTAAAAATATTTTTTTCGTTTGTTCCAATGATAATTTGAATAATTTCTCAATATTATTTTTAAGTTCTTGCTGGTGTTGGTTTGTTTAGTGCCCAATTACTGCTAATTAAAAAAAACGGTGAATACGTGGAACATAAATTAAATAGACAATATGTTTACCTTCTAAAAAGAACATTTTGTGTTAAATTATTATTATTTGTTATTTTATTTCACATCATTGTATTTTACATTATTTGGTTTAGATTTATTTTGTGGATGTTGGACGTTCGAAGTGTGTGCAGGAGATGCCTATCGGTGGCGATGAGGTTCGCAACCTATCACATCGCGTCTCCCGCAGGGCGAAAATAGAAGGATGGAGTGCGGCATCGGTTAATGTGTGACAGTCTATTATTTCTGCCTACCATTTCGTTAGTTAGTTAGTTATTTAAATTTGACATATAGACTATGTTGTTATTGGACCAGCCCCGTATTTCCTGTGTATCTCGTGTGATATGGAGGCTGTGTATGTGAGGGAAACAGACTCCAGCGGTTGCCATGGCGACCAGACGTCAGAGCCTGCGTCTGTCTCGCTCTCATCTCACAGCATCATCGATTCGTCTTCTGCCTCCCCCCTCACTCCACCCACCCTCCTGCGCCCCATCCTCGGAGGCTTCTAGGCGCGGTTCTTCCGCTTTTATACTCACATTGGACTAGATTTTTAAATATATCTTTTACGCCAATAAAATAGGAAATACGAGTATTTTCAACTTTTCACATTTAATCTATTTTCATTTTTTATATAAGAAATAAATAATTAATTTATGGAGAGACATTTATAATTAAGTTTAAAAGAGATGGAAAAATGGAGAAAGATATCGAAAGAAGGTCGGTGCTGGGAACAAAATTAATGGCGCTCCCAAAGTCATCACTGCAAATATACATATTTTAACGAAAGCAAAGAGTTCTAGTGCCAACCCTTATGTATGGAAGTGAAGTTTGGAGCTAGCAAAAAGGATTAATGTAGGATAAATGCCGTAGAAATGAGATCACTAAAAAGAATATGCGAGAAAACGATATATGATAGAATACCGAACGACGAAATAATGAAGAAATGTAAGGCAAATGATTGCATTTTATGTAAAATTAAAAAAAGGATCCCTCAGATGGTTTGGACTTATGAAACGAATGGACGAGAGAAGAATGGTTCAAATGTTCTAAACAAGTAGTGTAAGTAGGATGAGAAGTCGTGGAAGACCAAGGAATGTATAGCATGATCAAATTAATCAAATACTGAAAGGCGGCCACACAGCATGCATGTTACGATGTATGAATGTGGAGGAATCTTAAGAGGTATTTCAGGACAGAACGGTATGGGGGTCCATCCTCTCTGCCTAATTTTCAAGGGATACGGCGAGATGGTTAATTAATTAGTTAGTTAAAACAAGCATTGTTATTAAATGTTCAGATTAATTTGTGTGAGTTTATCGCGACAGCTATTTCGCTAACTTATGTAAGCATCATCAGGTATTCCAAACAACTGAGATGTTACATAAATAAATTGTGATACTATAACAGTGTTTCAAATTTAAACATTTGATAATCTTGAAGTATCATAGTTTTTCGGTCAAAACAGCGGATTAGAGACAAGGTTTTGATTATTCTGGCCTCTCCGACTAGGTATACGTGCCCAGTCTATGCAGGTGACCGGTTCTCACTATTTTTATTTTAGTTTCAATCTTAGGGATTGATTTGCAGCAATGTTTATTAACATCATTGCTGGTTCTTAGCATGCCACTTAGGCCTTTTTAATATGCTAGTTTCCCGTTGCTTTTCACATTTTGCAGGCTTAATGGAACACTGGCTTAACTCAAAAATGCAAGTTTTTCTCAATCTGACATGAGTCGGTGTTTTAACAAAAACATTCGAAAAACACGTACGAATGAAAAAGACCGATATAGTGTAATGGAGGTAAATTAGAAGAATTTTGACTTAATTTTAACGCAAAACGATGGATTGCGTTAACACAAGCCTCTGTCTAATGTTAACTCAATTATGACCTAAATCATAATCGATCAGTTTACTATTAAGTGTGCGATTTGTATACAGCGGGTTATTTGATCTCCATAACTGTATGCAACTATTTAGATATTGATTCTTATGACATGTGATAAGTAGCTAATCTATCTCAATTTTATTGTCACGGTATACTCGTTATAAGGGGCTACAGGGTCATTGTACGAATCTCTTACTCCTATGCCTCCAAGTTTCTGCTACAACACAAGGTCTGGGATTCAGGATATATTTTTTCAGGATCATTTTCTTGTTTTCCTAATAATTACAAAATTATTTTAAATGCACAGGACTTGTGAACCGCCCCTCAAACATGAAGTAGATTACCCCAAACCTTACTTGTCTAAGGGTTGTGGGTTCTATGTCCGATGCTTTTGGCGGGGAAATGGGGGATCCGAAGTACCGAGATCTTGAATGTTCCATTTTCCATTACTTATTTATACCTAGTACTCCGTAAGGGGCTTATCCAGAATGCTGTATGCCTAAAATGTAAATATGGCATCTACTTATAAATCTTCAATAAGCGACTTGACTGCGGAGAAAATGTTTTTTTATTACATTATTTCATTTTTTTGTGCATTAAGAACATTTGGTAAAAATAAATTTCACTCGTGTTATAAAAATAAATGTGTGGCTTTCAACATCTATTTGAGCCTAGTTTTTTTATGAAGGGAGCCTTTTAAATAATATGCGTTACGAAAATATTACTAGGAAAACCAATATAATATCACACCGTGAGTGTAAAACCGACGTAAGTGCAAATATACAGTTTGGGGATATGGGAGTTTTAAGATTTCATATTGTTTGGAAAAACTGTTTTTTTTTTTTAAATAAACCAATGATTTTCGGTTTATAGTAATATATACCTACAAACCGAAAATCATTGGTGTATTTAAAAAAAAATGTTTTTCCAAGCTATGAAATCTTTAAACTCCCATACTTCAATATGAAATCTTTAAACTCCCATATCTCCAAAATGTATATTTGCACTTACGTCGGTTTTACACTCACGGTGCGATATAAAGGAAAATATTAGGAATATTAGGAAATATTAGGAATAGTACTTTTTTTTATATTAAATATTCGAAAATATTAGGAAAACCAATATAATATAAAGTAGACGACGGGTTCGATTCCCGGCGATGGCAATGTGATTGTCACACTGTCTTTGGTCTGGTGTAGAATTCACGTGACAGTAAAATGGCGATAGATTGGCTACCTATCACATGTCATGTGAATCATCAATATAATAGCTAAAAATAATATGTTTACAGTAATTGGGTTCAAACGACCTGTTGTATACAAGAGAAATTTATTTGTATCTCAATAGAGACGAAGACGCAAACTGGAAACTGAACATGGATGATCAAGGTGTTTACAGGACTTATGACCTGTCATTGGTTGGGTTAAGCGCACGCTTTATGTAATTACAACATTCCCCATTCCACCTTTGTTATTATGATCATGCATGACAAATTTTTGGAAGATGTATATATACTTCAAATCTATATCTATCTTCACGTGTCAGTTTTAATTAGCCATCTATGTAGATATGTAATTACAACATTCCCCATTCCACTTTTGTTATTATGATCATGCATGACAAATTTTTGGAAGATGTATGTATACTTCAAATGATCCTTGATCATCCATGTTCAGTTTCCAGTTTGCGTCTTCGTCTCTATTGAGATACAATTAAATTTGAATTAACCACACTTTGGTGAAAATCCAGGATTTCGTATACAGGTATAAGTATACATTCACAAATATTTACAAGAGAATTATTTTTTTTAATTAAAACATGTTTTTCCCACTTTTGTGTTTATTTTTTAAAGTTTGACACCTTCATCATAGAGAGAATGATGAAAGTATAAAACCATCAAATATGCCGAAAAAATGAACTCAAAAAATAATATGCAGTGTTTTATTTCATAAAAATAAGTCATTATGCAATCCAACAATGTTAATTATTTAGGTGTATTGAAAAATAATTCAAGGTAGTTATGGGCAGAACAATAAATTATGTTTTCTGACGTAAAACGATTTCTAGGAAGCTCTTCGAAAAAAGTATTTTTCGTCGCCAACACATAAAGTCGGTAAAGCGATATTTGTAGGTTAATATAATATGCCATAATCAGAGATACATACTTCCCAAGGTTGGCTTCCTTTAACGTCACCTACGCAAGTCTAAGAATCCCGATAACATATTATTATTTCCCGGTGGAAATTCAATATAATAATGTTTTCCCCTATTCTTTGTACCGAGTCCCTCCCAGAGCTTCCACAGGTTGTATTGTGCCGGAGCTTTCTTCAACTTATTTACTTATTTTCTTTTCAATAAGGGTACCTTATGTGTGTCAATGGAGCCTTTCAAAATAAGATTGGTGGGTCTTTTCTCAACTGAGCTGATTCCGAATACCAACCTGGCCAATTTAAAAACCATTTTTATAGAATTTATAAAATCTAATAAGAAAAAAATGTATGAAGTGTACCTTAATATTTTTTAAACTAAAGTTACCGTAATCTTTCAAATTCAATAATATCGATATTACAAATATTCATATAAAAGTAGAATAATTGCAATATAAGAGTAGAAGAAAGATGAAGGTATAATAAATAAGATAGAAATGAGATCTCTTCGACGAATGTGTTGTAAATCTGATATAAAATAGAGTGCCAAATGTAAATACAATAAGTGATTGCAGTGTGAATGAAAGTGTCATGAACAATAAAACGAAAGGATCATTAACATGGTATGGACACGTGGAAAGAAAGAATGAAGAAACAGTGACAAAGAAAGTACATAGTATTTTAACGATACGATATAAACCAAATATCGTATCGCACAGGAAGACCAAAGAAAACGTTGAACGATCAAGTTCAATCAAATTTTAAAAATGTTAGACACGTGTGAAGTCGGAGAAATAGATGTATGTGCAAGACACAATGAAAAAACAGTGTGGCGGTCCACTTCGGTGAGACGGAGTGATGGTTAAATTATTCTTCGGCGATCACTGCAGCAAAGACATCTCTGTCCAGCGCCACTTGGAACAGTTTGTTAGTAATCTTATGCTGACATTGGTTGTGGTTTATGGTAAATTAGTTCAGTTTTATTTAATTGTCGATACTTACCAATCATTGAAATTATTATGTTCGTGTGCACAACTTTCCCTCACTCGCGGATATTGACATTCATCTAAACAGAGAAGATTAATTTGGTTCTTACATACATCAGTTATTTTTACATCTCTTTTTTTCTGCGCCAATAAAAATGCGTTAATCGATCATATTATATTGCCAAAGTAATCAATAAATAAAGCATGATAAGCCAAAAAAAATTGTCTTTGGAACGTGTCGAGGTAAAAACCATAAACTAAAATAATGATAAATATAATGTACCTATACTTTTCTGAATCCTAATATATGGTATAATAATATCATGTTTTCTTATCAGAACCAATTTTTTTTTTAATTTTAAACTTTTCAGTTTAGATATATAAGGGCACCATCAAAATGCATATAAATTCTTAGAAACTCGGAAAATTATATGTATTACATTGTACAATTTCTTTAAAAATGTGAGGTTTTCATTATCCCTTCTCCAAGTAGGTGCAGAGCGCCTTCACCGCACTAAAGCACAGACGTGATGTGGGATCTCAAAGCTCTTCGGAGCGTAATGTTCCTTTTTTAAATGGAATCCTGAAAGTTAGCTTTTTGCCAGCGAGGAGGGGTCGGTGGTCGGGCCGGCAGATCCGCAATGGGGATATTTTATTTTGGATTCACAATTTATTTTTCATCGCATTATGCCCAGCACGACCTGAAGAATGGTTAAAACGTAAAAGTGTACGAAAAAGATTATACTAATTTTTAGTAATTATTATTTGTGAAATAGAGGTATTATATTTGCTCATTTACTTAGATTATTTTTAGATAAATATAAATTATTAAGAGTGACGCTTTTCGTATATTTCAGTTATTCCAAAATCTCGATAATACTTAAAAAACAAATTAAATAATAAGATTTTATTTAAGATAATCAATTGATTTTAATGAAATCTCTTGATGGAAGTTCATTTTAAATAGTAATAAAATAAAACGATGTTTCTTTTAACTACTTTCACTTTATCTTTATTTCGACATGATTCTATACAAAAAAAAAACTTCAAATAATTATGTAAAATTTACTGAATTTTATTGGTATTACAGTTATTCAAGAAGATTCGTATTCAATACAATGGATTTAAAATGTTATTATAGCTGACATACGAGTATGTATAAATAGCGTTTGATTTTTTTTTTCTTAATTTAAATATTATATAATAAGTTATAGTTCTTGGTCCATTAAGTTGGCATCGCCTCTTTCGGTTTTCCTCATCCATTATAGCTGCAAAGGTCCGGAATCAGACAAAACGTTTTTCCGCAAAAATCGATTCCAGGAATATTATTTATTTGTTTATATTGGGTATAACAAAGGGGAGAAAGAAGGCTAGCAGAATTGGTCTTTATGAAGTACTTGGTCAGGGGTGTTGTATTTGAGCCTATTGATTTCTAAAATTTCTAATTTATCTAGTTTTTTGCTTTTTGGGCGTGTATGTAAAATTTTAACATTTTCAGATGTGTTATGTGTGGTTATTTTATATTTAATGGTTGGCAAAATTTGGATACGATTTATTGTTTTTCCAACTTCGGACATGTTCCCCGATTCTAATTTTGAAGGTCCTTCCTGTTTGGCCCACATAACTTGCAGGACACGTATTACAATTAAGTATATATGAGCCTGAATTTGGCATTTAATCTATTAAATTTCCTAATGTATATGTATAATAAAAATACATTAAGAAATTTAACAATTAACATCTGAAAGTGCCCTAGCAAAGTTCCATAATATACGATAAAAATTACTTTTTCATCAATACTTAATGAGGATTTCTTCTATATTCGCCATTCCTTTTTACTGTTGATTCACGTTTGAATATTTTAAAAAACGCGGAATTTCCCTAACACTAGTATACGAGTACAATGAAAATGCCTAATCACAAGATGAGTAGTTCATATTTGACAAAATGTGTTTTTCAAAAGTAATTCATATACATACGAGTAAATGGTAAAAAGTTTGACCTCATTACCTTATTAAGAAAAAAATAATCTTCTATATTTAAAACGTCAGTTTTCTAGAAGTTTTATTATATTTTATGGGAATGTCATGTTTCGCCCTTCTAAGGCATTATTAAATGTCAAACTTACGTAGAAGTTTCATTTTAAAATAAAGTAATCGAATCACAAAAGTGACAACACATGAGAAATAAAATAGTTGACTAATTTTAAATATTCTATGGTAAAACGAATTTAATAAAAAAAAAACTGGTAAAAACTGCCCTGGATTACTGAGCAAACGATGATAATGTCAAAAAAGTTATTTCCCATTTAGAGCGATATATTTTCCAAACGATTTATGACTGAAGGCGGACCTGACATTGTGGGTTGTGGGGCGGCCAGGAGGTGGGCGGGGGAGAGAGGCAGAGAGGCAGAGAGCGGAGAAGGTATCAGGCGAGCACAAGCGCGAGGGAAGCTGGCATCTAGTATCTAACATTTTTATTACGCGATGCTTATTGGTTGCCCGGATTCAAAGGGATCTGTGTGGGTAAAGCCACTAGTTCACTGGCAATTATCTCGCTTGAAATGACATCGTTTAACTCAAGTATTGGTACCTACCTACCCTCGTATTCACTCGATAATGATTCGACTTTTAAAATGAGAACGTATTCATTCAATGTACACAGATATTCTTGCATATAAAACTACCGGTATATAACTACAAATATCCGAGTTTATTTGTATTGAAACCCATAACAAGATAATTATGTCAATACCAAAATTAATTCATCGAATTATGACGCCAGTTTTATCAAGTCCTGGTTTTGAATTAATGATACATTTATATGATTACATTAGATTTAAACTATGTTTCCGTTATTATGAGAATTAAGAAACATTGTACCCCAATTTAGTGAAACCCAAATAATTTACCTTTTTTAAATATTTTTTTAACCTACATACTCTTACATTTATCAAGAAACAAATCATTTACCTTAATGTTATTTTGATAGTCTTACGACTTTTAATATACAATTATGTTGCTTCAAATGCGATATTCTTCTCGTATCGGGTTTTACTCCCTCAACACTTAGGTAGAATTATCTTCAGCCGAGAGAAACAGCTCCTCTTCCAAGGATAAAAACTGAATAAGGAGAGGAACTGAATCGAAAATCCGATCATATTTGAGTTGTTTAATGATAATTTAAGCTGATCAATAATAAATAATATAAATATAGTCAAAAATATTTTTGTTCAAAAGATGGCAGCCTACGAATCCGGTCGAAAATAGGTGATGATTACATGGAATAAAACAAAATGGTTTTAGTATAAAATTTATTAATTTGTTTATTTTAATTATTTATAATTCACTTTTGACAAGAAATTTCAATAACTGAAATTATATTTTTAGTTCCAGACGCCTTAACTTAAAACTAAAGAAGAAAACATGAAAATTATCCTAAAATATGCCTATTGCACAATTTTTATATTTTACGGCATAACTGCAATGATAAAATATGCAAATATCCAAAACATGTTTGTTTTTTTAATTTTCATTTTTGTAATAAATCAAGCCATGACCACGTCGTCCTTTAATTTTAACCATTTGCATAAGTTGGAAGATCTCGTATTTGTCTCCACGCAAGATGGGACTAATTTCTATATTGCTGTGATCTTCTATTTCATATAATAATAAGTCGGCCCAGAAGTCCGCCAGCTGCATAGCACTGCCGCACGTCCGAATCAGATCATCCTACCACAGATGCAAAGCGTCGTACCGCCCTGAAGGACATCCCATCTCGCCATGTTATTAATGGCAACAGTTATTAATTGTAGCTATCCATGGCTCTATCCCACAGCATTTCTTTTGGGAATGCTTGGGACCAACTCTCTGCAGCTTCGAAGAGATGGGCATCTCATAACCCATTTCTTTAGATTACTCAGGGGATATTTCGAGAACTCGGCCGTGCTGGAGGGTGTTCGGCTTTTTGTCCCTGATAGATATCTCCGACAGCGACAGCATAAATTGTTTTACCTACCGGCCCCCAGAACCAACCTGCCTCTGGTGACATCGGTGGGAAGAGCAATTAATCTGCTGAACGCGGTCTCCTCGGAGATCGACGTCTTTCATATACGTAAAGTACGTTCAGAAGGCAAATACTTTTAATTCTGGAGAGTATCCTGTCTTCCTAATGTTGAACCATCTCTCATGCGCTTCTGGTAGTATACTATACACAATATATTATTTTACCTGTTCTCAATAGATCCCTTAAAAATTAATTTTGTAATGTCTGTTGATGAAATAAACAGATTTGATTTGATTTGAACAGATAAAACAGATAACTTTAGTTTCCAAGGAGTCAGTTAATGACAGTGTCACCAGTCTGTCGATTACAGCGAACCTGGTGAAACCAGTAGCTGTCGAATAAAGACAAAAGTTATTTAAAAACATCGTTTTATTTAATAATTTGAACTACTTCTTCTTCCTCTTCTTCTCCCTTGTTGTATACCTATGTGGTCTATTCTCCAGAGGGTTGCTCCTCCTGTGAGGTGGATTCCCGGCTGTCCTTCCATATTTTAGGAGGTCCTCCAGAGGTTGAACATGTAGATAACTTTGAATAAACATTGTCAGCCTTTAAAGCTATTTTGTAAGAGTCTATATTATATAACTACAAAATAAATTATAAAAGAAGATAATTGATAGCTTTTTCCCGCCATCACATATTACCGGCACTGGTCACCGCTCGGGAGCACGTGTGGCGGTGGATATATTGCCGATGTCCCGCTCTAAGTTTCCCTGTTCGAATCCTACTTGATATATTTTATTGCCCTCGATATCCCCCACTCCTCCCCCTTGACCCATAACGCCCCACCCCCTTTAGCGCCGTGGTCGTGCGACATAAAATATTGGAAATCTTTGAAGTCCGCTAACTCTTACGTATTATCATCACTTCTGCTTGTTATACGTCAAATAATACGATATTATTTTAGACCTTATAATCCATTGTTTTAATATTGTTTCTTTTATTAATGTTTCTTTTTTTTAACTTTGTACACAACACACACTTTATTACAAAAATTTTAATTAAAAAAACAAACATGTTTCGAACATACAAGTCCTTCATCAGTGATATATGGTTATAACAAAAGCATAAACGTTCAGAAATAAATCATTTTAATATCTGTCAAAATAATGAAATGGCTTCTGTGTACGAAACATGTTTGTTTTTTAATTTTTATTTTTGCAATAAAGTGTATGTTGTGTACAAAGCTAAAAAAAATAAACATTAATGAATCTGCAACAAACATATGGCGAATATATAAGAAAATCATTAATAATTGTTCAATTTATAACACTTTAATAATATCACAATGTATTTTTATTCTATTAAATTTTTGCTGTTCGACTGTTTCGCCAACCAATGTTGGCATCATTAAGTATTACAATCAACATAATGATATTATTTTATTTTTATATATAGTTAGAAGCCCAGAAGCCCGGCTTGCGTAAAAAAAATTGAATCAAAACCCCCAAATCTAAGTAATCATGCCCCCGCATAAACCAACAACCAACCAAATCACCTTCCAACAATGTTCCCATCAGACGTACGAGGAATAGCCACAAGAGCGGAACTTCTGTAAGCCAGAAGAGGTTTTGATTCAAAATTTTCTTACGCAAGCCGGGCTTCTGGGCTTCTATGGGAGAACCGCTACTGATATGGTATAACCTTTTAAATAAACACACAGAACTTCAATACATTAGGAAACCTGAAAATTTCATAAAATCTCTTATATTGTATTTGATAAAAATAACGTTTACAATAGTAAATGAATTCAAACGAGAACAATTGTAACATTTAAGTAAGAAAGAACGTCTTTTATGGTATTTACACGCACTGAAAAAGTAAAGAAAAGAATAATAGCTTTGTGATTAATATGAATGAAAACGTGTATCTTCTAGGAGTTTTATTTTATTTTACATGTTTCGCCCTTATTAGGCATTATCAAATAATTTCCCAAACTTCACCGTCTTGAAGATTTAAATTTCGCATGGGTATCTTCAATGGGTCACCATTAACTGCGTTTTCGCCCAATATGCAGATAGGACTTTCCTCTTATTATGCTAGTATGTAGAGCAATAAAACTGCTAAACGTTATCGATTTAAATATTTACAATTTTCACATTGATGAAACAATGTCCAAAGGTAAAAACACAAAATGTAAATGAGTATTCTGCCTCCTTAGGGTTGATCTTTCATATGGGTTCGTAGTTTAATACACTCTTCCAAATTGACACCCCAATTATTTTATATTTGTAATATTGCGCGATGGAAGCCCAAGGAAGACATATCATGAGAAGTCGGAATAATCGACGAGCTTGCGTATCATGTGAAAATAGACGAGGTGCAAGAATTGTGTCAGGATAGAAAAGTGTAGCGAAGTTAGTTAATTAGTAAGTTTTGATTGAATCAACTAAAAAACATGATTTAGAATTACGGATGAAAGATGGGCTAGAGATATATCGATTCCAAAGTCATTCACAAGTTCGTGAAATTTGAATAGCTGGTACATGATACAAAGCCGAGAATCTTCCACTGTTCCACTGGGTCTCGAGAAAAAAGTCCAGATCAGAATTTTCTTGAAAGGGGCAATAAAGGACAGCGGGTGTGTCGGAGTCTTATTGGGGTGAGCCGTGAGCACCTGCCGACCTCCTCCCTCCCACACGCCCTCGCCCCCGCCACTGCCGCGCTCCGTCCCACGCCCCTGTCTGGCATCCTTCGCGGTCGGTTCCTGGAACCAAACAAACGTGTATTACAATCATTTCTTTATGTAACTGTTTCTGGCTCAACATTGCACAATTTGGAACGTTTTTCATTACATAAGACTTTTCCCCCAACCTCGTTTTTCTTTGTCCTCTGAATCGCTGGCGAAACAAAGATTCCCGGAAATTTATGAAACCGATGTCTTATAAGTAAACGAGTCAATTTTGTGATGTTTAATTTAAAAATCCATTCAATAACTTTGTGTTATTGCGAAAAACTTCAATTCAATTTCCCCAGTAAACTTTGACGGAGGGAAAATAATTAAATCAATAAGTCGTAAACATCTCGTGAAGTACTTTTCACACCCTTGTTTAGGTAAATGATTTAAAAAGCTACAAATGATAAAACCATATATGTGAAAAATATCACAAGTTATTTACGATTAATAATAATTAATATAATCGTAACAGACAAACATTACTCCCCACTATTTGCACATTGGATTTACAGAAAACGTTTAAATGAGGTTTTAGCGTTCATCCCTTGTGTATGTATACTTCTTTTATTTTCATTCGACACTTCGACACTCACATACACAGAGTATCCACACATTCGTCTAAGAGATCTCGTTTCTACTGCATTTATTCTACTTTCATCCTTCTTTTGCTAGTTCCATGCTTCGCTTCCATACACAAGGGTCGGTAGAAGAACACCATTGTGCACTGCCATTCTAGCTTTTTTGGATAGGTTTTTGTTTGCGATGACAACTTTAAGTGCACCATTCACTTTGTTGCCTGCCCCAACCCTATCGTTCAAATATATGTGTGGTCGTTATAAATAAAAAAAACCAACACACTAGTGGTGTGTGAAGACCTCCCTTGAGAAAACTCTCGCGGTGATGCGTACAGCTGAACCATTTGCTTGACACCCCAAGAATTAGCTAATTTTCCGGATGAATCTTGCATTAGCTTCGCTTTTTACCTCATATGGAACTCGGCGTGTTTCCGATTGTAACATCCTGTTTTTGAAAATATGACCACAAGAAATACATACTACAATATATGCAGATGACTATTCGAAAACACGCCACTCAAATGTTAAATAATTTTTATTCTAGCGTTTTAGATCCCAGCTAATTGCCACATTCTTTTTTTTAGACGATTAAACCCAATTACTGTATACTTTTGCAAGTTATTTTTAGCTAGGAGACAAATGTCAACGCTGGGAGGACCCGACTGGGCACTTGAAGAAGAAGAAGATATTGATTCTCATGACATGTTATAGGTAGATAATCTATCGCTATTTTATTATCACCTGAAATCTACACCAGACCAAAGACAGTGTAACAAACACACTGCCATCGCCGGAAATCAAAAACGGGACCTTCGGTGTGGCAATCAGGGCTCTTGCCATTCTGCCACAAAGATCGTCACTTGGCCTACTACGACTAATTAGTCGTATGTTTCTAGTTTTCGAATGTGTGTTTATTGATTCTTTGATATTCTCGTAAGACACAGATATAATCAATTATGGTTGTAATGATTTGGTTTTGTTAGAAAATGACGTTTTAAATGATATATTTTATTCAAAACACGTCGACGGAAAGTGTGTCCCGTTGCGATGACAGAAAGAGTAACGCTTGTTTAAGAGTGGTCGCTCTAAGAGTTAAGCTATTAAAAAGGAGTCCGAAAATATCATACCTATAATCTAACTTTAGTCATTAGCTAATACAAAATATTTTTTAAATAAAAACATTTTTATTTTATATATTATATGTTTTATGGTTAATTTTATGTATTGAACAATGTCTCTTTTGTATAAGTAATATACTTATTAATAAGATGTTATCACCTTAGATATATTTTTGTGTAATTTTTTCAAGAAGTAAAAAAAAATCATTTAAAATCATATAAGTTTTATAAAACACATGATCAATTGGATTAAGGTTAGAATTTATTAAAATTTTCGATGCACTACATAAATAATTATTTTTAATTTACCATTCCCTTATGTAAATAACATACAGGTATGTTGAATTTCTATAGAAATGTGTAGAATTTCTAAAGAAATCTTATTTCTGATCTTATTATTATGTGAACGAAAGAATTATTTTAGCAGGAGATTTGAATGGATGGGTAGGAATCCAAAGGACTGGTTATGAAGAATGTCTCGGTAAGTATGATGATAGTAGGACGAACGATAATGGAAGGAGAGTGCTTGGTGTATGCCTGGAGTGGAGCCTCTTTGTGTCAAACACGATGTTTGATCATAAGAGGATCCATCAGTATACATGGGAGAGAGGGAATGAAAGGAATGTAGAGCGGAAGAAGGTATAATGAACAAAATTATGAAAGGATCGCTGCGTTGGTTCGGACATATGGAACGCATGGATGGAGAAAGAATGGTTAAGAAAGTATACGTTAATGATGTAAATGGGGTACGAAGTCGAGGCAGACCGAGGAAAACATGGCATGACCAAATTAATCAAATTTTAAAGGTTGGTCATGTTAGAAGTCGGAGGAATCGACGTGCGTGTATGACTCGTTGTATGAATGTGGAGGAAGCTAGAGAGGTTTGCCAGGATAGAGTAGTGTGGCGGTTCATTCTCTCTGCCTACCCCTGCGGGGAAACGGCGTGATGGTTTGTTTGTTTGTTTATTATAATATTTCTGAAGCAAACGAGTGAAAAGTTTATTAGATAATATATCTAAAATCAAATGTTTAAAGGGTCCATTATTTTATTTATTGATGAAACATAACAATACGTAAATAAAACTCTAATTATACAATTACATTTTTCATTTTAATATATTTTTTTAATTATTTCTGGTATACTATAAAAAATATAATATTATTTAAACTAAACTGTTTTTAAATATAATATCAATTAACTTGTAAATTTGTATCTACACTACCTACTTTATTCTTTTCAACAACCAACCGGTTTCGCTCCCGCCGGGGCTTCGTTAGGGTTACAAAAGACACTAATCTTACTGTAGACGAAACTCCGGCGGGAGCGAAACCGGTTGGTTGTTGAAAAGATTAAAGTAACGTAAATACAAAATTTACGTGTTTATTTATATTATATTTAATAATTCCACAACACAAATTAACTTCTTCATACGAAAATGTAAACTGTATTTGTTTAACTGTAACTCTTAACTCTTTACCAGTATCGATGCACCCGTATTTGTCTTAGTTCACACATTTTGAATGTCGAAAACGATGAGATATCGGAAACAGATGTGCTCTAACGGGAAGTATCGGGTAGGTCAATAATACGTTAATTTGGTGTAAAATTAACCCAAATCGTTTGGCGGTTTGTTTTATTGCCACGGGACAAATGGGCGGGAAATTCTGCGTGACGCGGCAGCCATCTTGTTTCATCTGAAGCGACAAAGGGACCGACATGACCCAGATCACTGGATCTCATCCGCGGAGACCGTATGCAGCATGAGCTGCCAGTGGTTTATCAAATGAATTATTTTCAATCTTAGATAATATGAACGTGCATTTTATGAATCTTTACTAATTCTATCATTTTGGGGTATTTTCTGGTTTAATATTGCGATGATTATTGATCATTTCTGATAACCAGTATTTTTCCAAAATATTCTTCTTCTTCTTTTAATAGATCTGTCGATCTGTGACACAGAAATCATTTCTCGTCGGATGATGAGATCCTGCTGTCCTTCCATCTTTTAGGCGATCTTCCAGGTGGGCGGTACGGTGTCCGAAGGGGATTTCATAAGCGGCTGTATATGCAAGTTTGTCGCCATCCATTCGGGCTACATGGTCCCTCCAGTATCTTCTTCTGGATCTACTCCACTGAACGATATCCTCTATTTCGCAAGTTTTTTCTTATGTCTACGTTGCGGACACGATCTCGGATATTTTTTCCAGTAATTGATCTTAGGACCTTCATCTCCGATGTTCTTAGTAGACCCTTGGTTCGCACAGTGTCGGCCCGCGTCTCTACGGCGCGGCGTATGTCATGATAGGTCGCACGCATGTTTTATAAATTCTGATCTTGCTGTCGATACGCATGTGATAGTTCTTCCAGACCAGATTCTTCAGGCATCCTGACACGGCAGAGGCTTTACTGACTTGTTCTCGTACTTCGGTATAAAGGTCATTTTGGCTGTAGATCTCTACTCCCAAATATCTGAAACTCATTACTTGCTCCACAGGTATATCATCAACAGTTATCTTGTAGGTTGCCTAGATATTGTGAGACTTTTTGTTTTGTTGACTGATATAGCCTTTGTGATACTGTGTGGAATTTGTACAACATTCTTTGCAGGTCATCTTAAGACTCTGCTATTATTTCGGCCAAAATATTCTAAGGCTATTATATATTTTTTAAATCCTTAGTATTTTTTAAATCCCAAAATTCTCATTCAACCAAATCCTCATCCTTTTTTTTCTCCGGAGCTGCAACCCTTGGTGGGTCTCAGCCACCTCCAAGAAACAATTTTTTTGAATTGTTCGTAACGTTGATTGTTTTTACGAGGTTGGGTTGTTGGCCAAACGCCCAACCCCCTTACTAGGAGGACCAGGGTTTTTCCGTAGGGGTGTTTCTTCCATTAGCTTGGGGTGACCGGTTTTCTCTATTAGCTGTGGCACATCAACATACGAGTACGTCCAATATGCCACACCCAGGGTTTGCGGGATCATAAAGGTCACACGTAGACGCCAGAGTGTCGGACTAGATGGTGGTGTAGCTGATATTACGCAACTATAGCGTTTAATGGCATTTACTGGTATACATACCCTCCAGCACGGTATGTCTTCCCACGGCTCTAACCATCCATTCTTCTCCGGTCTCAATCTAATGATTGGTCTGCAGCAAGGCGACGCATCTCCTCTTCCACTCCGCTCGGTCCTCGGCAACTCTCTTCAACTCCGCATAAGAGGTGCAGCCCATATCTCGACAAATCTGGTCTAGGTACTCTTGGCGAGGTCGTCCTCTGCCAATCGATTCCTCGACCATCCATTCAAATCCCATATACTCTCTAAGAATTTTATATCTAAATATTCTTAAGCCAATTTATTTTTTGTAATCTTTGGTATTTTTAAATCGCAGAATTCTCATTCGGCCAAATCCGAAACAGTAGTCAAGAAATCTTATCTTTATAAAGAGTCTTTCGAGAGTTGAATTTTATATCATATTTTAAGATCAGTTGGAGCAAAACTGCTGGAGAAGTTTGAAAAATAATAAAATTGTATATTTCTTAGGATGTAAAATTTAAGAATGCGAAGCAAAATATGCTTCTCATAAAATATAATAAAATATGTATAAAGTTTTGGATCTTTGTTGAAAAATACTACATTATATAATACAATATAAACTAAGATTTTATAAATTCAAATTTAAAAAATCGGCTTGATCTTTCCTGGTGATATCGCTTAAAGTGGTTAATTTTTTTTTTCGGTAACGTTTTAACACCAAATAATACGTGTACCATCAGTCTCTAGGATAAAAAACAAACAAAATATATTTGAAGTTGCCGCGATTCACATAATTTCTTAACCCTCAAATCCTCCAACACAGAACGTTTGAAAATACGCCGGTACCTGGTTAAATAATACTCTTATATCGATTAGGTTTATTTACTTATATTTTAATTTACGATTCCGTATAAAATTTCGAGTTTACATTTATAACTAACTTACAATCGCGCCGGCTCCCCGAAGGGGTAGTCAAAAAGAATAGACCGCTCAAAATTCATTATTCGTGTCATGCACGCACGTGGATTTATCCGGCTCCTCAATATTCAATCGATTTGATCATGCCACGTTTTCCTCGGTCTTCCTTCCACATTTATTCTTAATTTATATTCTTTGCACAAGCACCCGCCTTTTTATACTATTTTTTAAAATCAATTTTCCTCTTAAAAAAAAACTTTTAATTTTTTTCCACTAACATAATTGTATTTATGTATGATATTTAGGTATATGGAAGCATCGCGAATATGGAAGCATGTTTTCGTCAAAATAGATGTTCAAATAAATAAAATCAAAAATGAAAAAAACAGTGTTTTAATTCATAAAAAAATCATCATAATGGAATTCCACAGTGTCAACGCCTACGCCTAAGTTTATCTAAAATCAATTCAAATTTTGATATTTATTAATTCTTTTTCTACTACTTCTTCCTGGATCTTTTGATCTGTTCTGCCAAAAAAACTGCTATTCTTAAGACGTCGAGATCCAACTGTATCTCCTTCATGCAGTTGATCTTACAATGGGACGATTCGGGATTTTGAAGTTGTCCATTATATTTACATTATCCCTCCATCGCACAACATCTTCAGTAACGCAGGTCCGTCTTATTTATTTGTTGCAGATACGATAAACCATTCTCCCTGGGATTGCCCTTAAATTTTTCATCAGATCTTTTGTTCTGGTTGTGTCAGCTCTTATTTCTAAACCATATATCATTATTGATCTGACACGTGTCTTATATATCTATACTAATGATTAATTATTATTAATATTATTATTACTAAAGCGCTTGACCCGGATATTTAAATAAAATGCAGAATAGAATAACCTGAAACTCCGACAAAGAATGGTTAAATGTTATATGGGGTCTATTCTATTACCATGTATGGTTGTGAAACTTGGACTCTGAAAGTGAATGTAGTGAACCAGTTAGAGGCGTTTGAGATGTAGATATACCTCAAAATGCTCCGTATACCGTGAACCGATAGGGTCAGTAATGCAGACGTACTTCGTGAGAAAGCTGTTTTCGACTGTAAAGGATAGAAATGTCTAATATTTGGGTCATGTGTAAAGGGGAGAAAGATACCACTTCCGTCGGGGAGTTGATAGAAGGCAGTTGGCTGCGAAATATAAAAAAATGGACAAGAATGAGAAACCTGTTGTAAAAGTGGCGCAGGACAGAGATGCTTTCGATGCAGTGATCGCCAACGTTGGAGAGGACCTGACTCGGCACCAGAAGAAGAAGAATTATTAATTGCGGTATTGATTTTCCGATCCATCCCTATTTTATTGACGTGCCAGGACCCTATTACTTAACATTTCATACGAAATATAAATAAAAACTCAACTACCTATAAATTATAAGGAAAAAATACTTTCATGTAAAATCCAACGTCGTCGGTCTACAGAATGAAAGCACTTAAAAATGATCGGCAAAATTCGCAGTACCTAAAATCGGAAAAAAATCTTTATGGAGGTATCATTAAAAATGTTTACGTGTTCACGAGACGTACGCAAATAATATTTCATAGACCTCCTTTACCGGGTCATGTTGATAATAAATAATATCGCCATCGAAAATCTACCGATACCGTATTATTATCATTATACGCAGTTTATTATATTTCCAAACCGGCCATTATGGGTTTATAATAAACGTTGAGGATAAATAATTCCTCTTAAACTGTTCGTAATGTTTTAAAAAATAGTTTTATGAGTCCGTCGTTACAGGAAATCATTACCTACATTGCGGAGATAATATTACTTTATCACGCCACTCTGGTAGCGCGGTGCGGTCCCACATCCCTCGGGGTAGGTTCATAGACAACTTCATTCTACACTCGCTCACTTTGGAGAGCTTTTCTAATGGCCGATAATTCTTGGGAAATACTTATTAATGAACAAAGGAAAACCTTTTTAACAGTTTTACGTGTATTTTTTGGGGAATTTTTCTTGTCGGGATTAAATCATTTTCGTACGTCGGTTAATCATTCAAAATTTCTAATAAATCTCTAAAGTACCTCATTCCTTTGTATTCTAATCTACATGTTAGTGCTATTACAATATATCATGAAAAATAACTTGTATTTTTATACTTAGTAAGTATATAAATCTTTGCTTTACGTTTTTCTTATGTTACTTCCCTGTAGATTTTTTATTGACTAATTTTAAAATAATGTTAACAATGTGTGTGAGGACATCAGTGGGCGGGACAAGACAGACCTTAATGTCCGTCTGTGTAACCATATGTAATATTTACGTATGAGTGTGTAAGTAAAACAGGAGTATTGGTGGGTAACGCCCACGATGCGGTGCAAAATATCTCTGCGCATCTCCCGCACACATATTTAGCCCTAGAGCATCACCCATACATTAGATATAGGTACGTGAATACACGCATACATCCATTAATATAACGCGAATAGACTATTGAATATTAGAATTAATACGTATGGTGTTATACCTAGTATGTATTAATACGTATGGTGTTATACCTAGTATTAGTTCACAATTAAACTTTCGCCCTTAAGTATGCGGTAGCCACCAACCTACTTTCTTAACAGATTACGCTAAGGTAAGATTAAGTATGCGTGGATACTGTCCATTGAAACTTAAAGCCGTTTAGTTTTAGTAACCGAAATACGCGATATTCATCAAAAAATCTAAAATAGAGTGTGCGGATATGTTTAAGAATTTAATTGGGGTGAAAATAATAGTTCTCGTCCAGTTCGTGTGTGTTCCTATAACATAAGAAGCATTTAATTGAGAAAAAATAATTTTCCATCCCATTCCACTGTGCGCTAACTAGGTAGCAGGTAAAACACTTATTATAATACACTTCACATGCCCATGAAAACAAATTCTATTACAATTAATATTCGTACGAAACCTAACATCACGTTAATACCTTCCGTTCCATAGCATTTCGGGCAATTATAATTATCCCCCATAAGTACGGCATAAAGCCTAAATCGTCTTAAGCTTCACGTGACGCAATCGTAACAATCACACACTAAATACTAATGCCTTCTGATTCGGTGGAAGTGGACTTCCTCGCGGGTATTTGGCGACATTACGAGGAATAAAATTCGCATTACGCTTTAGTCACGAAAAGCGGGCTACGCCGTCCGGCTCGCGCACTCCCGGCAGGCCGATCTGATCAGCGATTGCGGCAGCCGCCGAGATCCCAGATTGCCGGCCAGGGAATGAGGAAAGGTCATGAGCCAGAAATGGACTGTTCACATTCTAATCACACGGTTGTCATGAAAGGTATGCGCGGCTCGGCTGGCCCGCGGGTTTCATTGCTCACGCATCAATAAAAATTTTAAATAATGCGATTCATTTCATTTAAGACTCGGTTTATTCCTTCTACATCCAGGCGTTAAAATATAGCTACTGCTACTAGTGTGAAAAGGTAAAACTTATCTATACGACGCATAGATCGTAAAAAATAATATGGAGCTTTTAATGTTGCCTTCCACTTCTGCTTGCGATAAGGCGCTGTGCATTAAAAACCAACAATACGAAATTACGAAGAACTCAGAAAATTAGTGCTAGTGCACTAGAATTATAATTATTATTTATATTTTGTTCAAATTAAGTGCTCATAATAAGAATTAACGTGACAATAAAAAAATGACGATAGACTATCTACCTATCACGTGCCATAAGAAATAATAACGTAATATTTATACATTAATAATTGGATTCAAATAACACCGAGAAACTATCACATTAAACAGCCCAAGTGGCATCCCAAGAACCAGCATAAATGCCAACCAATCCCTAGGATTGATATTTAAAATATATATGAAAAATAGATAAAATATATTAAAACAAATAATTGTGAACAATTTTTAATTTATATAGTGCATTGTTTTGGCTGAAATACTATGACACTTCAACATTATTAACTGTTAAAATATAAAACGCTGTTTATGGTATCACATTTTTTATAGTAACTAGATGTTATTTTCTTTCACTCTGAAACTTGCCGAACGTTTTTACAAAGAACTCCCTTTACATCCTAACCCCACAATAAAATACCTCTCAAATTACTACCCAAAAGCCTCCAGCCGCCAAAATCGATCCTCCTTCAGTGGAACACTCCGGCCCACACAAATCATGCCCCCGCATAAACCAACAACCCACCAAATCACCTTCCAACAATATTCCCATCAGACATAAGAGGAATAGTCACAACAGCTGAACCTCTGTAAGCCAGAAGATCCAAGTCCAAGTTCCAAGTTAATTTACTGTAATTAGGTACCTAACTTAACTCCAGCAAGAACTTCAAAATGCTATCAAAGAAATTATTCAAATTCACATAAAGGTTCGAAAATCAAGAAAAATTATTTTAACAGTTAATAAAATTATTGCAACACCTGATGATGTCAACATCGGTTGACGAAACCATAAACAGAGTTTTATAATTTAATAGTTAACAGTTTTCTTAATAATGCAAGTGAAAAGTAGAGAATTTGTCAAAAGAAAACGATTTACTTTTTCTATTTATCAATACATCAATGTGGATTATATATTGCCTATCAACACCTTGTTATTACAATGTATATGTGCACCTACAATCATCTGGTAATAAAGCACGCCGTATATAAAATGGACCCCTGTAATAAAATCATGAAATATATGAGGGATTTTTAAACTAAAAATATCGACTTTGACAATAATTCAATTTGTACTTGCATGCCAAATTATTAATTCCTACTTTATTTCCAGTATTAAAGGTTCATGGCGTATAAATTAGACTGCTAGTGTGTTTTGATTCCTGAACAAAAAGCGAAAATATTTTGAAAGTTATGACTTGGGGTGAGTACCGAAAACATTTAAGCTGCGGAAGTACGTTCCTTGACAAATTTGTAACGCTTTGATAATATATGATGCTCTTGGCCGGTGTAAGGTGAAATTCGTGAGATTGCGGTTAATTTGTGGGCAGGAATCCGGTATTTAAGTGCGCAGTGGCGATCTCGGTAGTTCACCTACGATCTCCCACTATTTTTCACGCATTTACTGAATTTCCTCACGCAAAACGGCGCGGGAGCCGCCGGGCACTCTTTTATGTATTTATTTCTGAAGCGAAACTAATTGCATTCTTGAAAAAGTAAATGGTAACAAACAGTTTAATACTACAATTTATTCATCACCGAAATAATTCTTTTAAATTTATATTTAAATGGGGGACGCGTGAATGTTTCTTTAGCAAGTTTTTATTATTTCTTGAAAAAAAAAATATCTAACCATCACGCCGTCTACCCGAAGGGGTAGGCAGAAAGAATGGACTGCCACACTATTCTTTCCTGAAATATCTCTCTCGCTTCCTCAACATTCATACATCGTGTCATGCACGCGCGTCGATTTCTCTGACTCCTCACATGTCCGACATTCAATATTTGATTTATTTGATCGTGCCACGTTTTCCTCGGTCTTCCTCTATTTCTGGTTCCATTTACATCGTTAACATATCCTTTTTTTCTTGAACAATGATGTAAAACTAAGTATTAAATAATATTAATGAAAACGTCAGTCTTCTAGGAGTTTTATTTTATAATATTTTAGTAGGAATGACATGTTTCGCCCTTCTAAGGCATTATTAAGTGTCTGATTTTGGCAAGGGCGAAACATTTCGTTCCATCTAAAAAAAATGTATAATAAAACTCCTAGAAGACAGACGATTTCATGTAAACGCATTTTTTTCAAACTGTTTCGGGGCCCTGGTGAGAACCCCTATGTCCTGGAGCAAATAGGTCTTTTTGGTCCTGATAATTACCTGCGACAGCGCCGACATCAATTGTTTTTTGCTCCGTCCGATGGTTAGCTAGTTAGTTAGTTATCATAGTATTTCGGCCAAAACAATGGACTATTTAAAATATTTATTTAAAAATTACCGTAATAAGTTAAAAAATAATTACTGTTAAAATTTAAAACACTGTTATATATCACAATTTCTTTTAATTTACTGAGTGTCTCGACAGCTGTTTTGCCAACCGATGTTGGCATCATCAGGTGTTACAATAAAAATAAGTTTATTGTTACACATGATGATGCCAACATCGGTTAGCGAAACAGCTGTCGCAACAATCAGTAAATAAAAAGAAATTATGATATATAACGATGATGTTTCAAATTTTAACAGTAATAGTGTTGAAGTACTCGCATCATAGTGTTTCGGCCAAAACAATGGTCTATAAAATAATAATAATAATAAGAGAAATTTAATAACTGTTAATGAAAAAACTTTGTTTTTATATCACAATTGTATTTATTTTACGACAGCTGTTTCATCAACCAATGTTGACTGATGTCAACATTGGTTGATGAAAGTTTCTCATTTTCTCATCAGGTGTTACAATAATAGGTGTTACAATATTATTGTTGATGAAACAGCTGTCGTAAAATAAGTACAATTGTGATATGAAAACAAAGTTTTTCATTAACAGTTATAAAATTTTAAAGTATCATAGTGTTTCGGCCAAAACAATGGACTAGAGAAATATAAGTATGATTATCACGTGAGCGTTTCCTACAGCTATACTTACAAGAATGTGGCTTGCTATCTACCTGTCGGATTGCAATTTATTTTATAGAAATTATGTTCTCGTCCATAAATAATGCGCAAAGCTTATTACATTACCATAATACATTGTAATTTCCAATCCGTGGGAGGCAACGTCCACGAAAGAAAGGCTAATGAATTTTATGTAGATAGAAAAGCAGGCAGTGCCGGCGACATAGTCGTATGGGGGCTCGCGTATGCGAAGCTCCAGGGCGGAAAAGCCAAGATGGCGTGCCCGGGGATGGGTCACGCCATCTTTACGAGCAACATTTATTATTGAGTTCCTTTTTTATTTTTTCCTTGTTATTGTGCACCGGCCAGAAAAGATTTTATGACATCGATAAGAAGCGGTGGGGGCTGCTATATACATAATATCGGTTCCGTTATGGAGGCATACTTTAATAGCTCTAACCCAATTATTAATACGTTATCTCGATGGAAGCCGCCCGCACCCGGACTCCCTATCACACAGGATCGAGGGACGCGTGTTTCCATCGGACATGCGGAATATTAAAGCCCACTCACGTATCAAGAACGCACCTTCTACCCTTTCAAGCAGCGCGAACAAACAATTCGATTGATGGTTGTGGTATTAGTTTTGTAAAACTCCAATATTTATTATAATTTATAGCAATAAACACGATTGTTTAATGGTTTTACTTGGATTTAATTTATAATATATATACACCGCGTCTCCCGCGGGGGCGAAATAAGAACGATGGTGTGCCGCATCGGTTAAAGTGTAGCAATCCATTATTTCTACCTACCCCTTCGGAGAGACGGCGTGATGGTAAGTTAATTCCTTAGTTAATAAATTACATAAATAGTATTGACAAATTTGTTTCGCCTTACGAGGAAGTTTGAGAATGCCCTCGCAAGGAAAAATAAATTTGTTTCTTTACTGTTTATATAAATTAGTATGGTCTTCTTATTCTTTTTGTCCTGTCACACCTCCGTGGTGCATAGGGCCTCAAGGAACCTTCTCCACCCGACTCTATCGCATGCCTGATGCCTAACATCATCCCAAGTGAGGCCTGCTGCCTTAACCTCGTCCTGCAGGGTTCTTCTCCAAGTGGCTCTAGGTTTGCCTCGCTTTCTCTTTTCCCCTTAGGGGACCAGTCTAGTGCACCCTGAGCGATTCAGGCTGGGTTCCGTCTCAGAGTGTGACCGATCCACTGCCATTTACGTCTAGCGACTTGTTCTCTAATATTATGTTCTCTCATTATGGTACGAGTATATAAATAGAATTAAACAATCGTGTTTACGAAGAGGTAGGCAGAAAGAATGGACTGTCACACTTTTATTTCCTGACATATTTTCCAACATTCATATGACGACAGCACGCGCGTCGATTTCCCTGACTCCTCACGTGGTCTACATTCAATATTTGATTCGTTTGATCGTGCCACATTTTCCTCGGTCGTGTTTACTATTATAAATTAAATCAATTCGTGCTTCATTCAATTAAATCAATTGCTTGAAACTAATTATTCATGCCTTTTCTTCTTGTTCTTTTTCCTAGCCTTATCCCGTTTACTTGGGTTCGGCTACTTATTTCCATCATTTCTGCCTACCCCTTCGGAGAGACGGCGTGATGGTTAGTTAATTCGTGAGTTAATAAATTACACAAATAGTATTGACAAATTTGTTTTGCCTTACGAGGAAGTTTGAGAATACCCTCGCAAGGAGAAAAAAAATTGTTTCTCTACTGTTTATATAACTTATTATGGTACATAAACAGAATCCAAGTAAAATCATTAAACAATCGTATTTACAAAGGGGTAAGGCAGAAAGAATGAACTTTCACAATTTTATTTCCTGACATATTTCCCTCGCTTCCTCAACATTCATATATCGTGTCATGCACGCGCATTTACCTGACTCCTCACGTGGGCTACATTCAATATTTGATACATTTGATCGTGCCACGTTTTCCTCTGTCGTGTTTACTATTATAGATTAAATCAATTCGTGCTTCATTCAATTAAATCAATTGCTTGAAATTTCTTTGTTTTCTGAAACATCTTAAACAATTGATTATTTATGCCTATTCTTCTCTTCTCCTTCTTCTTCTTTTTCCTAGCCTTATCCCGTTTACTTGGGGTCGGTTCTTCTTATATGGCGTCTTCAGGAATGTCTGTCATGGGTGGCATCTGGTAAAATCCGATATCTTTTGAGAGTCCTTTGAATGAGTTCCATCTGTATGAACTTGGACCTATCACGTCCCATAGGTAAAATATTTAATTGTTTTTAAAATCATCTCTTGTCTATGTTTCATGATGATTATGGTAAAGTGACATTGAAACTACAGTGGGCACTTAAACAGTTGAAATAATTTATTCTTACTTAAAACCTCACTTTCATTTTTACACTCTTGCTATGTTGAGGCGATAAAGCAATTTCTTTTGAAGAGTTTTAACCTCCTTGATAATTTTCTTCCAAGCTCCTCGATCCTTCACCTTTGGCTCCCAGCAGTCCGATTCGCCTAATCTAGCCAGATCAGCAAGAAAATTATGGCGTTGTCTAGGCCTTTCCAAAGATCTTGACGCGTACAGGGTCTTGATTGCTCAGGTCACTTCGGCTCTGCATGCGTCTCCAATCTATGATATGTGACCAGCTCTCACGGTGCTCGTTATAAGGAGCTGCAGGGTCATCATACGGATTTCTTGGTTGCTCCTACAAACTTCCTGATGCAACACCATATCTGGGTCCCAGGATCATTTACGTTGTTATTTAAATTTCATGTTAGGAGTTCATTGTTAATAATGAAAATATATTAAAAAATTGTAAAAAAATATTTTTTAAATGTCTTCTTCTTCTTCTGATTGTAGTTCTTGCGATCTGTTTATGCAGGATATCAATTTTCTTCCTGTGATGAAGACGACCAGCCTTCTCTCTTTCTCTTTGGTGGTCGCCTTGCTAGTCGACGGCCCTCTGGAGTCTCGTGCATCATTTTTCAATTCTTGCTGGATCCATTTTCATGTGGTCCCTCCAGAATCGTCTTCTCTGCCTACTCCATCTCACTCAAAATGTATATTTAGTTTAAATCCACTGATGTTTGTGTCCTGGACCGGTTTCGTCAGTTTACTGCCATTATCTGGTCTTGACCAGAAAACGAATGACTTATTTTATTGTACTATTTCTATCATGTAAATCATTTAAATTTTACCTGAAATACTAGTGTTCAAGTAACTCATAGCCGAATTAGCAGTAAAACGTGCTCTCGGATTTTCTTTTCTTTCGTTTGTTTCCGCTTCAAATAGTATTTTCTCCGTCGCGTGTTCGGCGTGACCAGAAAACTCGGTTAATCGTATCCATCAAGCGCTTAACTTTTCCATACAAATATTAGGCTAAGAAAGCGAGAGTGGATATGGCCACCGGGATCGTAATTTAGATTGTATCTTACCACGGACCCCCGCTTCGGACCGCGGGCCCCGTTTGATTTTTCGCTGCTAATCACGGAGCCCTACTAGACACCCGCAAGATGCGTGTATTGGTTCCATATTCCTTCATTCAAATTACAAATACAAACACGAGTTGATGAGATTTGCTACATATTGTATTTATTTATTGTTTTTTTTATTTACAGATCAAATCAAAATCAAATCAAATCAGTTTATTATCTCAACAAAAAATACAAACGATATTAATGTTTAAGGCATCTTTTAAGTACGGGTAAAATATAATTCGGTACTTATTTGGCAAAATGTCCCAGGTGCGTTTTTTTTATGAAATTGAGTTAAATATACCATCAGTATTATTTTTGCACACTTCATGTTTTGACAAAACGTTAGAGCTGTACTTTAAAAAAAAAAAAAATGATGTATTATTTTTAAATATACATTTATTATATTATATTTTTTAAATTTAGTTACTGATATATCTTGTAGATAACGTTATGCTACGTAAATTGCCATTTGAAATAAACAATTTAGAACACAAATAACATTTTTTTTAAATAATGTCAAAATAATGTAAAAAAAAATTTTTTGCTCTCCTGTAAAATTAAAAAAAAAGCAGTTGGGACTTTTTGCCAAATAGGTACCGATAGGTATACAATATAATACCAGGAATGCATAAGAGATGGAAGACAAGATCTCTTTAAAATCAAGAGTATTTGTCTTCTGAACGTACTTTCACTAATATGAAAGACGTCGATCTCCGAGGAGACCGCGTTCAGCAGTGTCACCAATGGCAGTACGTACCATTCAATATAAATAATTTTGTATTCCCGCGAATTGTGAAAACTCAATAAAGACAAATAAACAAAAGAGAACATCATATATTGAAAAATCACAATGTGATCTGTGATATATTAGTTCCATGAGATAATCAAGGATATAGAAATGAGTATGAAATAGTTATTGGAAACAAGAATTTACAATGAAAGCGAAAACGGCCGTTCACAATGGAGTTCTAGTCCCAACCCTTATGTATGGAAGCGAAGCATGGAACTGGCAGAAGAAAGATGAGAGCCAAATAAATGCGGTAGCGAAGAGGTCCCTAAAACATATGTGTGATAGAACGATGTACAACAGAATCTCAAATACTGATATTAGAAAGGAATGTAGAGCGAAAGAAGGTATTATGAACAAAATTATGAAAGGATCGAGGTAGTCCGAGGAAAACATAGCATGACCAAATTAATCAAATTTTTAAGGTTGGTCATATATATGAGATTATGATTATTATTGTTATGAGATTATTATTCGGATTATGAGAAATTGACGCGAAAGATTACGAAAAGGATAAGCTTTTAACATAATACTGTTTCCAAATCTTCTTAGTGGGCCTTTTAGTAAATATACTAGGCTCCTAATGTACCGGTAATTTACACCCAGTACCTACACTTAACCGAAAATTTAAAGCAAATTACTTCGAAATTGATGAAGTAATAGCCAATATGTAGATAATGTAATAAATATATTTTAAAATAATAGTCAGGATATTTAAATATTTTAGCACAAAACTATCATAGTTAATATTACCGATTCTAAAACATCACTGCATTTAGATATGGCAGTTTTTTAATAAATTTAAATGTGATAGTAATGACGTCAAGTGAAAAATATATTAAGAATATAAATGAATAAAGTTTTGTTAAATATCAAACCATCACGCCGTCTCTCCGAATGGGTAGGCAGAAAGAATAGACCGCCACATTGTTTTTTTCCTGACATACTTCTTTCGCTTCCTCAACATTCATACATTTATAATAATATAAATTAATTTGATTAAAATAAACCGAGTGAAAATTATGCACATTATTTCTTGAACAATCAAAGCTGTAAAATACATATTTAATATTTAATTAATATTTCTTCTAGAACTATTATTTTACTTTATGAACTTAGCCTTGCTGGAGCATTATCAAATGATAACATTTCGTATTGCAAAATATGAAGCTGATAATGCCATCAATACTAAATATTATAAAAAGGAAAAATGACCTTTCTTGACGGGTGCCATTTTACTAATTTATAATATAAATCATGTAGGTACCTACGCGTCTAGGCGGTGGAAGCAAGATTACTAGAATTCCCAAGATGGCATTACATGGACCGTGTATTGTTGATCAGGACAGATTGAAGAAAATAAGACCACAAGACATGCAAGTGCTCAATGATTATCGAGAATTAAAAATAATACAAAATACTACCCCTTTTGAAGAATGTATTTGTATGTTTTAGACATACAAAAAACGTTACAAGTTTTTGCAGATTTCAATGGCTTTTTTTTACGCTTTAGCCCACTAGTGAACTGTTAATATAGGTATATTGTCAGTTTAGTTTTTGAAACTAATCTTACATACCTATATTAATTTGTTTCGTTATGTACCTATTGAAAGATTTTTATTTCATTTCATATGTATTAAATGATTTCTTTTCACACATTAACACGTCAGTAAACTGTTCATATTCAATTCATCAATACAATGAAAATAATGTAATTACAATTCTACATCACACCGCGTCTCCCGCGGGGCGAAAAGAGAAGGATGGAGTGCCGCATCGGTTAAAGTGTGACAGTCCATTCTTTCTGCCTACCCTTTCGGGGAGACGGCGTGATGGTTAGTTAGTTAGTTAGTTCATTAAATAAATACAACGAAAATAATGTTGAGTTCATTCGATTGCAATATTAAAATTTAGTGTACACTGCCATCTGTGAAAATTTCGTGGAACTAACCTTACATTGAAGTTGTGTGCTCTATGTTCGTTGTGTTTTTGGGTAACACCGTGTGATCACACGGTGTTACCCAAAAACACAACGAACATATTGCTGCCAACCGTGAAAATCTACGCAATTACTTGTGTGCTCTAGTAATACAATCGCGCTCTAGCGATTTTATTTGAAACTTATAATACTTTGCAATCGTAGCAACAACCTAAATATAATTATTTTTTTGAAATCACAACTATTATTCAATACGTGTGGCTTGTTAACAAAATAACATTAAGCTCAAAATATAAATGAGAAACTCTTTATCACCTTAGAAAGAAGGGATTATTAAGAACTAACAGTTTAAAAAGAGTTCCCAAATAAAATCACAGATGGCAATAGACGCAAGAAAATAAACAACAGCCATCTTGATTTTGACATGCGCGTGCGTCAAACTCGTTTTGTTTATGTTGCCTTGCGCTTATGTGTTATATTCCGACTGTCCAAATTAAAGCGATAATTAAACTCTTTTATATTTCAACCAATGTGAACATTTTATTTTGTGGTTCAGTGAAGTATGTTTTCGTCTACACAGATATTTAGTTCGTAATTCCAGCGCAGCACCGTGGAGTCAAGAAAACGAAGGCGAGTCCTTTTTAATTTTTTGCTTTTTATCGGGTAAAGTTTTGATAAAATTGTTTAAATAACTGTTTAAATCCCTTCTCGGTTACCTTAATTAGCATGCATTGTATAAAGAGAACATGGTTTATGTTATTTTCCTTGTTTTTTCTCAATGAAATGTCAACGCTTCACGAAAAGCTATGTTATTAGGGGTAGGTCGGGGTAGAACCACCATTTTGATCTGTACCTATTCGCAGCTTCAAGATTGTACAAGGGAAGCTGTCACCGAAAACATTGATTAAACAAGCCACACATAATGCGATGTTTTCTAGTTCCATGTCTACTCAACCAACTAAATATTCATTTACCCTACCAGCAAATATTCTAAATGCTTTTTTTAAGTCAAACATATCTCATAATTGTCACCAAAATGTTAGGACACACGTATTATTTACTCGTATTTAACATGAACGCTTCGATTAACATAGATAATATCCAGTTATTTTAAACAAAAATGGCATCGTTGATATCCAAACAACATTGGATGTGTTTATTTATTATTATTTAATTTATTTGTAACGTTGGAATGAGATCGTTTGAAGTCTTATCGTTTCTTTTTGAAAATTTATTATCTCATTAATTTTTTTATTGTGAAGCATTATTATTACTATTAATATATATAAACATAAATAATATAATTACTCTACACAAACCATTTTTTTAACACCACATCTAAATTTTGTGATATTATATAAATAACCTATTATTTTAATATTATTAGTATGATTCTTCATCTTATTCAACTAGTTGTAGATTTAAGAGTCTGTTACTACAGTATTCTCCTCCTGTGATGCTGAACTCCAGCTATCTCTCCATCGTTTTGAGGGTCACCCTGGTGGACGCCGTCCATCTGGTATTCCATGCAGAGCTATTTATGGGATTCATTCTATGGACATGTTGATACCACATCTTAAACCTCGCAGACCTCTCGGATTGTGGTGTTTCTTACATATTTTACGTTGTCCTCAGCATACTTTTAGTATTGACGGTGTTCGCCCTCACCCAATACCATATGTAAAGATCGGTCGCACACAGGTCTTATAGAATCGTACCTCGCTCTCTGTTCTCATATCTCTTTTCCTCCATATGCCATCTATCAGGCAGCCCGCCACAACTGCAGCATTATCTATCTGAGAGCTAAGCAGTTCTCTCTCAAGTGTATTAAAAAATTGAATTTAATGTTTTTACAGTCAAAATATGAATTATACTATGTCAAAGGCCTCCTAACCTATAGCTACCAACAAGGTTTATTTTCAAATTGAAAGAATTTAGAAGCATTATAAA
The DNA here is from genome assembly GCA_022606425.2 of Lepidostoma basale. NCBI lineage: Eukaryota > Metazoa > Arthropoda > Insecta > Trichoptera > Lepidostomatidae > Lepidostoma > Lepidostoma basale. The sequence goes on along the minus strand of JAHDVF020000606.1, from coordinate 34,553 downwards.
AAAAAAACGGATAAATGTAATAATAATCGGTCGATATTGTTTGTAGCAATAAGATTTCCAATAACTTTTATTTTTTATTAACGTGTATATTAATCATTTTTATTGTTTCATTATGTTTTAATATAAAGTTATTATTTGTCTTTTTCTTTTTTTATATACTTTGTATACAACACTAACTTTTAAGATAATTAAAATTAAATATCAGACATGTTTTGGACAACCCGGTCCTTCCTCAGTAATATTATAAAGATAATTAGAATATTATAAAATTGTCTATTAATATGATCAGTTTTGACAGATCATGTTTGTAAACAATTTTATAATATTTTAAATAAACATCACTGAGGAAGGACCGGGTTGTCCGTAACATGTCTGATATTTAATTATATTTTTTTTTATAGTTAGTGTTGTATACAAAATATATAAAAACGAAAAAGACAAATAAAACATCTATAACACAAAGTATGGCGAACATAGAAGAAGAAAAAAGTAATTATACATTATATATATTTTTTTCAATTTATTTTTTTAAAAACCCAATTGGGTTATTTGGATACATTTTTATATCTTACTTTTAATTGTGTAATGTTTCAGGTATATTTTAAATTGAGTTGTAGTGTGACTCCTTGTGTCTTTTGGTGGTTCATTAGTTTTATACTATAATATTTTGGACGAACACAGAATATTTAGAATTGTTTAATAATTTTTATGAACGAATACAATAGTAAGTAGGTATACTGGCAATGGAGTAGATGTGAGATCATTCTTGCGAATGTGTAAAAATCTGTGAAAATTAATACTGAGTAAAATTATGCACTGAACTGCCATTAAGATGATTTGGAAGATGATCACAAAAATTAATGGACGAATGATTTTTAGGATATATATGCAATATATATCCTGATAGTTAGAAAACATGTGACTTGTGACAATTGTTATTAAATCGTGCCTTATGATGCGAATAGACAAGGGTTAGGGATTAAGGCAGAAACACATTTTTGGTGTGTTGTGTCGTGGCACATGCTGACGTGACGGCGAGCGTGTACATCTGTCGTGTCGAGGCACGCTCTGACGCATTTTAAATCAATATAGTTGTAACATCACTAGCATAAACTTCACGTGTACTTCTTACTACCTACAATAATTTCATACGATTCGGATAGTGATTTTGAAGATGTTTCGTTTCTGGTTGTGTTTAAACTACTAGAGAGAGAAAAAAAAATAAGAAAAATATAAGGTATTGAAATCTTCCATTAAACATGCTAATGAGTACAGGTTCTTTTCATCATCTAATACATATACAAACTAGAGAGCTATGAAGAATGATTCCATATTTTTTTATTTTTTCTAGTTTCATTCGTAGGGATCGGATTGCAGCAAAGTGTTATATTTTTGCTAGTTTTTGGGATAATTTATTATATAGTGAGATGTGTAAGGGGCTTTTATGTTGGCCACAATGGTTGTTTGGATATATAAAATGAATGGATGAGGAAAGAATTCTTGAAAAGTTTTGAGCTCCCAAACACAGTGATTGAAAAGAGAATTCTAAAAGACAAAGAAAAACATGACACTACAAAATTAATCGATTACTTAAATGCGGCCATGTTTTAAATAGTAAAAATAGACCAGCATGTGTATGAATTGAGGAATCTCGAGAGGAATATCAGGATAGAACAGCGTGATGCTTCATCATTTCTCTCCGGGGAAACGACATGATGATTAAAGAATTAGTAAGTTATTGATATTAAATATTTAGAAATAATTCACAAGCTCTGTTGGGCGGTCTTTAAGGCGTTGCATGGAATGGCTCTGGCTTACATATCACAGAGAGCCTGAATGCGAGGCAGTCTTCATGGCGATCAGCAATTTTGCGATGGGCCGATTGTCACTGCTGAAATGCTGTCCACGCATAACCTTTGGCGACTGAGCCTTCGCGGTAGCTGGTCCTTCGTCCTCTTCTTAACAAAACAATCTTACTTCTGACCTCAAGTACATTGATAGCCTTTCAGAGTTTAGATCGAGACTCGAAATTCACCTTTCGATTTATCTTCTGCATCAGGCCCTGACAGGCCTATACTTAAATAGGTAAAAATTATAACTAGTTTGTAACATGGATCATTTTCTATAGCGTTCTATAGAATTTATAAAAAATCTAGTTTTATTAATCATCCAATTTATTGTTATTATGAAAACAGTATGTATTGCAGATGAAGTTAAATAAAACCACATCAAACACTTATGTACTTTCGATGAATATACAACTTTTGAAGAGCTTTATCCTCTTTGATTATGTTTTTAACATTTGACAATCTGACGCCTTCTGCTCCCAGCATCCACTTATTAAAATTATTATTTTGATTGAAACGCCTGTCTAATAGAAGTTTTATTATATTTTAGATAGAATGACATGTTTCGCCCTTCTAAGGCATTATCAAATGATATTTGATAATGCCTTTGAAAACGAAACATGTCATTCCATCTAAAATATAATAAAACTCATAGAAGATGTTTTCATTAATTAATTTCATGAATATAATCTTATTGAAATAATTGTCACAACCTTGCAATAGAGTGTTGGAACTTGCTATGAAGTAGTGACAACTTTTTAAGTTACCGCTGCCTTGCTTCGTTGTAGTGGGGGCATTGTATTACATGATACAAGGCACGTGTGACTTTCACGAAATTTCATTAACTCTTACACGCCTGCCGATTAGGCGAGTTCGATTTGTGAGGAACGCGGGATCCATCTGAATCGGCTGCATTCTCTCCTCTAATCACTTCTTTATGTTAATAGGATTCATGGACCCGTTGTTGTATGCATTAAAACAAGCATTAATTTTTATTGCATATCAAAATCTATGATTTTCAAAACTCAATTATACATCCGTATAGATGAATTTTAGTTTATTATTACTTGTGTTCATATTAAAAAACACGTACATTTTCTGTGAGTTTTATAATATGTACAATATCTTAGACCTTACCAGTACCTATGATTGATAATGTAGTGGAAAGGCGATATATGCAATGTTTTTAAAATCTCTTAAAACTTTCAGACAACATGCGTTTTTACATTCAATTCTTTAATTTTTTTTTTGTAGTAGAGGAAAAGCGTTTGAAATTATCATCATATTGCTATTTATTTTACTTTTTTCTGGAGTTATATTATATTATGAAGATGCTAAGTTATCCGAAAATGTATGCTCTGTAACTATTAAACCTTTTTTCTTCCCTTTGATAATTATCTCGTTAGGTCGCTTAGTGTTAATTTTCATGGGTAGTTTGTCTAATTTAGCTATTATAATGATTCTTATGACATGTGATAGGTAGCCAATCTATCGCCGTTTTATTGTCACGTGAATTCTACACCAGACCAAACACAGTGTGACAATCACACTGCCATCGCCGGGAGTCGAACCCGGGACCTTCGGTATGGAAGTCAGAGCTCTTACCACTCTGCCACGAAGCTCAAAATTTTTAATAAATACATCTGTTTTCTAGGAGTCTCATCATTTTTTTATAGAAATGATATGTATCGCTTTGCTTAGGCATTACCAAACGTAAGGCGAAACATGTCTCTCTCATAATAAATTATAATAAAATTTTAGAAAACGGACGTTTTCATTAAAATTTAATATAGAGTTTTACATCATTCTTCCTCACAGTGTCAATGGTAAGCTAGTTTTGTAGAGGTAGCCTTAAAACATATCTCTCCTTTTACTTTGTCTCTCTCATAATAAATTATAATAAAATTTCTAGAAAACGGACGTTTTCATTAAAATTTAATATAGAGTTTTACATCATTCTTCCTCACAGTGTCAATGGTAAGCTAGTTTTGTAGAGGTAGCTTTAAAACGTATCTCTCCTTTTACTTTGCAATTGTGGTGGAAGGTTTGGCCGAATTTGTGTTGTTTCTATGGACGTTGTAGTTTATGTAACCATCACACGTTTAATACAAACACTATTTCTGTGAAAACTATTAACGGTTTTATTACTGTCTTGCGTTATCAGAAACTAGTTTTTCACCGTTTATATTTTAAACCTTGATAATCACAAAGACCTTTTAAATATCTTGTCAGCCCTCATCTTAATATTGTTATAATTAAATTCATGGTTTATTTATTTTTTTAAATAGGGAAGTCAACAAATGTCACTATTCGACTAGACCTAGTATATAATATTATTTCTGAATATTGTTTTTTATGCGGCAAACATTAAACATGTTATGTGCATTATGCAATGCCAATGTGCATGATACTTGTTTATACGATACATTAGGGAAGTGTTATAAAATAGATATTTTTTTATTATGTATTATGTATCTTAAATCGTTTTTAATCTTTCAAAACGAAGGTAATCTTCTATGACACAATTACACTCAACTTTTACCAGGAAAACTATCACGTTTGTTTTATAGATCTAATCAAGATTATTTAAAAATATCGGCACATAAAATCAGTTTCCATATTATTCTACTTCTACTCGGTGCTACATCCCAGTGTGGAATTTGACCTCCTCTACAACAGGGTCCACTCCACTGGGTCATATCCCCGGCCTATTTCTCTAGGTATTTCAAGTTTTTTTCAGTCCTCTTCCGCACAGTCCTGCCATATTTTTCCTGGTCTCCTGTCGCGCTGCACCCATCTGAACATTATCTTCTTTCTACATAGCCAGCCCATCGGCGAAGAGAATACGTAAAAATAAGATTTTTTTTTAATTTAATTAACTCCGCCAGAGAATGATCAAATGCCGTCGCATGGAAAATTGAGGGACGCCGAGGGCCCGGAAGGAGATAAATGTCCTGGCTGCGAAACGTGAGGAGTGGACCGGCATCCGAAGTGTGGATGAGCTGTTCCGAGCGGCGCAGGACAGGGACAGGTTCGCCGAGGTGATCGCCAACGTTGGGGGGACCCAACAGGGCACTTGAAGAAGAAGAAGAAGAATTTAATTAAATGTCAAAAATAAGATTTTTTGTCAATAGTAAAGAAATTAATGTATTGTATATTTTCATTTTATAATTGTGTTTATTTTCAAAGTGGTATTTAAATACGTTATTCTTATTTCATAATTTAAATGTTTGATAAAACCTTAGTAGAGCGAAACATGTCATGTCATTCCCATAATATGTAATAAAACATCTAAGAAACGGACGTTTAATACGTAATAATGGTTTAAAATGAGTACTAGTAGTATATATATTTTTTTAATGTCCGTCTTATTATTATTAATGAATGAATGCTAACAAAAGAGAGTAAAATTAAATACATTATGACAATTATTATTTTAATATCAATTTTTTATATAAAAAATCAGTCGCCTATTGAAGGTAAAAACGATTCAAAAAACATTATTTGTACTATATTACACTAAACACTGCCATAAAATTTTACGAACCACGTAAAGCATAACTCACGCAAATTTATGATAGAATGTTTTCGGGTTTATTTAACTGACCGCAGTTTCCCGTTTGCGGGAATGTGGCAACCTTAGAGAAGAAAAAACACCCCCGCAAGGTGAGCATAAATATTGAATACGTGCATGAGATATGGTTCCTGTTTGGGAGAGAGATGCCCGTGGAACTTTTCCCATTAGCCACCCGGCTCGGGGGAGTGAATAATTGATCAGGAGGTGAAAAACAAGAAGCCAACGGGCCCGGACCACGCGGCGGTGGCGCGAGCGCGTCCCAAGTTTCGCATCCTTGCGTGCAACCTCTGCATGTTTATTAGCGATGCGCGCTACGGAATATTCAACTTCGCGCCTGAAGGATAACACATCGCGTGCTACTTACATTCGTAAATATTACATTAAAAGTACTCCTCACAAACTCCGTGCTTAAACACCTTCTATCTTTCATAACCCGTCTGTGAATTCTCTAAGAGAAAACTCGCAGCTTTCTATACCGAAAGGTGATATATATAAACTTTTAATGTTATTTAGTTCATTTTTAAAAACTTTTCCGGTGTTAACTTATAAATTTGAAACGATAACGTTGTCTCAGATCATCATCAGCCGTCTGTCATCCACTGTTGAACGTAGGCCTCTCCCAAAGCACGCCACCGCCCCCTATCCCTTGCCGCTCCTATCCATCCATGTCCAGCAATCCTCATCAGATCGTCGGTCCAGCGGGCAGGGGGACGTCCAACTCTACGGAATCCTGTACGCGGTCTCCACTCCAGAACCCGTCTTCCCCATCGGCTGCCGGTTCTCCGACAGATATGGCCAGCCCACCGCCACTTCAGCCTATCCGCAGAGCCACCTCAGTCACCTTGGTTTGTTGTCGAATAAATTCGTTTCTAAATCTGTCCCTCAAGGTTATTCCAAGCATGGCTCTTTCCATGGCGCGCTGGGCGACCTTGAATCTGTAGACTAGACCTTTTGTCAGTGTCCACGTCTCGGCTCCGTACGGCATGACTGGACATTGTCTCAGATAATCCCAAATAAATTCAAAATTCAAAAAAGAAATTTTGGGAATCAATACCTGGGGACAGGGTGAGATTAGAGCCAAAACAGAAGTGTCGGACATTGTCGAAAGAATGGCAGCGCTAAAATGGCGCTGGGCGGGCCATATTGCTCGCTGCTCTGGTGGAAAAAACGCCTCCTTTGCTCGCGTCCTAGTACTGCGACTCGAAACCCAAGACGATCCTTACTTCGATGGAGTGATAATATTAGTGAGACCGCCGGTACGACATGGATGCATGTGCCCAGGATCAATAAACATGGAAGCAACCTACGTCCAGAAGTGGACGGCTATAGGCCGATGATGAAGATGAATTAATTATCTGTTTTATTTTTCTTGTTCACTTGTTAAATTGAACAAATTCTTACACATTACGTTTTTGTATTTCTGAGTTACAGCATACTTTAAAACTATATCATTCAACGTCTCAAGATGTATTTACTTGCATACTTGTATATAACAACTTAATCAAGCCTTCAATAGTAATTATTAACCTCTTAAACTAATTTCGCAACCGTACTAATGTGTTGTTAATCATCTTGTAATTAGTATTTGCATCCGTAACCTGTTTCTCATTGTGATGCACACTACCCGAGCGCTCTTTACGTTTTTCGGTACAATTACTAATGAATAATAATGTTGCGCTAACCCGTGCTGTGTTTTAGTTAAGACAATTGAAACCCACAACCACCGTCCCGGAGAACATCAACACCGTTAACAATGTGCACTTTAGTCAAGTACTTCGGCAAGCGTTCGTCAACTCGTCCCGCAGCTCTTAAACAATGATATTGTTCAATTCGTATTCTGGCAACACAGAACACTCTATTGAAGAATTTCCAATAGCAATATTTTCTGATTTATTAATAAATATATATTTTATATCTATATTAAACTACACTTAAACAAATATATGTATAATAGCATTTTGTTTTTGAATGTATGCAAATACTTGTAGACAAATACTGGATTTTACCCATTGCGTAAGATTGGCGGAATGGGGAATGTTGTATTACATAAAGCGATCGCTTAACCCAACCAATGACAGGTCATAAGTCCTGTAAACGCCTCGACCACCATATTCTGTTTCCAAAACAATTAACATATTCGTCAAAATTGAGATACAATTAAATATATGTAGTTTTCGTTTTGTGTTTATATCTTAGACTAGCTGACCCGGCAACGCTTCGCTATTGCTAAATTCGAGTACATAAATAAACCCAATATATATTAAACAAATACAATCAAAGTTCAATAACAATTTGTTTATTTATTGGATTAAATGCCATGTGTATGGATGCAAAAATGTGTGTCTATATCTTTAAAACAAAGTTTCAATCCAAGCAAACTCGCTGTGAATTATAAACTTGAATACATATTACTAATGTAATTGAAAAACTATTTTTTGAATATTTTATATGAAATTTAATAATCAAATAAACAATATTATATCACATTTCCAGAAAACATTCATTATATTAAAGAAACAAAACTCTTGATTTTGTTGTCCATGAAATTCACATCAGAGCCAATAAAGTAAGTTTCTACGATCGTGATTTCGGCACTGCGAGTCCGCTGGCGTGGAATAGTAATATAGATGATAATACTACAAAAGCCTCCCTTCCCGACTTCCACAACTGTATCCCTCGCCGCTCTGCGCCATTGACCTCCTGCCACTCGTTTAATGTCATCAGACCATCTTGCTTGTGATCTGCCAGAATTTGTGTAGCTGTTTCTCTTTCGCCACTCCAGGCCAGAAGATCTTATCACCCGTTGTCCTTGCTTTATGACCGATCCCATTCCATTTAAACATTAGTTATTTTACACGCTGCATCGGCAACTTTGGTCCGATCTTTGATTCATCAATTTTGGGCCCTGGAATTAAAAAAAAAAAAATTTGAATTGCCATAAGGCGGACACCGAAGAGGCAAAATTTAAATTTCCATACAATGAATGAATTACAACTGTTTTTCACTTGTTTGCTGAAGATATTCTTCATATAAAAGGCAGTTCATGCTATATGCATAATAATAATTAGGCTAATTTGTCAAATTAACTAACTAACTAACTAACCATCACGCCGTCTCCCCGAAAGTGTAAGCAGAGAGAATGGACTGTCACACTTTTACTGATGCGGCACTCCATCCTTCTCTTTTCGCCCCGCGGGAGACGCGGTGTGATGGGTTGCGAACCTCATCGCCACCAATAGGCATCTCCCGCGCACACTTCGATCGTCCAACACCCACAAAATAAATCTAAAACAAATAATATAAAATACAATGATATAAAATAAAATAACAAAATAAAAATAATTTTACACAAAATGTTCTTTTTAGACGGTGCACATATTGTCTATTTAATTTATAATATGTTCCACGTATCCACTGTTTTTTAATTTAGCACATAATGTAATAACACATAATGTTTTTTTCGATGTTGCACATGTTGACTTGGACAATCCGGACTTTTGTGTTTATTTAATTTATGTTACACGTATCCACCATTTTTTAAATTATCTGTAATAAGGCACTTAACCAGCAAGAACTTAAAAATAATATTGAAGAAATTATTCAAATTGTTATTGGAACAAATGAAAAATTTATTTCTACACCTGTCAAAATTCTTTACAAAAACGATAAAACAAATAAAACCTTTTAATCTGATTAATTTGATTAATTTGTCAAATTAATTAAACTAATCAGATTTTAAAGGTTGGTCATGTTAGAAGTCGGAGGAATCGACATGCGTGTATGACTCGTTGTATGAATGTGGAGGAAGCTAGAGAGGTTTGCCAGGATAGAGTAGTGTTATGGTCCATTCTCTCTGCCTACCCCTGTGGGGAAACGGCGTGATAACCTGCTACTGTGAAAGCCCGAGCAACACAAAATTCAGATATGTAGGTGGCACGTTTGGGAATGTGCTTAATTATTGTCTATAAACTGTAAATTTAAAAACCTTACCTGAAATTAATAATGGAATTTTCATATATGAATGAAAACTACTAAAAGTAGCTTATGTGTAATGTAAAAATGTAAAAATGTAATGTAAAAATTACTTTTAAGTTGATCAGATTGAAGTTTTTGGTTCGACATCATTATTAAATCATTAGGGAGTTTATTAAATTCTGTAGAGGCTATAAATTGTAAGGATTTTACACCGAATCTAGTTGAACCCAATGCTTCTTATTCTGTGAGCGCGTATCATGTTGGTGTACGTCCGTATTGAATATTGGTCGAGTATTAGAGTGCGTTGATGACTTTAATATTTGTAGTATAGTTTTAGTGATCTCTAATTTTGGATGGATTTGAAATGGAATTATTTTCGTCTGAGAATATAGGGCCCTTACATGAGTGTACCACGGTAGACGGAAAATATTTCTAACAGCCCGATTTTGGATCACCTGAATCTCAGTAGCTTTCTTCTTTGTAATAAAGCCCCAAATACAGGAAAGGTAAGACAGATGAGAATGTATCATGGAGTAGTAAACATAAATTGTCTATATTCTTACGCATATATCGAGGTGTGGGATCCATCCTCTGGACATGCGAACTCCAGTATCTTCTGCGTTGTTTTCCCCATCCTCTGCACATGCGCAATCCATTATCTTCTGCGTTGTCTTCCCCATCCTCAAGCAAATGAAATAACCTGAAATCAATTTAATTATCTTTGAATATTTTAAATCTCAGCATAATGTAGAATTTAATGGCCAAAAATGGAATATTACTGGACTCTTCCAACTGAGGCAGCTAATGCTGCATATAAGGATATGTTTACCTATCACAGCATTTGTTTTCAGAGAAAAACTAAAACAGCTGAAGTAACTCATAGTGTATTTGGGTATGTGTGCTGCTGGAATTACTCAGTGGAATGGAAAATAAAGAAGAATTGCAACATGCAGATGCACCAATATGGCTCATTATCAAAATAATTTCAATCCCAATACAAAAATATCCCCATTAGACCAGTGGTCTCTCACAACCAGGCAATTATTTTATCAAAACTTAATATCTAATCCCAAAGATATAGATTTTCGCCCTGCCAGAACAATTTTACATTAAAATAACATTATTAAAATAGATTATACCAATTAACTAATTATTACACAACGAAACGTCATAACCTAAAATGACACGTAAGTAAAACGAATAAATTGATATTGTATATCATTAGAACTTTCTTATCGTTGCTGTGGTAATTTTAATATTTCCCTGACCAAAGTACGCGTATAAAGAACACCTTTATGTTTGAATTCATCAAATGTCATATTAATTGTATTTTAAATAACTAATTAAAATCATAATAATTAAATAACATTAATAAAATAGCGCAATACCATTCAAAATTCTGCCAGTTGTATAGCCGTTGCTCGCCCGCTACTCCAGGGTGCATGTTATCATCCGTTGTCCCTGCTATATGACCGATTCCATTCCGATCTCTGATTAATTCATATTGTTTCCTAGAAATAAAATAAAAAAATATTGGAATTGGCATAAGGCGGACATCGAAGAGGCGCATATGGCAAATTTTCAATTTCCATACAATTAATGAATTCCAAGTGTTCACTAAGCAGTATATTTAATTTTGGAGACGCGTGAAACATAAATGTGGAGGAAGCTAGAGAGGTTTGCCAGGATAGAGTTGTGTGGCGGTCAATTCTCTCTGCCTACCCCTGCAGGGAAACGGCATGATGGTTTGTTTGTTTGTTTAATTTGTATAGCGCCGTTTTCGTGAATAGCTCACCTATTACATGCTGGAGATTTTAGATACATTACCTGAACGGCAAAAATAACTACCAAAAACTATGCTAATAAATGGAGTTACGATTGTGCTAAAGAAATAACAACCTTTTTACAAAAGCATTCAAATAGCGCTAAGTCCAACGATCGTGAATGGTCAGCATTACACATCAAGAAGGTCCATTCTTCAAATAATCTCCCTAATTTATAGATCTCGTAGATCCCTAGGTTATATGGCCTATCCAAACTTCATAAAACAAACACCCCCTATCAGACCAGTGGTACATAAATTGTCTATATTATTATGTAACAAATTAAACCAATTAATCCAATGTAAACCTGTACATACCATTCCAAATTAGTTCATAAAGATAACAACATGTCTTGTGATATCATCCTCTGGACATGCACATTCCAGTATCTTCTGCGTTGTTTTCCCCATCCTCTGCACATGCGCAATCCATTATCTTCTGCGTTGTCTTCCCCATCCTTAAGCAAATGAAATAACCTGAAAACAATTTAATTATCTTTGAATATTTTAAATCTCAGCATAATGTAGAATTTAATGGAGTGGAATGGAAAAGAAAGTAGAATTGCAACATGCAGATGCACCAATATGGCTCATTAACAAAATAATTTCAATCCCAATACAAAAATATCCCCATTAGACCAGTGGTCTCTCACACCAGGCTCCTCTAGTGAATTATTTTATCAAAACTTAATATCTTATCCCAAAGATATAGATTTTCGCCCTGCCAGAATAGTTTTACATTAAAATAACATTATTAAAATAGATTATACCAATTAAATAACTAATTATTACACTACGAAACGTCATAACCTAAAATGACACGTTAGTAAAACGAATAAATCAATTGTCTATAAACTGTAAATTTAAAAACCTTACCTGAAATTAATAATGTAATTTTCATATATGAATGAAAACTACTAAAAATAGCTTATGTGTAATGTGAAAATGAGCCGGTTCTCATTCGCCACTCCAGGGTACATGTAATTCACTGATCATCCGTTGTTTGACTGATCTAATTCCATTTTAACGAAGTTATTTTGCACGCTGCATTGGTAATTTTCGTCCCATCTCTGATCTGTTACTTTATTTTCCTAGAAATAAACGGAAAAAGTCATAAGAATTGTGTCATTCATTCATATTGTAATTCATATTGTATATCATTAGAACTTTCTTACCGTTGCTGTGGTAATGTAACAATTTCCCTGACGAAAGTATGCGTATAAAGAAAACGGCAAAATAGAATAAACTGAAAATATATTTATGAATTAGAAATATAAATATTATATTATACTTACGGAAGCAAGTTTCTTCACATTCTTTTAGAGAGCCTCGACGTTACTTTTAATCCCAGAAACTTCATAACCTAAAAGTACCGAAACTTCATACCTACAAAATATTACGACGTACAAAGAGTTTGACAGTTCAGAGACCACGTGACCAATCGAACGGCTAGAATTCTAGAAAACGAATATCATTAAGTAATCACCGTCGAACGTAAGAGAAACGAATAAGTTTCAGCCACACGAAAAAATAAAATTTCGTTCATAACCTCAAAATGACGCGTTAAAATTATACTCGCCAAAATTAAGAAGTATAATTACCTGTCTACATTAATGTACATTAAAATATGGCCAATAAAATAGACTGTACCAATTAAACAACCAATTATTTTAGTACGTAATAAGTAAAACGTATTAAGTATTATACATCCCAAAGTAAAACGCAATATATTGGACTGTCAGAATGAAAAACACATTGTTGCCACTACACAAAATTACATGGAGACTGAATTCTCTCCAGACCGTGTCAAACGAATATAGACTCAAAAGATTGATACTCAGGTGATACGAACATTAAGGTCTATATTCGTTTGCACTACGAAAATTTTCAATTAATTGATTAATTTATAAAGTTAATTAGAGCTCGATTAATAACAAAAATATGCCTATGACGACCGCTGAATTCCACTTAGTCCATTGTCCAAATTTCAAAAGGATCAGCTCAGGAATAACCTCAGAAATAGTCCACACACACCCGGAAGATTGCCTTTTATTTAGATAGATAGATTGCAGCAAAATGTAACATATTTTACTGGTTTTAGTAGTCTCTCCTTTGTTTTACACATTTTTTGTACACAATCTTCTTCTTCTTAACCTTGTCCAATTTACTTGGGGTCGGCTCTTCTTTAATGGCATCTCCAGGACTGTCTGTCCTGGCTGACATCTAGTGGGATCCAATCTCTTTTGAGAGTCCTTTGAATAAGTGCCATCCATGTCAGCTTGGGCCTACCACGTCCCATGGGTCCCTGGTCCGTATACAATACTTTTTTGAACCAAATAACTGTATACATTTTTTTAGCTATTGATTCTCATAATGTGACAATATTTATTTATTTTTTCCTTATCGGTAATTGATTCATACATAGTAAAAGAATAAATGGACCTAAATATAACTATACAGCGACGGCCTTTGTGGCAGAAACTACGATTGCCACTGTCGAAGGTCCCGGGTTCGATTCCTGGGGGATGAGAGTGTGAAAAAACTTTGGTCTGGTAGAATTCACTATCACATGTCATAAGAATCAGTAGCTTAAAAAATGTATATTTGATTAAAAAAATTGGCACATTAAATAAAAGTGTGTATATTGAATGAATATTTGATACTTTTGCATAATTATGATTTAAAAACTTAATATTATTCGCTCAGTCATTCAGCCGGCGGACATTAGCATGTATTTAGTATAATTACATCAGACATCCCACTTTGACACTTTCGTTTTCAGCCTCCGTTGAGCGCTCTGGAAATTAACATTCAAGCGGCAAACACACGCAGTGGGGCAGGTACTACAATATATGCGAATCCTTCTCGAAGTTCTACCTGAAAACTTTAAACATTTAAAGACCCCAAAATGTAATAAGCTTACTTTAAATTTATCATTTCCAATTTTTTTTCATACAAAATAAAAATATTAACTAACTCACGCCGTCTCCCCTAAGACAGAAATAATGGACTACCACACTTCTTCTATCACGCTTATCCTGCCATTTTAATGCCATCAGGTTTTCTGAATTGAACGCCACAACATAACTTTTTTTTAGACTTTTTCAAACTTTGGCATTTGTTTTCGGTTTATCCTTCCCGTTTTGCAAGCACTTGTTTTGTGTTGAATAAGGCAAACAAACAGGGCAGGGGAAGTTTACCAATTGTCCACATACAGGCGATATCCACGCCCGAGGTAATCTTTAATTAAAGACAAAATTCCTCGTTTCCTCAACATACATCATACATACATCGTACATACATCGTGTCATGCACGCACGTCGATTTCTCCGACTCCTCGCGTGGCCGACATTCAATATTATATGTATTTGATCGTGCCACGTTTTCCTCGATCTTCCTCTATTTCTCGTTCCTTTTACATCGTTAACATATACTTTTTTCTTACCATTCTTTCTTCATTCATTTTTTTCATGTTTCCAAACCATCTTGACAATCCTTTAATTATTTGTTCATAACATTATCATTTGCACCGCATTCACTTCTTATATTTTCATTCGACACTCTTATCATACACAGATTTTCAACACATTCGTCTAAGAGTTCTCATTTCTACTGCATTAATTCTACTTTCATCTTCCATAAATTAGGGTCGGTACAAGAACACCATAAGACTACCTGAAAACATGAAACATTTGAAGACCCCAAAATATAATTTGCTTTCTTTAAATTTATCATTTTCAAATTTGTTTCATGCAAAATAAAAGTATTAACTAACTAACTAACCATCACGCCGTCTCTCCGAAGGGGTAGGTAGAGAGAATGGACTGCCACACTTTTCTTTCCCGACACACTTCTCTCGTTTCCTCAACATTTATACATCGTGTCATGCACGATATTCAATATTTGATTTATTTTATTGTGCCATATTTTCTTCGGTCTTAGTATATTTCTAGTTCCATTTACATCGTTAACATATACATTTTTGACCATTCTTTCCATGTGTCTAAACCAACCATACTCAAGCTTTTTTATGCGGCCCTCAACACATTTATTATCAGGGACATGATTTACAAAATCTGACATTCTATACTTCGTATATCTTGATACATGAACAATACTAATCTGAAAGCTATTTTTGAAGACAAAAAGAGAGGGAAAGAAGTACATCCATTTTTGGAAATAAGTTCCTTAAAAATACAAGACTGTAAAAAATTGTGCTTTCCAGCTCCTCACGTTGTTTGCATCAACATATCTTTGTGAATCGTCATATTCCAAAATGAAATATGAAAAAAAAAACGTTTACAGGAATTGACTTACTGATTCTCACCTTGATGACGTATTGAGGGTAGCATGCAGCAATTATAAACCCGATTTGTCTAAAATTGTTGAAAATTTATCTCAATGTCAAAAATCACACTAATTTTGAAATAAACGCCTTGATACATGTTACTTTTGAGTTTTACCTTTTTCACAATTGTAATTTTTAGGAACCGTATGCTGATAATGATAAGTGATATGTACTATTATTATTCTGTTTTAGTTCATAATTTTTTAAATCACAAATTGTTTTCCAAATAAATGGGGGGTAGGGGGTTTCATGATTTTTTTCTTCATACCTTTCATTATTTTGTTCAAAACACTATCATTTGCACCGCATTCGCTTTTTAAATTTTATTCGACACTCTTATCATACACAGATTTTCCACACATTCGTCTAAGAGATCTCATTTCTACTGCATTAACTACCATTTTAGCTTTTCTGTATAGGTTTTTGTTTGCGATGACAACTTTAAGTGCATCATTCACTTTGTTGCCTGCCCTACCCTTCTTCCTATATCCTTCTCCACTCGCCCATCGTTTGTAAACATACTACCTAAATATACAAACTCCTCTACCTGTTCCAGATTTTCCCCATTTACGCTAATGAATAGAAGAGAATGCAGTGCGAATAAAAGTGTTGTGAACAAAATAATGAAAGGAACATTAAGATGGCATGGACACATAGAAAGAATGAGTTAAGAATTTTTTTTTTTAATAAACGTATATGTTAACGATGTAAATGGAACTAGAAAAAGGGGAAGACCAAGGAAAACGTGGCACTATCAAATAAATCAAATATTAAATAGTCCATTGTTTCGGCTGAAACACTATGATACTTTAACATTATAAACTGTTAAATTAAAAAAACTTTGTTTTATATATCACAATTGTATTTTTATTTTACGCGACAGCTGTTTCGTCAACCTATGTTGACATCACATCAAAACCTGATGATAAGTTTTTTTTTAATTTAACAGTTTATAAATCAAATATTGAATGTCGGCCACGTGAGGTGTCATTCATTCTTTCTGCCTACCCCGTCGTGAGACGGCGTGGTGGTTAGTTAGTTTAAAAAAATCTATTAATATTATGAATCTTTTTTAATGTTATTTATTGTTTTCAAATTATCTTACATGCAAATGGATCTCATATTTACATTTCAGCGTCACCCTGTGTTTACTTTCGTTTCACCTCACGTATTGGTCAATATCACTTTCTGGCAGTTCGATTTCTTACGCAGCTATTGCAGATCTACATCGATTAGTATTCGAACGAGCGTCAATTGATGCCATTTACGTACATCCTATGCTGAGAAACAGGAGTTGACAAATATTTTTTTGGCTCATCATCAAAAACTTTTTCAAAACGTTCTGTATTTCACGCTGAAGTGCGAGCTTAACACTTAACAGAGAAAAGGGTGAACATTGTACTTATTAGGTGTACAACTTTGCTTCCGCCGTTTTTTTTTTTTTTTCAAAATTCAAGGCATTTTGAAATGACTTGTCGTGTCACTCCCAATGATCCTGCTAACTCTTCTTGCGTTTGACACGAGTCTTGATCGAGCAATGCCTCCAATTCTGCATCTTCGAAAACTTTTTCTCTTCCATCGCCATGCCGGTGACGTCAAAATCACCGCTCTTGAAGCGTTCTTTCACTAATAGCGGTCTCACCATAGGTATTAGAGAGCATTCGATGAGCCTCAGTCGCAGATTTCTTCATATTAAAGAAGAAAATTAAAACCCCCCGCAAATGACGAGAATTTGGCTCGTAAACTGACATGTTTAATTAATAATAACTTCATAATGCGAACACAAATCGACTAATATTTCAATGACGTTTTGTTTCCAAATGTCAAAGTCTAATGTATGTCATCTACGATCTATTTATTTTATTCCACCACTTGCCGCTACAGCCATGTATTGAAAAACGGCGGAAGCAAAGTTGTACACCTTATACAATCTAATGAAGATTAAGTTTACCAATTGTATTTAAAATGGATGTTGAATTATATATAACAAAGTGTTCACAATTGAAGGCTGGTTATTACAAAGATGCTAAGTGGTTTAAACATAAGACAAAGGAAAAGAGAGAAAAAACTTTTTATTGTAGCACGTCTCATTTAGCACGGGTGGCATCTGTAGGTTGAAGCTTGAACTACACTATGGCTTTCAATCACTTTACACCTTTATTGGCTTTATGTTTAACACCGATTGGGTTCAAAAACATGTTTTTACTTGGCACATTTTTAATGTCCAGTCGTCGAATAGTCGATCATATATACACATGATAATTCGTAATTTTTTTTTTCATAAAATCCAATTATACACTGTAAATCCAATGTTTTTTTTAGTCTCACGGCTCGTGAACCAATGTTTACAAGTTTTTGTCATAATATTCTATAACACTACGTCATTATTAATTATGTATCCGCTGTACGTTCATCCTTTTTTTGGCATCTTTCTTATGTCATATCGTAGGCGCGAGCCAGTATCGCTACCCAGCCATCGTGATGTGATCATAATATGTGAGTATTGCTGAAGGCGCTCAGAAGATTTAATTTGTTTATCTTAAATTTTAAAACGTCTTCCACGACTTGGCTAACGAAAACTGCACAGTTGCAAATGGATCTTTTTTATAAATATCAAAAGTAAATATTTGCATATTACTCCAGTGGCGAACAGCGTTCATTTTTTGACTAAAATTAAAATAATTTCGATCGCTGGAAAAAAATTATAAAAATTTACAATTGCCTTTTGTATTTTTTTAAACAAGCCATTAATCATTATGTTGTTCACTGTTAAATTAAAAACACTGTTTTAATCTAAAAAAATTGAGTTTATTTTTTATAAAATCGTTGCGACAGCTATAGTTTATTGTAACACCTGACAATGGTAACATCGGTTACCGAAATAGCTGTCGCGACGATTTTATAAAAAATAAACTCAGTTTTTTTATATTGAAACATTGTTTTTAATTTAACAGTGAATAATGTTTAAATATCAAAGTGTTTCCGCCAAAACAATTCATTGTCTAATCAATACCATTATGTTGTGGACATTTATTCATATGATTATTATAACATGTCACATGACCCATAATACTTTACACTTTGTGGTACATAGAATTTAACCAAATATTATACTTAAACTGTCAAAAAAATTGGATGTGGATATCTAAATATAAATCTTAGAATAATAATGAAATTAAACGATGTTTCAGACTGGTCTGTCGATGCCAGCGAGCTTGGCGAAACCGGTCGCTGTCGAAATAAAGACAAAAGTGGAAGATATTAAAAAACATCGTTTTATTTCATTCTTATTTAAAATCATTTGATTATCTTTAAAAAAATCTTAGAAAGATATTAGATAAATAAGACGTATCTGTGTTTTTGTAACTTTGTTATAATAAACGTTATTCCTTTGCAAAATTGAACTTCAAATTTCATTTCTTTCTGACATTCTAATATGTTCAGTCGCCCAAAAAATAAGATCATCCCGGCTCCAGCCAGCAAGCGAAATATTGTACTTTAAACCTAAAAGATGAAACATTAGGTGTATACACAAGAGCCAATCTCTTCAAGATTATCTTTTGAACGCGCGGAAAAGTAGAACGACCCATTACAGCGAGTTTTTCCTGTTCGCTTTCATCCAGCGTTCGGGAAGATAAAGGAATGGAGCTGCCTCGTACCGCGGAGCGTGTCTTATTATTTGTAATCTGTGACTGCCACGAAACCCTCTCTCTTTACAGTACCTACCGGGTAGGTGCTTACCTACGTTCATGGTTTTTGAATTAACTCCACCGCGGGCATAATGAAGAGTTTCCAGTCTCCGTCTTTTCGACTCCTAATTCAATGTAATTGATTCTACAAGTTCAACAATATACTGACTCGGTAATAAACACCCGAAAACTTCTCTAAAATTAATTAGTTTTCATACTACAGAATTTAGCACACAAAGTACTTCAAAAACTTAAACTCGAATAGGTAATATGTGATAAATATACATAGTCTTCTTCTTCTTAATGTAACCTTATGGCCTGTTTCTCAAGAGGGATTGGCCTCCTGCGAAGTCGATCCATATTTTTGGTGGTCTGCCCGGGGCTCGTCTACCGTGGGGTTGGCCGTGCAATATAGTGTGAGGGAGTCTAAATGAATCCATTCTTCTCACCTGTGCATACCAATATCTTCTCCATATTTCCATTAAGCTCATATTTCTTCTTCGGTCATGCCAGATGCGTGTACATGGTACGAACACTTTACATATTTTATGCAATATTTTATTTATTCGTCAACAATTATTTCGTTTGCCTAAAGCACATTTAGAAACAAGGTTAACAGACTAAAGACTAAACGAATTAAAAATAAATATTTATTTTATATTTTCATCACTCATTCACCAACACCTGCGCACCCACTTAATGTCAAACGATTCCAACAATGCTAATTTAGCCTTCATCTTGTTCTATTCTGTACTCACAAAATCGCTCTATATTCTTTCTCGTGTATTGTCAAATCAATATTACCAGTTATGAGTCGCAGAAGCGTAGACACCGTCATTACCTAGACGTTCTCTTAAGGATCACAAAGGGATTTCGGAGACCGAGGAACTTATTAACTTTTACTGCGTCTACTTTGTATTATGCTTAACGTTTATAGTTTAATTTCGCCGATAAGGAACTGGTTAGAAGAGCCGGCCCCTTCCGCGTCTGGGGTCGTCGGATGATTCAAAGCCGCGAGCTATAATAGTCTTCACGTGGAAGCTACATTATAATTTATTTAGTCAAACATTAAATTAGGTATACGACTAATTTGGTACGTAAATGATTTTAATAACTCGAAAAAACTCGTCGTTGTTAAGTAAATTTCGACCTTTCTATTATGTAAGTTTTCGTGTAATTAAATGAGTACTGTTTGTTGTGTGAAACAAAATAAAGATGTGGGGTCGTTTTGAACTCCAAATAATATTTGTATTCATTACAGAAACATGATCGATGCACCATCGAAAGTGAATTGTTCGCAATATTCACTATCACTGTGGCAACATTTCGAATTCGATCGCAGCGCCACGGTTATTGCCTATATTACCCAGGTGTTCCGTATTTGTACGTAAAAGCAAAATATGAGTGATTCTGTAGTAAAAACTGAGTCCGTAGTAAATGAATAAATTTCTATATATACTAGCCTTTTTTTTCCTTTATTGATTTCAATTACAATATTTAATCCTTGCGGGTGTTTATCTCAAGGATATTATTACTAGTTATTATAAAATTATTTCTATATTATGTATTTAAGCTGTACAGAGCTGACTCAGTCAAGTTCTGGGGTCCATGGGCTATCTATATATGTTCCGACATTCGCCTTACAGCTGAGAAAACCATGGAAAACCTCAACCGCAACATTTAGGGTATGATTCCGGGGAGAATAAGATGATGTTCGAAAATGTTTATTATGTACGAGTATATAAGGACATATGTGTACACTTTATGTAGCTTAAGACTATATGGTTATTCACTATATTTACAAATATTTCATAGTCCATTGTTTTGGCCGAAAACTGTGATACCTCAACATTATTACTGTTAAAATTTAAAACACTGTTATAATATCACAATTTCTTTTTATTCACTGAAAATGTCGCGACAGCTGTTTCGCAAACCGATGTTATCATCATCAGGTGTTACAGTAAACTCGATTTATTGTAACACCTGATGATGTCAACATCGGTTGGCGAAACAGCTGTCGCGACACTCTCAGTGAATAAAAAGAAATGGTGATATTATAACAGTGTTTTAAATTTTAACAGTAATAAATATTTCATTTATTTAATGTCCTTAATTTATTAATTATGCTGGTAGCAACTCCTGGAAGGTCAGTCGCGAGTCTTGATTTTTGAGGATTGCAGGAAAGTAGTCGAGGGGGACCGCCTTCTTCCGGGTCTCTTTCTCCAGCTTCCATCTATCGCTGACAAACATCGGGCAGTGCAGAAGAACGTGCTCGATAGTTTGTTCGGTTGCATTGTCGCATTGGCAAGCATTTCCACTTTTAAAAGTTACTAGCCTTCTCTTTGTGTAGTAAATTCACATTTATATGTTTTTAGATAAATTTTATAATTTGACAACACATTTATTTTGACAAATGTAATCTCAAATTTTGAAAATTATCAAGTCCGTTGTGTTCAAAACGAAAAGTCTATGAATGATGTATACTGCCAGCAACACCATATTGGCGAGATACTATGTCCATTACAAAAAAAAAAATCAAAAGCAGCAGTGTACGCAACGATCCATGGAAAGACAGATGCTCGGCGTGAGTCTAAGAGACCGAATAAGAAATTGAATGTAGAACCGGAGTTGCAGACATCATGGAACGTACAGCTTAATTAATGTGGCAAAGGACAGGACACACAGCGAAACAAAATAACAATAGGTGGACACCCAGATTAATTAAATGGAGACCACGGGCACACAAAAGAGGTATTGGAAGGTCGCAGAAGAGATAGACCGACGACGTAACCTTAATTAATAGCGGGTAAACAGTTGGTGGGAAAGACAAGTGACAGAAAGTAATGGAAATGTTTGAAAGAGGCCTATAGTCAGCAGTGCAAAGAGCAAGGCTTAGGAAGAAGAAGGAGAAGAGAGTCAACTTACGTTTATTTATTACAAAACTCATTTTACGTCTTTGAGTTGACACTTTATCATTTATAATTGAGTAGGTTTAAATTTGACATCTTCAAAATTTATCCCAACTCGGAACACGCCTGTTATTTTTAAAAATCAAAATATCTAGTATGTAATAACTGAGAGTTTTAATTAAATTCAATATGATTAAATTAGTTATCAATGAAAACGCGTTTATTCTCTGCTCCGAAATCATCACTATTTCATACAATTAGGAATTTCCCGGAAGGAAGGCATTTTTATTCAACGAATTCAATTGTGTTTTTCCTGTAAAAGTGTTTCCGTTTTACCTTTATTATTAGAAATATTTTTAATCGTGTTTATTTTTTTATTTAAAACTTTTCACATCTCCTGTATTATATTATTTTAACGACTCTCTCATTGAACGTTAATATTGTTTTCCAACTTTGTTCTTTTTTTATCACGTATTTGTTTAGAAATTAAATTGAACTTTTACCAGTTGATATTTATATTACGTGTTGTAAAAATATTTTTATTCGATTATGATTTTGAACTTCAGTTATACTCATAGTTCAGTTATAGTTTTTTTTTTAGTATATACGTATAATAATGATTTGGTTCCCACTCATTTATTCAGTTGACAATGTTTATATTTTATTATTTATTATATAATATATTTTGAACTAGAAAATATGTAGTCATGAAATATTGGTTTTGAAGGTTCCTTCTACAAACATGTTAATTAAGTTATAAAAGTGTGCAATATTGTGATTCATTTTATGTACTCGTATTACGGCTTGTTAATGAAATCTTTATATTGTCCATTGTTTTGGCCGAAACACTATGATACTTTTTCATTAACAGTTATACATTTTATAACTGTTAATAAAAAACTTTGTTTTTTGAATCACAATTGTATTTTATTTTATTATATTGTAACACCTGATGATGTCAACATTGGTTGATGAAACAGCTGTCGTAAAATAAAATCTTTAAATGTGTGTGTGTGTGTGTATGTTTTTTTTTATATTAATTTTCAGTATCGAAATATCTTGAGAGAAAGTTAATCTTAAATAATGAACAAAATGTCTTCTTCAGCCTATTGCCGCACACTCCTGGACAAAGGCCTCCTACATTTGCTTCCACGTCACTCAGTCTTGTGCAGACTGTATCCAGGTTATTCCGCATGTCTGTTCAGGCCATCCTTCCCCCGTAGGTCGCCCTGTACTTCTTTCCCGTCCACGGTCTCCAAGTTAGCAGTCTTCTTGTCCATTATTCGTCCGAGCATTGCCACTTTACATTTTGTTTTATTTGTAGTGGAAAAAAATAAAATTTTCATATGAAGCACACTGCGGTTATTTTATATCTATAAGTTTAAAATGTCTAACCACAAAGTAAGTGCTTCATATGAAAATTTCGTTTTATTTCACTTGTTCTTAGTTTCTCCCGTGGTTGCTTCTTCTTAATAACCGAGACTTAAAATAAGTGGAATAAAACTAATTATGTATTAGTATTTTCTTTATTTTATATTTTTGTGAGATGGTTTATGATTGGTTTATGATCGAAACTTTGTTTTCATTTGGGTAGTGAAATGTAGTTAGTATAGCTAGGGTAGTTCAGGTTGCAACCCAAAAGTTAGCGAAGTTTGCCGTAAACTGAATCTTATATCATCCATTTTTAAGTAGTGTTTGGAAGTAAAGTTTACACTGGATTACAACAACAACAACAACAAACCATCACGCCGTTTCCCCGCAGGGGTAGGCAGAGAGAATGGACCGCCACACTACTCTATCCTGGCAAACCTCTCTAGCTTCCTCCACATTCATACAACGAGTCATACACGCGCGTCGATTCCTCCGACTTCTAACATGACCAACCTTTAAAATTTGATTAATTTGGTCATGCCATGTTTTCCTCGGTCTGCCTCGACTTCGTACCCCGTTTACATCATTAACGTATACTTTCTTAACCATTCTTTCTCCATCCATGCGTTCCATATGTCCGAACCAACGCAGCGATCCTTTCATAATTTTGTTCATAATACCTTCTTCGCTCTACATTCCTTTCTTATATCAGCATTTGAGATTCTGTCGTATATCGTTCTACCACACATACGTCTTAGGGACCTCATCTCTACCGCATTTATTCTACTCTCATCCTTCTTTTGCCAGTTCCATGCTTCGCTTCCATACATTAAGGATTAAGAATAAATAATCTACAAAGTGTTTACATCCAAAAAGTTCCTCACTATTCAACTCATCGTTCAAAACCTCATTATTCAACTCGCGTATTTTCATTAATAAAACAATCGAACAATCACTACAACAACAAACCATCATGCCGTTTCCCAGGAGAGGAAGGCAGAGAGAATAGACCCCAACAATAATCGATCCTGACACCTCTGTAGAATCTAACCCCTAGGATTTAAACCAGAGGTGTTAGAATTTATATTACAGTCTTTAATATGAGCAGAAAATATGTCATTATCATGAAGAAGGAACTGGTCGTGTCCAGGCTCGAACCCATGTTCCCTGGATCAGGAGCCAAGCGTTCTATCCCCTAGACCACCACCCTCATACAGCGAATCATACACGCACGTTTTTTTACGTTAACTTCATATTTATTTTTCCGTTTTCTTGAAACATCATTCATTTTCTAAACGTTTATATTTGTATCTGTTATTATTGTAAATAATTATTTAAAGTTAGATATTTTGAAAACATTACGTATTACATATTTTCGATATTAAAATTAGTTTTTTTTATCATATACCAATACTTACTTAATAACCATCACGCCGTCTCTCCGAAAGGGTAGGCAGAAAGATGGACTGTCACACTTTAACCGATGCGGCACTCCATCCTTCTCTTTTCGCCCAATACTTGTGTTCATAAAATGCTAAATAGGCAGATGTATTAATTATATTTCTTTTTTTTCCATTTCTAAAGGATTTCACCTTTCATCGAAATGGAGAGTTGTGTCATTGTGTAATATGATGTTCTTTGCCCGCGGTTTCGACATCTTTTAAAATTATAATCTCGATGGTATTAAGTACTTTCTATGCAAACATCACATTTGATTTATTGGAAACATTTTCTTTCGATTACTAATTATTATCTTTGTTCATCCTCTCCGTTTTTGTTTTTCTGTATTGGGAGCTTATTATATTGTCAGTGTTATTATTATATTTTATCGATCTTCTGCGAATAATTGGGATACTCCAATCTCTTGCACATGATTGAATGTGTTCGCCATCTATCTATTGGTATCTTATCTAATCAATCTGAGAGTGGCTTAATTGTCTCCGTCAAATCTTTCACGCCATTCGGCACAACTCCACACTATTCTGCCCATTTGAACAAAATTATATTTAGAAATAACTTCACCCCTTTTTAGTATATAAGTGTCGATGCAACTAACACGTGTATCTACGATGAAGGATCTCGGAATCATCTATGGGAGTAGGCTGACTTTTCGTGCACATATCGAGAGGATTTGTGGCGTTGTACTGAGGATGTTGGGGTTCATCGTCCGGACCGGAAGAGTTTTCAGGGATCCCAATGTGCTCAGAGTCCTATACAACGCATTGGTTCGGAGCAGGCTCGAAAGTGGTTCTGTCATATGGAGTCCTCACGAGGCGAGGTATTCCGTTATGCTGGAGAGGGTTCATAAAAAAATGCTGGGGTATCTCTACATGAGGGAGTATGGTAGTTTTCCGTGGCTCTATCCCACGGCATTTCTTTTAGGATTGCTCGGAACCAATTTATTACAGCTTCAAAGAGATGGGCATCTCATTGCCCATTTCTTTAAATTAATCAGGGGATATTTCGAGAACTCGGCCGTGCTAGAGGTGTTTGTTTTTTTGTTCCTGATAGATATCTCCGACAGCAACAGCACAAATTCTTTTACCTACCGGCCACCAGAACCAATCTGCCTCTGGTGACACCGGTGGGAAGAGTAATTAGTCTGCTGAACGCGGTCTCCTCGGAGATTGACGTCTTTCATATTAGAGAAGGTACGTTCAGGAGTCAAATATTCTTGACTTTAGAAAGTATCTTGTCTTCCTAATGACGAACTTTAATCGAACCGATTTTACCTGTACTTAATAGATTCTTTAAACATTTTGCTGTTTGTAATGTATTTTGAGAACTTTAATAAACTGATTTGATTTGATTTGATACTGTCTCAATTTATTATTAAAAATTGTGCATCAAATAAGATTAGGTTACAACAGAAATATGTCTACAAATCCAATAATAAATTGTTGTAAAAACACAAAGTGTTATTCTTTTTATTCAAAATAGATTTATTTTAACAAAAGCAAGGTTTTAATGCTTTTTGGCGCTTTACATTATTCCAGTTATTTTTCTTGTACTCGTACATTAGTTATTTTTATACCTGACAGTATCACGGCCCACGATTCCTATTTATGTACAATTGAACAGCAACACTAATTGAGGAATTGATTAATAATACACTTATAATGAAGCATCCATTTATATCACAATATAATCGCAGGTAATTGAATGCGTTACCTAGAGTTAAATTAATTATCTACTTCCCCGCGGTCATATAGCCGGCCAACCGCCTAATTTAATAATAGAAGTTAGTGATACCTCGCATGTAAATACATTATATATTTATTTATTTATTTACATAGATAAACAAACCCGGAATCAATATCAAGGAAATGGTATTCGAACGGTGGTGGTCGCCTTGAAAATATGTATGCATCGTGGACAATAATGACGCGTTTCGTATGCGGCCGGCACACGTATGGCGCGAAGACAGACAGAACTCTATGGAAACGCTCATTCCGGCCAACATTAGATTTCAATACAGCATTGAACAAAACGTACGGAACTGCATTCTTTTGGTTATATTATAGATCACTCTAGAAATTCCTTTATATAACGCGGGTAGTGGTCTGGGGGCAGAATGCTCGGCTCCTGGTCGAGGGGACTTCAGGCCTTGACACGACCAGATTCCTTCTTTCATTGTAATGAGCTGTTTTTGCTCACATTGGAGATAGTATAATAAATACTTATATCATGGTTTCAAACCCTTGTTAGTGTTAATCTTTAAAAAATATTAAATTAATTTTACTGTGGTTACCAGACCACATTGATCTATTATATCAGTGTTTCTTAACCGTATTGTTAGAATCGCCCCCTTTACCACGTTAAAATTATCCAGCGCCCCCTCCCCCCCCCCCACACACAAAATGCGAAATTCAAAATTTACACTTTTTTCCACTTATGTATTTTATGCAATCGATTTCCTACTATAAATTAAAAAAGAAGAGAAATATAAATAAAACACGTGATTATTTTTATAAACATTATGTATTTATTGCCTTTTTGTCATATTTACATTACACACAACATTGTATTATTATTTCAATAAAAAAAAAGTAGGTACATGATTCAATACGAAATATGAAATTTTTAATAAATAATCAATTCAATGAGATCCTTGAGCCCCATGTGATTGCGCCAATTTCGTAATATTAGGTTCAAATTTACTTAAATACAATCTCAAATCTCCTCTTTGGCTTACTTGTAATAGATTTCGTGATTTTTTTAATACTTGCATATCTGCACTAAAACTCTTGTTCACTAAATACGACGAAGGAAATGTGAAAATACCTTATTTTTGTATTTCGACATAACGCCCACTGGAACTCCTGCAGTGCCCCCTAAATTCTAAAAAAAAATAATCGCCCACAAGGGGGCGCTGGCGCCCCCGTTAAGAATCACTGTATTATATGAATACGCCAAAAGCAGATTAATAATTTGTAACAAAAAACATCCTGATTTATTCTTCTTCTTGGCGCTACATCCCAGTGAGGGGTTTGATCTTCTCTACAACAGTCCACCACTATATTTATGAAAGTATAAAAATCGTTGTTTTGTTAAGTCTACTAAAATATTATATTTAAATTATAATAAATAACTTTGTAAAATGAGTTAAGTTTATCTATTTTATATGCATGTTTATCTATGTACATCAGGGCTGTCAAACTCGCGGCCCGGCCAATATATCGGAACACAATAATAATAATTATAATACCTGAACGTAACTTCAATAATATATTCATATTAATGAAGGTACGTTCAGGGGACAAATACTCTTGACTTTAGAAAGTATCTTGTCTTCCTAATGTCGAACTATCTCTAATGCGTTCCTGGTATTATGTTGTATGTTTATAATATTTTACCTGTACTCAATAGATGCCTTAAAAATTTTGCTGTTTGTAATGTCTTTTGAGTTAATAAACTGATTTGATTTGATAATAAAATAAAATAAATAAGTGGAATTCGCTAAACGTTTTTTTTAATTATCTTCTTTTTTGCTATTATTAAAGAAAGCGTACATTAATTTTGAATATAACATAATTAATTAAATACGGCATTTAATCGTAAATAATATCCAAAATATGTCAAAAGTTTGGTTATGTTTGAAAATACCCGAAAATTCGCATATGAAATTATTTCCATGTTTGGAAGTACTCGGTGCGAGCAGTTATTTTCAGTTATGAAAGGAAATAAGTGTCCTGTTAGAAACAGTATTAATGACGCTCATCTTGGGTCAGTTTTGAAAGTAATCACTGCGAACAAAATTTCTCCCGAAATAGAAAAGATATGTTTTCTTGTTCTTTTATATGTGTTTATTATAATGTATTATTCTAAATAAACCTACGTTTCTATAAATAATGATATTTTTTTTCTGCGGCCCACCTAACGTTAAAACTTGTTTGTTTGGCTGAAGTTAGCCTTTGAGTTTGACACCCTTGATGTCTCGTATATGTACACATAAGTTGCACATGCTTACCTATTTTATATTTAATATAATACTAAATTCCTAAACTTTGTATGTATGTCAATACCAAATAATATGTTTTACTGACGGGAGTAGAAATATATTTATGAATGTTTTATGCGTATATAAAGAGTTATAAAATTAATCATATCACATTTCACCTCGAAGAAACTGAAAAATGACTTTTGACATTTGCGTAATAAATTCCATAGACAATATTCACAGAATTGCGATTCAGTTGATGTGTCAAACTGACTAAAATCTCTATCAATAACTTCAAACAAAAATAGACTCTAAAAATTCTACTCAGAGCTCGATTATTAAGGTCTACATATTCGCCTGTAATACGAATATTATCAATTAATTTATTCATTTATAAAGTTAATTAGAGCTCGATTCGTAACAAAAGTATGCCTATAACCACCACCGGATTCCATTTAATTAATTCTGAAAGTTTTAGCTCGATCTGCTAGTTATTTGCCAAGTAAATGGTCTTCACAATAACACACTTTGGCTTTTATTTATATAAATAGATAGATGTGGCTTAAATTTATAAAGACGACAGAAAAAAGCTTAATAGAATAAATGCTGGTGCTAAATAATATATAATAATATAATAATAAACAATATTATTATTATTTCGTTGAATCGCTCTTTACATCATGACAGCGTGAGCCAAATCGATGTTAAGGGTATTATAGCTACCATAGTGATTCTCGTTACATGTGATAGGTAGCTAATCTATCGCCATTTTATTGTCATGTGAATTCTACACCAGACCAAAGACAGTGTGACAATCACACTGCCTTCGCCGGGAATCGAACCCGGAACCTTCGGGGTGGCAGTCAATACACTTACCACTCGGCCACGAAAATCGTCAGAATAATCATAATAAAGTTTATATCGTCCTCCCTATGATGAAGACGTAATATCTTTTCTAAATATACCGATAAAAATAAATACAAAAGTAAAAAAAAAAACATTGTTTTGAGTCATAAAATTGCAATCTTGCTTGTTTGAAACTGCATTAATCGATAACACTTATTCATTTCGATTACTAATTCACCTCCATTTCTTTTTTACGTATTGTTTGACATTTAGCTTTTATAACTCCTAAAGTCAGAAGCACCGAGGACGGTCGTTCCACGTCCGAATTATCACTAATAAAGTATGCATACTCTTTTTTTTACGTATTACTCGTTGATTTGAAGAAATAATTCCCACATCAAACATCATTACGTTTGAAGTAGTCTAAAATGCAAATGTACACCTTTTCTTCAGCTGCAATGCAAATTATTGAATTAATTCACTGTAATACAGACCTCTCCGTAATGCTTGCGAGTAAAGGGCAAGCTAAAATGCCTTTACCAGAAGAGGTAGGCAGAAATAATGGACTGCCACACTGTTTTTTCCTGACATACTTCTCTCGTTCCTCAACATTCATTCATCGTGTCATGCATGCACGTAAATTTTTCAGACTCCGTATATTTAATCGATTGATTTGATCGTGCCACGTTTTCCTCTATTTCTTGTTCCTTTTACATCATTAACATATAATTTCTTCACCATTCTTTCTTCATTAACTATATCCATATCTCCGAACCATCTTAATGACCATTTCATTGGTTTTTTTCATAAGATTTTCATTCCCATTGCATTAATGACTACCTTATCGCACGCTTAATAGTAAACTGACCGATTATGGTTTAGGTCATAATTGAGTTAACATTAGACAGAGGCTTGCGTTAATGCTATCCATCTCTTTTTTACAATGTTAACGCTATCCATTCGTACGTACGATAATCGTTCACAATCGTGTTTTTCGACTGTTTTTGTTAAAACACCGACTCATGTCAGATTGAGCAAAACTCGATTTTTTTAGTTAAGCCAGTGTTCTATTAAGCGTGCGTTATGTTCATTAATATGCAATGTGGTGCAGTTAATTAATATGAGTTAGATTTTAATTAATAATTGGACTATTTCACGCCACATGTAGGGTAGTATCTCCTTAAGTCAGCCACCCCCAATAGTCAGCCATGTTTCACAAATCATGTTGAAATAAGAAACCCGTTGAAAAATACATATTTTGAAAGATACCCAGTGGTTAGCCGTCTAATTAAGCTTTTTTTTTTTAATTCGAGAGACGCCTGGTATTAAAATTCGAAACTAATTCCTTCTTACATTCAGTTGAGGCCGAGCGCTCGATGCGAAAACAGCCATTTTGATTATTTTGATGAGTGTGTTGAGTGTTCGAAAATAAGGTTTTTTAAAGCTGCCTGAAGAATCTGCTATTCACCTAAGGTTTGTCTTACTTCAGAATACTTTTTTTTTGAAATATTTAGTGTATAAACTGATATTTAATTAATTTTACACGTTTTTTTGAGGTGGCTGACTTCAGGAGTCATATTTATCAAACTTCTCCTATTGTCAGCCATATGGCCGACAATAGGATTTTTCTAGTAAGAGTTTAAAAAAAAAGTTTTTTGTTGAATTAGAGAGTTTGTGGCATTCTGCATACGAAATAATCAACAAAAGTGAAAAAATATGCTTGGATCCTATGGTCAGCCGCCTTAAAAGTAAAATATTTGTCGGTGGCTGAGAATAGGATTTTTTGACTCCATATGTCAGCCACCTTATACAACGTACATTTTTATATTGTAGAGCTCATTTTTATTATCGTGAAGAAAATTAGGAAAAATACAAATATATGTATAATAATATCTAGTATTTTTTATGCAGAATGGAACCAAAGAAGCGTTTGTAACGCCAATATGACGAGAATGCAGAATCCACTGCCTTAAAGGCCATCCGCGAAAACAAACTTGGCATTCGAGAGGCAAGTCGAACATTTGGAGTACCCAGAGGAACCCTGCAAGATCGTCTTCACGGTCGTGTTGCAGAGGGACATCAACGTATGGGGCCTGATACTGTCTTGACAGAAAAAGAAAATCTGAAGAAATGTGGTTTCCTTCGTAAGAAAGAAGACGTTTTTAGATACTGTTCAAAACATGATAAAAAATTCAGTAAGGAAACATCCATTCAAAAAGGTCGGCCCGGTAAAAAGTGGTACGCAGGATTTATTAAAAGAAATCCATCCTTGGTTCATCGTGCACCAGAAGGAATCACGAATGGGCGGGCGACGGTTACAGAAGAATACATTAGAAAGTGGTTTAGAGAACTGGAAGACTATTTGAAAAAATCTGGAAATGAGGATGTTTTACCTGACCCTGACAGAATTTTTAACGGAGACGAAACATCATTCAGCATGTGCCCCAAATCTGGCAAAGTTATAGCTCCAAAAGGTTGGAAGAATGTATTAGAGCTACAGTTGGGATGTGAGAAGGAAACTATTACAGTTCTTTTAGTTTTTTCGGCAAGTGGGAAAACATCATATCCATTAGTGGTATTCCCTTACAAACGCCCCTCCCCAAGAAGTAGTTAATAGCATGCCAAAGAAGTGGTGTTTAGGGTTGTCGGATAGTGGATGAATGAGGAGCGACGTTTGTTTTGAATATGTGGTAAATGATTTTAACAACTGGCTCATAGAAATGAACATCCCAAAACCTATAATTATATTTGCAGATGGACATCGGTCACATTTAACGATGGATCTGAGTGATTTTTGTTCTGAAAACAGAATTATTTTATATGCACTTCCCCGAAACACCACTCATCGAATGCAGCCCGCCGATGGAAGTGTTTTTAAGCATTTAAAATCAGAATGGAAGAAAACTGACAGATTTTGGCATATGGAATCAGACAACGCATACAAGGTTCTTACGAAATCAGCGTTTTTTCGAAAAAAACGAAACCGCAAAACCGATTGAAATCCTTTCTGTGTCTCACTCTGAAACAAAATACAAACACGCCGAAGAGGTTGTGTCCTTAGCAAAACAGTTACAGCAATATTGCCAGAGATAATATGGCAATATTGTTACGTCATCTTTTTCTGGTCATCTTTTCTGTCCTTCTCCACTCCCAGTCCTTCCACTTCCAAACAGAAACTACCTAGTGTCTTTTATGTCCAGCAAAGAAGAAGAGAAAAAGAAAAAAATTAAAGATGTAAAAAGTAGAAAAAAGCCCGCCAACAAGCAAAAAACACTTGAAAAGAGAAGAAAAAGAAGAATACAACTAAAAGAAGATCACTACCTCAAACGATCGATAAAGAAAATGAAATCCAAAATCAAACAAAAAAAACTAAAACTACCGGTGAAAAGAAACATTTAAGCCCTAAAAACGATAAAGATTCTGAATGCTCTTACTGCAAGAGAAATTTCTCACAAGATAAATTGGTAGAATAATGGATACAGTGCATGATTTGGAATGGTTGGTATCACGTTGAATGTGCTGGAGCTGAAAAAGATGTATTCATTTGTGATTTTTGTTCCTTGCATCTTTAAAAAAATGAATTTATAAAATACTTTTTTCCTTTTGTAATAAAATACACTTTTTTGTATAAAAATTAATGTTATAGTAAATAACATAACAACATATAAGTAATATAACAACCATGTACCAAATAGAGCACTTATTGAAAGCAAGTGGCTGGTTACTGGGGCTGTGGTGGCTGGAATTAGGAACTAGGTGGCTGACCATAGGGGAATTGTGTCTTTTTAAATAAAAGTATTTTTATTTTTAATCCGGCGCAAGATATTTTGATAACGAATTTACAATTTCATAGATCATTAATTTAGTTTTGCGTATAAAAAAAACTGTATTATAAAATGTATGATGATATAATTATAAATTGAATTAAGTTTAATCTTTTTCTTAAGTGGCTGAGCACTGGGGCTTTCACCCTATACCTACTTTTATTGTTTCACGAATGACGCAAACCTCCGTATTAAATATTTAGTATTAATTAAAACGTAAGATTAAAGGAATTTTTATTATACAGTATAATCAACACCAATGAAAACGTCTGTTTTCAAGAAGTATTAATATAATATATGAGAATGACATTTTTCGCCTTTCTAAGGCATTATGAAATACCCAAAAACTACAATAAAACTTTCAGAAAACAGACATTTTCATTCGTATTAATTAACAATATGGAGTTTTAAATCATTGTTCAACTAATTAACTAACTAACTAACCATCAGGTGGAAGGGATAGGCAGAAAGAATGGACTGTCACACTTGTCTTTCCTGACATATTTCTCTCGATTCCTGAACAATCATACATCGTGTCATGCACGCGCGTCGATTTTCTGACTCCTCACGTGGCCGACATTCAATATTTTATTTATTTGATCGTGCCACGTTTTCCTCGGTCTTCCTCTATTTCTAGTTCCATTTACATCGTTTACATATACTTTTTTTACAATATTTCCATGTGTCGAAACCATCTTAATGATCCTTCCATTATTTTGTTCATAAACCATCATTCGCACCGCATTCACTTCTTATATTTTCATTCGGCACTCTATCATACACAGAGTACCACACATTCGTCTAAGAGATCTCATTTCTACTGCATTTCTTCTACTTTCATCCTTCTTCTGCCAGTTCCATACTTCGCTTCCATACATAAGGGTCGGTACAAGAACACCATT